>CM071927.1:75993890-76436691 GCA_016081115.2 Rehmannia glutinosa | reverse complement strand
TTTAATTTTTTTTACTATAGCCCGATAGTGGCCCGTTTAGCCCGGAGTCCGCTAGGGTTAGTGTTAGGTTCCAATATAGCCAGCCCATTTAACACCGGCCCGTTTAGCCCGAAGCCCGCTAGGGCTGACCCTATAGGGCTAGGGTTAGCCCGTTTAATATCTCTAGGTCTGGGTATCTACACTACCCCCCTCTAACTTTTTTAAATATATTTTAATATATATTTTGCGTATATATAATATAATATAATTTTTATGTATTCTTATATTATATTTAATATTTATAAATTGATAATAACAATAAATAAATTATAATATAATTTTTTTTTCTTTTTTCATTTTTTTTGTATTTAATTTAATCTAAACTGGGGCGGAACGGGTCGCCCTGCCTCGTCCCGCGACAGACCGCCCCGCCCGCTTCAAGTACCTGACCCTACCCCTCCCATTACCATCCCTAAGTATTTTTGATTTTGGATTCTACCGTAAGAGACTCAAGAAAAGATTCAATTCTAATGTTGGTGTTGGGAAATGGGAGAAGATGAAGAGTTGGAATTTGAGGAAAAACTAAATATTTTCAAGGGCTATTAATACTTTTTAGATGAATAGTAAGGTGAACGTGCGTCACACGTGAACCAAATAATTTTATTAATTTAATTTAAATTAAATCTATAAATTGGAATTAATTTTTATTATATTATTTGTATTTATGAGAAATATCATTCATGTATTTTGATCATAAAAAAAAGTTTGTGAATGACACAATTTAAACTTATTTGTTGGTGAAATATGGTTAAAACATTTTGAACTAAAAAACATGATACGTAAATGATATTATCGCTTAACAAAGTACAATGGATATTAAAAAACTAATGAGCAATTTATATATAAATTAAAAATATATATTCCAAGAATTCGTTTTAAATTAATGCATCTCTTGTTTATTTTTTGAGTGTATACTTCTTCTTCATAATTAGCTTTGAGATTTTTTTGCAATTTTTTTTGATGCACTTTTAGCCAGAGCATGATTGGTTGACGCATAGATGCATTTTTCTTTTACTCTATTTCCTAATGGGTGTTATCTTTTAAATCGGTTTGACTACAAGATTCAGTTTTTCATTCACCACATGTGCCTCTTTTGTTAAGAACGATGAAAAAGTAAAATTCCATTTTATATTTAGAAGCTTTGTTCCCGTAATATTTTGATTCCTGTTCTCGTTTTTTTATAATTAAGTACATATGTTAGGAGTGGAGGGATGACGGGAATCAAATCCTACACCTTTAGCTGAGATAAGAGTCTTAACCACTTGACTGTTATCCAATTTTTCTCATGTTCTCCATGATTAAATTAATTATTTATATAATAGAAATGAAGATAAAATAGACTAATCAATTGTAATTGAAAACGGTCAATAAATTGATTCAGTTTGAAAGAATAGTCACATTTACATATCAAGTAAATGACAGAACCACATCATAGAGAATAACAATAATTATGCTACATTCTATTATCATTAAGAATATGCACAACATCATAAATTTATTGTTCCAACATAATATTTTATTATTGAGTGCACTGATGTGATTAATAATTATTCTAATTAATTCTTATATCAAACATTAGTTATGTAATATAGTAATGATAAATTTAATAACAATAAAAATTATTAATTAATACATTGAAATAAATAACATGAAGAACCTCAATTACGTCTTTCTTTTAAAAAATCCATCCAACAGGGCATATCCAAAGAATAATCCATCATTCAGAGCTCTACAACAAAATTATAGAATATAGAATATAATAGTCTTGAAGTATGTCAAATAACCATAAAACATAGGTTAAACTCAGTATAACATTTTTTTTAAGAATGACATAACAAAAAACTCCTCACTTTTTAGTTGTCGTGTTCTATGCATGTGACATTTTCAAGCAAAATATAGGTCTTAATTTTTTTTGTTTTGGTGACATAAAAAAACATCATATATAAAGTGATAGGCCTATCTTTTTATTGTATTAAGCATAAAAAAATTCATTTATTCATTTTATCTTTGTCGGTGAGCATCTTTCAATGTAGCATAAAATTTACAACACAATTGACAAAAGTATAATGCATTATAATGCATGTATTTGAATGCTTAAAATGTTAAAAATAAACATCTTCGTAAATTTAAATCTTCGACCTAATATTAAATCATCTTTATCAGATGATGAATTTGATATTGAAGAATGTCAATATATACATTTAAGTATTTGATTAAATGATTAATTGTTATCCATATATAGAATTTCATATATGAATGTTTAAAATTTTACTTTTAAACTCCAGACATGAAATAATATAACTTTTCGAATCTTACTCAAATTATTGTTCTTTTTTGTCTCTTGATTTTCCATCACAATATTTTTATTTATTAATTGTATGTATGTATATTGTTATTCGTAGATAGAATTTTATTTAACAAAATAAAATATAATATGAAAAATTGTAAGAAAAAAGGTTAAAAGTAAAAAGGATTCAAAATGGTATATCTGTCATTGTAAAATTTAGAAGAAAAACTTGAAAAATGTTATTTAGATCTTTGTTAATTTAACATTTTGATCAAGAAATTCTTACAGCAAGCGTGCGGTGTCAAGTATTAGTATAGTTTTGAAAGTGGGGTTATCGGCTCCAAAGGGATTGTTATCAAATTTTATACTAAGTACTATAATTAAAATGGCTTAATTCTATCTAGAAATCGAAAAGAGATGGATTGTTGTTAAACTAAATGGAAAACTAAAATTAAACTAATAATTAGTTCAGACAAATAATCAAATACTTAAGATATGAATTCTAGAGGGTTGATTCACCTAGTTATCCCCTATGTTCTCAATCCAGTTCATTAATCACAAGTTATTAATCTATAAGCCAATATTCCTACCGGTTATCACTTCCTCTCTCGAGTGCCAAGTGATTCTAGGTTCCAATTCTGATTTCGATATCTCTATAAAAATCATAAATTAAACCCTAATATGCTCAATGAATATTCTGTCACAGGCTTCAAAAGATTCATAAACCTCTCGGTTCTATGAAACCCTAGGTTGTGCTATTCTATGGCCAGGCATTCAATTACCTCTCTCGAGTGTCAAATCAAACACACCGAACAATCTAAACTATAAATCAAATAATTTAGATGCAATCAAATCAAATAGCACAAATAGATTAACTAACATGCGAATTTCATAAACTGGAAATCAAAACATAGGTTCAAACGTAAGTTACATCAATCCCCTAGAAAGATGGGGTTTAGCTCATAATGGATGTACAAAAACTCATAAAGAAATAATTATACATCTCAAGAGTTGACAAAGAAAAGCAAAGAAGGAATTGAAAAGAGAAGAGAAGGAATTCTCTCTGTGTCCAGATGAGAAGTGCCTTCAATTGCCGTCCCGAACCCTAGCTCTGTGTTTCTTGCCTTGCGTTGTGCTGAAAATAATGTCTGCCCCCTTCTACGTACGTCCCCTTGGTGTATTTGTAGGTCAAAGCCCTTGAAAACCCGTCAAAAAGCCCAAGGAAATAACTTAGCCCTATTTTCAGCCGAACGCGCTCTGCAGCCCTCCTATTGCGTGCTGCAGTGCGCGCTGATTTCAGCCCTTTCGCCCGCTAGTGCGCTGCAGCGCACCAATCTTTTGCTACTGTACCAATTTCAGCCCCCGCGCTGCGGCGCGGGGGTTTTGGCGCTGCGGCGCCCGTCCATGAACCATATTTTTCCTTTTTTTCCACTTCTAACTTGCGATTTTCTTCTTCTTAACACGTTTTTCATCATTCTTGATCAGTTTTGGCTACCAAGACCAGTCCCATATCTCAGACGACGACTAATGACACGAACTCGACTCAAACGACACTAAAATACCCAAAAACAAGGCAAAAATCCTAATCTAGAATACTCAATACGTTGGTATAAAACCAACTTAACAAATACCCCCAAACTTATACGTTTGCTTGTCCTCAAGCAATTACAGACTCTATAAAATCAACAAACATGAAGGAAACAAAATAATGACAATGACTCAAACAGACTAACTGCAAAACTTCACAACCAAACTCATTCGTCAAATCTCGTTTCACTACCAATTAAGCATGTGTTTTAACAATGTGATCATGAGGGTGGAATGTTCATGCCAACTCCATTTTCATTATCCAGATAGATTCACGCAATCAAATGTTTTCAAGATGATCCCCTTTCTGAATATAAAGATGATATGCTTACCGGACTCCATAAGCTTGTCTTTCACACTAATATCCACTAATGTAGGCTAATGTAACACAAGGATCAATAGGACTTTTAAAGTTTGTAATGTGGGCTTAGGGTAAGGTAGGGAAATATCGGATTAAATTGCTCAAATTACCCAAACACATAATTATCACTTCAAATCACCAATTAGCAACTACCCTTCACTTTTTTGACATCCCCAATGTTCTCACGTTGTGAACCTCAATCCTGTTGATATTGGTTTTAAATCGGAACCCCCAAACTTATTCTTTTGCATGCTTTACACATGGGGTTTCATCTTTTCTTTTCTCGGGCAATTCATGCAATTAAACACATACCCCTCTCATCATACCCTCCTCAACCTTCAACATTTTTCTATACTTTGTGTGTATGAGTGATGGGTAATTAGGATTTTCACATTTAGGCTCTGGGTATTAGATTGGTTTCCAAAGAAACGGGTTTATAAGGATCAAAGGGGGACAATAGGGAAAATATAATACAAAGGTAGGCATTTTAGGCTCTAGCTTGTTCAAAGATGGCCTAAATCACTTCCTTAGTGTTACATCACCTAGGATTTCGCCTCGACTAGTGATCAGACAAGTTCTAGATGCCGGTGGGATCATACAAGAAACACTCAATCGCATCAATCATCCCCAAATAAATCAACAGAGTTAAGCACATAGATGGAATTAATGGAAAGAAGAATAGATCACAGTTCAAACACATGTTCTCTTGACCGTTCAACTCATATTTAACAAATTAGCTTAGTCATGCAGTTTTACAGTTTTACAGACGACCCGACTTGACTCTAGACTCTATTTTCTTTCTTTTTTTTTGACTCAAGACTCGACTCGATGAATAAAAACTGACTGCACCCCCCAAACTTAAAACGATATTGCCCCCAATGGAGAGGTGGGAAAAAGGACTTTCCTGGTAGCCGAGGAGTGAAGACTCCTTATCAAAGTCATGTGGTACTACTACGTGCATGAGGTGTCTCGTATAAGCTCACTATGTGTCCTAGCGCACAAAGCCCGTGGGTGTCGTATACCTCCGAGGTGTGGTCTTGTTCTTCTCCTTCTCCTTGGCCCGATCCTTTTTGGTTTCGCATCTTTGTAACCTAGCAAAGTAGACAAGAAAACGAAACTCGTGGAGCCACGAAATTCGGTTATGGGTAAGAAATCAAAAGTCAAAGTACGTATACAATGCACCCAAGTGGAAAATGTGGTGCTATGTCAAGAAGATAAGCCTAAATATGCAAGATATCACTCGCAATGTGAAAACCTCATTGGGGCATTTGATCAAACACCTCGTATGCATGAATTTGGGAAAAGGTGGTAAATACAATGGGCCACTCATTTCAATCCCAAAATTCAACACCAAAACCTAAGTCTAGCATGAGCAACCAATCCATAATCCACAAATCAACAACAATTATCCTAGCACTACTACAATCCAATCACACAAAAATAGAGATATGGGGAAAACTATGGGGTGGGGTTTGGAAGTTGCAAACTTACCAAATAGTGAGTAGAGGAGATGAGGATGATGTGTGTGGTGTTATAGTGCTCCTTTGTGAAGATGGAAGTGGAGTTGTGTGAGTGTTTGGTGGTGAAAGTGTGTGCCCTTTGAGTTGCCATGCCAAGAGAAGGATGGTTTTAAAACAAAATAAGGGTTGGGGCTGTTTTTTTAAAAAAAATTGGCCTGAGCAGACGGGCGCTGCATCGCCGAAGTGGAATTTTAGGCCTGAACCAGATGAGGGGCCCCCAGGCTCGCTGCAGCGCCGGGCTGCAGCTTTTTTCTTTTGCCTGCTGCACGATGCATCAGGTATTTCGGGGCCCTTTTTGCCCGGTTTTCCATCATAATGCTTCGCTCACCTCGGGATATGATGCAACTCGCTACTCCTAAAATGCAAAAATCAAATATGATGCAATTAAAACAAAAACAACTACTAAACTATATTAACACTACGAAAGCAATAAAAGTGGCTTGGTTGCCTCCCAAGAAGCGCTAAGTTTACACTCTTCAGTCAGACTTTGTCAGATTATCCTCAAGTTGGAGCTCTAATTGGAACCTTATCCAGGTTTTCCTTAGAAACTTCCCAACCTCCAATGTCTTCAGCTATATTCCCAACCATCTGCTGACCATCATTTGACTCAAATTTTAGCCTTTTGGTTGGATGGATGGTGAATACGACTTTTTCCTGATTTATGCGCAGAGTTAGCTCCCTCGTTTCTACATCAATCAAAGCCCTTGTTGTAGCTAAAAATGGCCGCCCAAAGATTATAGGTATTTTTTTGTCCTCATTCACGTCCAACACTACAAAATCCACGGGAAAAACAAAATTATCAATTCTTACCAACACGTCCTCAATGATTCCCCAAGGATAGGCGACAGATCGATCATCAAACTGCAAAGTGATATTGGACGGTTTCACCTCCCCGAGCCCAAACTTCGTCACATCAGAAAGAGATATAAGATTCACACTGGACCCAAGATCACAAAATGGTTTCTTAAAGAAAACTTCTCCAATAGTACAAGGAATAGTGAAACTCTCGGTTCCCCGCAGTTATCACTTCCTCTCGAGTGCCAAGTGATTCTAGGTTCCAATTATGATTTCGATATCTTTATAAAAATCATAAATTAAACCCTAATATGCTCAATGAATATTCTATCACAAACTTCAAAAGATTAATAAACCTCTCGGTTCTATGAAACCCTAAGTTGTGCTATTCTATGACCAGACGTTCAATTACATCTCTTGAGTGTCAAATCAAACACACCGAACAATCTAAACTATTGATCAGATAATTTAGATGCAATTAAATCAAATAGCACAAATAGATTAACTAACAAGTGGATTTCATAAACTGGAAATCAAAACATAGGTTCAAACGTATATTACATCAATCCCCTAGAAAGATGGGCTTAGCTTATAATGGATACAAAAACTCATAAGGAAATGATTATGCATCTCAAGAATTGGCAAAGAAAAGCAAAGAAGGAATTGAAAAGAGAAGAGAAGAAATTCTCTTTGTGTCCAGATGAGAAGTGCCTTCAACTGTCGTCCCGAACCCTAGCTCTGTGTTTCTTGCCTTGTGTTGTGCTCAAAATAATGTCCACCCCCTTCTACGTACGTCCCCTTGGTGTATTTATAGGTCAATGCCCTTGGAAACCTGTCAAAAAGCACAAGTAAATAACTTAGCCCTGTTTTTGATTGGGCGCGCCGTAGCCCTCCCTATCGCTTGCTGCAAAGGCGCGATTTCATTTTCACCACTTTCTCCCGCTTAGCTGCTGCAAAATAAAGCACCAATCTTTTGCTACTATACCTATTTCAGTCCCCCGCGTTGCGGCGCTCGTCCGTGAACCATATTTTTCCACTTCTAACTTGCGATTTTCTTCTTTCAAACACATTTTTCATCGTTCTTGATCAATTTCGGCTATCAAGACCAGTCCCGACTCTCAGACGACGCCTAATGATACGAACTCGACTTAAACGATACTAAAATACCCGAAAATAACGCAAAAATCCTAATCTAGAATACTCAATACGTTGGTATAAAACCAACTTAATACATTTACAATAAAATCTGGTTTGAGTTGAAAAATACACATTTAAAAAATTAAATTGCTCAAGAGAGGGACATGTTTTAAAATGCATAATATGAAAACAATGTTAGACCAAAATTTAAGTTATTACTTTAACAATACATATATATGTACATTACAAAATGTTAGATCAAAATCAAATTATTTTTTTATATATAAAAATTAATATAGAGTGCTTATATCTTCAAGAGACTCAAGATTTAAAATTGACTAAAATCAGTTACTTTTGATTATGAAATTAATATTTAAATTATAATGATCAATTTATTTTCCAAAATCATGCCTATTTTTGAAATAACAAGGAAATATATTACGTTGATCCATAAATAAACTTTTTGATAAAGAATTTCAATCAAATGTGATGTTGTGGTCGCCATTCAAATATCAAGTAAGTTTTATACTTATTGTGCATAATTTAATACAATATTTTTAAAGTAAAAGATTAACATATCAACATGTAGATTAGGAAATATGTACTTATGATATAAACATCAGATTGTTATTTTTTTTAGTTTTTCTTAGCGCACACACACACACACACACACACACACACACACACACATATATATATATATATATATATATATATATATGGGATGATACAAATGGGACACCCCCCCTTATATGAGACAGTGAGGATCCATCCAAACTGTTGATATATTCTAATTGAGAGTCCAGATTTAATGGCTGAAATTTAAATTAATAATCATTAATCATAATTAGTAGAGGTATAATTGACTATTTAAATAAAAGATCCTCCATGCAATCACACGTCCCTTAATTGTAGGAGGTGATATGCACAAAATATTGGCAACAAAAATCTTTCAAAACCTAGAACGCGTCCCTTAATTGACTATTTAAATTAAAGATCCTCCATGCAATCACACGTCCCTTAATTGTAGGAGGTGATATACACTAAATGCACTGTATATTTAGTTATGTTGTATTGTATGGATAAAATTATTTAACTGTTTGCATATCAAAATATTGGCAACAAAAATCTTTCCAAACCTAGAACACGTCCCTTAATTGACTATTTAAATTAAAGATCCTCCATGCAATCACACATCCCCTAATTGTAGGAGGTGATATGCACTGTATATTTAGCTATGTTGTATTGTATGGATAATATTATTTAACTGTTTGCATATCAAAATATTGGCAACAAAAATCTTTCCAAACCTAGAACATGTCCCTTAATTGACTATTTAAATTAAAGATCCTACATGGAATCACACGTTCCTTAATTGTAGGATGCACTAAATGCACTATATATTTAGCTATGTTGTATTGTATGGATAATATTATTTAACTGTTTGCATATAAAAACCTAGAACACCATCCATGATACTTTGAACATACGTTATTAACAAAAAACTACTTATTTAGTTATATTTTAATGTGCATCATTTCACTGTATACGTATATATATATATATATTATATTAAATATTTAAATGTATTGTACTGTATATTTAGCTATGTTGTAGTGTATGGATAATATTATTTAGTTATTTTCTAAAATCTAGAACACGTCCCATGAGACATTGAACATATGTTATTAACAATAAACTGCATATTTGGTTATATTTTAATGTACATTATAATGCCATTTCACTGTATATATAAATATATCAAATATTTACAAAACTGCTGATTAGTATACAAAATTACATATTACACTGCATATTTATATATATATATATATATATATATTGTACTGTATATTTAGTTATGTTGTAGTGTATGAATAGTATTATTTAGTTGTTTTCTAAAAATCTAGAACACGTCCCATGAGACGTTGAATTCTTTGAACATATATAATTAACATAAAACTGCATATTTAGATCTGTTGTAATATATATATAATGTGATTTCACTGTATATTTAGGATTCGACATTCGAACAAGTACAACAAAAAGGTTCAGAAACAACGACATTCATATCCAATATATAGTATGCAACAAAGAGGGTTTCAAAAATAGTAAGGTTTCAACATTAATAAACTCCTGAACCCCATCTCGACAACAACATCCCTTGATTGTGTGTAAAGGACGCAATAGCATCAACCAAAATTCTAGGCGTAGACCTAGTAGTCAACATGGGAAACGAATCCTTCACACTAGTCTTACCAACACGACTGCCCCTTCTCCGTTTCTTGGACTGAACATTTGCATTCCCCCCTACTCGTACCACCAATAGAAAGTCTTTTTGGTTGTCCTTTGGCCATCTTCAATAAATTAACAACTGCAGTTAACATGACCAAAAACATACATCATCATTAAACAGATGCAATAATAAGAACTGAAAAATAATAAATATAATAAATTTATTCCAACACTACACAGAACTATGATGAAAAATAAAATAAACTATATTATATAACTACCATGGAAATTTAGCTACGTTGAAAACATACACAAAATTGTATTAAAAAATGCAATAAAACTGTATTAAATAAGCACTAAAACTAAACTAAGTATACAACAAAATTATATTCCAAGAACAAGAACAAGAACAATGCAAAAAAAAAAAAACTAACTTCTGCCGAAAAATAAAATAAATAAAAAAAACACAATAACACATCCCAGTTTTTTCGACACAAGCAATAATGAAACTAACACTTATTAATTTTTTTCCTTCATCCAATCAAACTACTAGAACTCGAAAACCCCACAAAAAATCGAAAGAGAAAAAATCCTAGAAACTCCACAAAACTACTTCTAAAAATCGTTTCAAGTAGGAGTTAAATTTACATACCAAGAAATTAAAATTGTGTACGAAAAACTTACCGATGGAGATGCGTTAATCTCTAAACCAGAAAAAAAAATAAAATACATGGGAGAGCATTCTTCCAAGCAGGGCGGCCGAACGGGAAAAGAGATGGAAGATGAGAGAAATTTTTGAAAATAGAGATTTGCTTGGATAATGAATAGGCGGAGAAGATGAATAGGACGTGTAGTTTGAATGAACTAACTCCCCCAAAAATAGCCCCAATTAAAAGAAGGTAAATAATCACTTACCTTTTACACTCACACTAAATGACAAAACTACCCTTACTGGAAAATCTGAAAATTATAAAAAATACATCTTTGACCTTGTTGGTGTATATCCATTAACTACTTGCCTAAAATAATGGGATTAATCTGAATCATCCAAAATATCAATCCAATGGCTATAATAAATCCCCACTATCTCATAATAGGGAGGGTGTCCCATTTGAACCAAATCCGATATATATATATATATATATACTTCTTTAAAATTTCAGATATTGATTCTTGTTTTCATATCATACTACATTTGTTTTGTTAAGTTAGATTATTTCACTACCTGAATAATATAATACATATCTTTTTACCTAAACTTATATAATTTATTAAGGGTGTATGTAAGTTTTAAGCAAAAATAAGTATTGTCAAAAATGTTAAAATGTACATACGTAAGTGATTTTTCTTCATTATTTCTTCTACCATTCTTACAATAGTGTATATATATACCAATTCTAACTGTATTTTATTTAAATTTATTATATTAATTTGTATTTTTGTAAATCAAGTCTGTTTATTGATGTAGTTTTTTTAATCAATACACCTCTATATAAGTAATCAATAAAAAAACTACCATAAAATAGAAGAGATTAAATAGGAACATTAGCTTCGATCTAAAATTCCTGATATGTAAAATAGAATAAGATTATTAAAAGTCATATTAACTTCTTATTTATAATTTAAAAATAAAATATTTTGTTACAATAAAATAACTTAGTTTCTGTTTTTTTATCCAAATTTGTTATACTTTTCATACAATTAATTAAAATTTTTTTATGCCAAAAAAATATAATCAAAACTAAAAAAGAATTCCTGCTCTCTATACCTCCATATGAAAACATAATTTATAATTACATTTCGTTAAGCTTGAGAACACATATTTATCCTTTTAAATATTTTTTATAGTTAATTTCATTTTTTATTATCATATTTACTGGGCTTATTTAACTAAAAGAATATACAATGATATATTATTAAAATTGATAAATATTCTAAATTATAGGATTTGAAATGTCAAATGGTCTATCCATAAAAAAATAAGTGCATAAATAAATGTTAAAAAAAATTAGTACTCTTACATTGTTTCTTTTTGGAACCAACTTTTCAATTTAGCATCAAAACTCTTAGTATTAGCTGTTTTATATTGTTCTTGTTATTTATACTGTAAAATCATTTCTCTTTTATTTATTATTTAATTAATTTTAATAGAAATATGTCAATAGAAATAAATTATAAATATACCCTTAAATAATAAATAAATTATAAATATCACCTTGAGATTTAAAATCTCAATTTTAACACTTAACCAAGTTTATTTTATTTTTAAATTTTAGTGTATATACTTATAATATATTTGTTTTGCAAATTCAACTTTACATTGTCACAATGGTCGAGATTTTTTTGATTTTATCAAAACTATACACGAATAAAATAAACCAATAATTGAATCTAAATCATGTTAAGCCGTATATCCATTATTACGGGAAACATACATAAAGAATAATGAATCAATCTTAGAAACAAAATAATAATTATTCAAAATTTTAGTAAAAAATATTTATTTAACTTATCTTAAAAACTAATTATTTTTTATGGGAAAACATAATAGTCCTTGAAATTTTTAATAGTCACAAATTCTCATCTTCCCATACTAAAAAAATGAATCATTTACTCCAACCAAAAAAAAATATTATCTCACAATTTAGGGTGTGTGATAGATGATAAATTTATTATTATATGGATATTTTCAACCAATAGTGAAGTTTAGAAAATGTATTTTGTCTTGCTATTCATTTTGAATAAAATAAAATTAATTATTTTATTTATTTATTTTTCTATTCATTTTGTTGTAAATTCATCTCTTTTTTCTTTTTGATGTATCTATCTATTTAGAAATTTAAAGAAAGATATTATATGTGTACATTTTGCATAACACTCAACTTTAAATGGCTAAAATTCTCCCATATGAAATCTTTTATATATGCTTATGACATATGATTGGAAAGCACTCGATATCTAGTATAATATAAAATGAATATTATCTTAAAATTTAAAATATTCTAAGGATTAAAATTGAAATAAATCATATAAGAAGAGTTTGGAATATAAAAAGGCACTTGTCAATTATTAAACAAATAAAAGCAAAATTATTATAGAAAACTACTTATTTACCCTTAAAGCTAACTTTACCATAAGGACTTTTTTGGCAACTGAAAACCTTAAAACCTATTCACACTTTTATAATATTCTAAGAATTAAAACTGAAATAAATTATATGAGAAGGGTTTGGAATATAAAGAGACACTTGTCAATTATTAAATAAATAAAAGCAAAATTATTATAGAAAACTACTTATTTACTCTTAAAGCTAACTTTATCATAAGGAGTTTTTTGGCAATTCAAAATTTTCAAGAAACCTTAAAACCTATTCACACCTTTATAATAAGTATAGAAGAACTAAATAATTTTAGTGGAACTACTAATACTTTTCAGATGAAAAACTAATACTTTCTAAAAACTATTAATATCAGTTTCTTACTTTGAAAGCATATATATACTTTCTTGAGTAAAAGTGATGTTTAAACAAGGTTGTGTATGACTTTGCAGATAAATAAAACTAGTTTTGTTACTTTTAAAACGTATATTTTTTAGGTAAAAAGTGATAATTTTTAAAATAAAAAATGATACTTTTCGAGTCTAAAATAATATTATATCATAATCTAATATTAGAAAACTACCGCTGCCCATAATATTACTTTGAAAATATATTTTTCAGAGTAAAAGTGATACTTTTCGAGAAAAAACTAATACTTTTCAATTATCATCACACCCGTTGTTAGCCTAAATATTTACGAAAATGTCATCGGTCTTTTGGATTGGGTCACGATTTGTTGGGATCTGTCTCATAAAATATGACCCGTGAGACGATCTTATATGAGTTTTAACCTAAATAAAATAAAACATTGTACAAGTATATAAATCCATTATCCATAGTCATATTATATATCAAGTAACACACCTCCAGTCTCATGCATTAACTTCACGCACAACATGACCAACCTTTCAAACTTGTCACATCACCATAATACAACATCCTTTGCTATATGCTTTGTAGGAATGAGAGAGTTTTGTGCAGAGTTGAGTATGGAAAGTTGGTTCCCACGGTGGTGGTTGGGATAGGAGAAATTGTTCGAAATAAAGTTTGATATATATGGAATGAATGTTCGAAGTCAAGTTTAAAGGTTACTTATGCAATGAAAGTTTGAAGTTTAAAAGTTAACTTCAGCCTTGTGTAATTCATTGCAAGTTTAAAAGTTAACTTCAGCCTTGCGTATAAGGGTTAATTACAAAAATTATCCTTGAGATTTATTCTAATTAAAAAAAATAATTATCTTTTAAATTTACAAATACCTTGGTAACATTAGTGTCTCTTTCACAAATATACCTCAGGAGGGGTTATTTTCTGGGTAAATATAAACCGCAAGGGGTGTTGTGATACTTTAAGGAAATATTTGTAATTTTAAAAGATAATTGGAGTACTTTTTAGTAATTAGGCTACACCTCAGGGGTAGTTTCTGTAATTATTCCTTGTGTATAATTAAGGACAAATGCCAAGCAAGTCCTCAAAGAATTCTATTGATAAATTTAGATTCAATTAAGCATCATGAGCTTGTACAAATCTCAAGTGGTATTACTCATCCTTTGAAAGATGTTGATCAGAGTTCGAACTTGAGCCTTCAGTTTCTTTGATATATATCTTCTCACCTCCACTCCTCTCAAATATTAAAAGAAAGTTAGATTCAATTAAGAAAATTCTAAAATAGGAGATTCACTAATTTGATAGTTTTCCTTTAACCTTAGATAATAAACCTTCGTTAAATTTTATAATGTAAATGATATTAATGAAGTATTCAAAACTACATCTTGTTCAGCTGGTGGTTAGTTTTTGGTTCGAATTTAGCTAACTCGCTCAGCCTTCTATCACAGCTAACTCACTCAGCTTATGCATGAGGAAAAGTGCTTTTTCTATTTCACATTTTTGTTAGTTGTAGCTATCACGTTTTATTCTTTTGTATTCTGTTAGCTTCACACCACGTGGCACTATGCGATTCGTCCATTCAGATCTAGCGGGTATCATAGTTTGAATTTCGTGTATAAATAATCTTGTAGATCATCTTCTTTATTTGAACTTTGATGAAATAAAATTCTCTCAGTAAATTGGCTTTTCTATATCATGGCTTTGTGGTTTTATAATTAGTCATTCATGGTACCAGTACATGGTTCATGGCTCGAAGTCCTGTATTGATTAATAATATGAATGAGGAAAACGATTCGGGAAAAATGGTGTCAGTCTACGCAAAGGATCTCGATCCATTATCCTTGCATGGATCCAATCATCCTGGAATGGTGTTGGTTACGAATCAACTTACTGGTTCAAATTACTTGCATTGGAGCAGAGCTATGCGGTTGAATTTATGAGCTAAGTCTAAACTTGGATTTATATATGGAACTGTTGGTGTTCCAGAGCAAGACACAACAGAGTTTGAAAAATACCAAAAGGTGGATTGCATAGTGATTTGTGGCTATTAAATGATTTATCTAGAGAGATTTTGGAAGCTTTCATATACGCGAAGAGTTCTAAGAAACTGTGGGATGAGTTAGCAGAGAGATATGGAGAAAGTAATGGTCCATTGCGATATCAATTACAAAAAGAGATTGCTAACTTCACATAAGGTACTTCTTCTGTGAAAACTTACTTCATGAAATTGAAATGCCTTTGAGATGAATATGAATGTCTTATACAACTACCTAACTGTGTTTGTGGAGCTGGTAAGACATTGTGTGCTAATGATATGTATATTAAGTTGATTCAATTCCTTATGGGATTAAATGATAGTTTCGAGCCAGTTAAAAACTAGATACTTCTTATGGATCCGCTGCCTACAGTGAATAAAGCATACTCCATGATCTTAAAGGTATAAAACAGAAGGTGACTCCTAGTAGAGTATTGGATCCATTGGATACTACAACAATGTTTGCTCGAGGAAGGCCAAATAAGTCAAATACTGGACATAGATCTGGATCTGGTAGAGGATTTGGCAGAGGTGAAGGAAATTTTAATTCCTATGGAAGAGGAGGCAAAGGACAGCCAAGGAGAATTAAAGAGGAGAAAGCAAAGTTATTGTGTGAACATTGTGGATACAATGGTCATGAAATCAAGGATTGCTTTAAATTGAATGGTTATCCGGAGTGGTACAAGGAATTCAAGGAGCAAAGGACTGGACAATCAATCAATATGGTGGAAGGTGGTGACACACACACAACAAGGGAGAAAGGAGAAGAGGATCGTAGGAAATCTGAATTTCCTGATTTTGCAAGCATGATTCGAAAGCAAATTGCAAAATATATGTCAAGCCAAAATGTTGTGAGTTCTGGAGATATACATACCTTTTCACACCTTGCAGCTTATTCAGGTATACAGATTAATACACAATTTGCTTTATCTTTGTTGAATGTTCTTGGTAAGAATGATTGGATTGTAGATATTGGTGCTAGTAGGAATATATGCTCATTTCCTGAGATGGTTGGTGATTGTATTCCTATGGCTACTCTAGTGAGTGTTCTTTTACCTGATGGTATAAAGATTTTGGTTACACATATTGGAAATATAAGGCTGTCAAGTGAGGTTATCCTTAAGGATGTATTGGTTGTTCCTAGCTTCAAATATAATTTACTTTCAGTCAGCCAACTGCTTGAAGGAAATAGTCTTGAGTGCATTTTTTCTCTAAACAAATGTTGACTGCAGGACCCTGAGGATAGAAGGGTGAAGGCTGTAGGAAGAGATTTTGCAGGTCTCTACATATTACAGATGACATAATTCGGTGGATCCTTACACAATAGTGGTGGCCTAGATGATTTGGAGATTTCGCACAAAAGACGGGGACATACTTCAATGACATGCTTACAACACATTATTTTCTAAAAACATTTGTGTAATAAAGATACTTTAAAGGTGTGTACAACTTGTCATGAGGCCAAACAATGTAGTCTGTCTTTTTCTTTGAGTTTTATACAAACAAAACATGATTTTGAGTTAATTCATGTGGATATATGGTGTCCTTATCATGAAAATTCGGTTACCAATACCGCATACATGTTGACTATTGTAGATTATTATACTAGAGATACTTGGATTTATCTCATGAAACATAAATCAGAGGCACCTGCACATCTAAGCCAATTGATTACATTTGCTCATAACCAATTTCAGAAAACTGTACAAAAGGTGAGAACAAATAATAGGGTTGAGTTTATTGGACATAATACTTGAGGTTTATTCTCAGACAGGGGAAATTTGCATCAGAGGTCCTGTCCATATACTCCACAACAAAATGGAGTTGTGGAGAGAAAACATAGGCACATATTGGAGATTGCTAGGTCCTTACTTTTTCAATCAAGAGTCCTAAAGAAATTTTGGCCTTATACTTTCTTAGCTGTTGTACACATCTTGAATTCTCTTTGTAGTGCAGTGTTGCAGGGGAAATCTCCCTATGAATGTTGTACAAGGAATCACCCAAATAAGACAGATTCGGAGTATTTGGCTACTTGTGCTATGCTTCTAAGCTAGGGCCACACAAGGGTAAATTTGAGCCAAGATCCTCAGCCTGTGCATTCTTGGTTATGTAATCTGGGTCAAGGGTTACATACTGTATAATCTTGACACAAAGGAAGTGTTTATTTCTAGAGATGTGGTGTTTTATGAGTCCCAGTTTTCTTTTGATACTGATTCACAGTCCCTTGTTGAGGTTCCTCTTCCCATTCAACCTACAGAAACTAATGAAGATTCTAGTTAGTTGTCTAATTGGCCAGAGTTGCCTACAGAACCATCAGTGACTGAGAAACTTGGTAGAGGTCATAGAGTGAGACATAAACCTAGATGGTTGAATAATTATGTTACCAACTCAGTACACCTTGTTTCACCACAACCATATTCCTTGAAGAGTCCTACACCTTATAATTTGAGTTGTTTTCTCTACACTTGTAATCCCAATATGTCCACATCTTATACTGCTATTTTATCCCATTTGACTGGTTCAGCTTGTCAGTCGGTTAGCTACTTGGAGGCTGCAAAGGACAAGGCTTGGATAGAGGCAATGGATAAAGAACTCATAGCTCTTGAAGCTAATGAGACTTGATATTAACATCATTACCAGCAGGAAAGAAGGCTATTGGATCTAAATGGGTATATAAGATCTAAAGGAATCCAGATGGGACTGTTGAGAGATATAAAGCTAGATTGGTTGCCAAGTGTTATCTACAAATTGAAGGGATTGATTTCATGGAATGCTTTTCTCCTGTTGCAAAATTGGTTTCAGTTCGAATGATTATTGCTTTGGCTACTCAAAGAGGTTGGGCTTTACATCACATTGACATAAATAATGCATTTTTGCATGGATATTTGGATGAGGAAGTATACATGTTGCCCCCAGAAGGATTTTGTAAGGCTAATAAAGGAGAGGTTTGTTTACTAAAGAAAAGTCTCTATGGACTGAAACAGGCGTCAAGGCAATGGAATTTGGAATTCTCTAATAAATTGCTCAAGTTTGGTTTTGTGGAATCCACTCATGATAACTTGTGTATTTGTCAAGGTTAATGGAAGTGATTACATGGATTTAATCATCTATGTTGATGATGTTCTCATTACTGGGACTTCAGATGATTTGATTCAGGAACCTAAACGCTATCTACTTGAGCTTTTTACCATCAAAGATCTGGGATATGCCAAGTACTTTCTTGGCCTGGAAATTTTGAGGAGCTGCAAGGGAACTCATTTGTCACAAAGAAAATACATCATGGATTTGCTTAAGGATGCAGGGCTGCTGGGGTACAAGCCTGCATCAACTCCATTTCCTCAAGGATATAATATAACAGCTCAGGAGGGACTTATTCTAGCAGATGTGAGAAAGTACAGGAGGTTGATTAGGAGGCTTCTTTACTTGAATTTATCCAGTCTTGATATATCCTATGAAGTGCAACAGTTGAGTCAGTTTGTTCATGCTCCCACTCAATCTCATTGGGATGTGGCTATACATTTGTTGAAGTACTTGAAAGGCACAATTTCTCTAGGATTGTTTAACCCTGAAGGTGTCTCCAACATGTTTGAGGCGTTTTGTGATGCAGACTGGGGGACTTGCCTCATTACTAGGAATTCTCTTACAGGGTACTGCGTGTTCTTTGGAAATCCTCTTGTATTCTGGAAGACCAAGAAGCAGAAAACAATGTCAAAATCCTCTGCTGAGGTAGAGTATTGTTCCATGGCTGCAACTGTGTGTGAGTTGCAGTAGCTTTTTCATCTCTGTCAAGACCTACGTATTCCTATTGCATTGCCTGTTGACTTGCGTTGTGATAACAAGGCTGCCTTACACATTACTGCTAATCCAGTATTTAATGAGAGAACCAAACATTTGGAAATAGATTGTCATATTGTGCGGAATTAGTACAAATTAGGTTTCATCTTACCACAACATATTTCGACCCTCTACCAGCTTGCGAATTTTTTTACTAAAGCATTGGGTGGTCCTACTTTTCAAAATTTTTTGCTCCAGTTGGGAATGTGTCCCTCTACCCACATTCCAACTTGAAGGGGGGTGTTCAGCTGGTGGTTAGTTTTTGGTTCGAATTCAGCTAACTCACTCAGACTTCTCTCACAGCTAACTCACTCAGCTTATCCATAAGGAAAAGTGTTTTTTCTGTTTTACGTTTTTGTTAGTTGTAGCCATCACGTTTTATTCTTTCATTTTCTCTTAGCTTCACACCACATGGCACTCTGCTATTCGTCCATTCAGATCTGGCGGGTATCAGATTTTGAATTTTGTGTATAGATAATCCTGTAAATCATCTTCTTCATTCGAATTTTGATGAAATAAAATTCTCTCAGTAAATTTGCTTTCCAATCTCATGGCTTTCTGGTTTTATAATTAGTATTCACATCTTTTGTTTGAGATCAAGTCAATATATAAGCTTATAAGCTTAGTTGTTTCCAAATAATATTTCTTTCTTTTTCAAGAAAACTTGGAAATAATTACACAAACATCCCAGAGGCTTGGGCTAATTATAAAAAAGACCTGGGGATGTTTCAAAATTATAACCAACTCCCTCAGATCTGATATGTTTAAATTTAAAGAAGTAACTGTAAAAATATTAGGGGAATTTTTGAAATATTTTTTTTTACTTATGAAGAGTAAAGTGTAAGACGAAATCCAATTTCAAGCGGTTTTTGCAATTTAAAAAAACCTATGGATTTTTTTGTTTTGTTTTGTAATTAACTTGAATCTCATTTTTTATTGTAATAATTGCTTTGCTTCGAATGGAATGTTAGGTGGGTAACCAAGAAGTCACGAGCTCTGAGCTTCTTAGTTAGTTGCCCTATTTCAATATGCATTCAAGAATCGTAATTAGTTTTGAACACGAGGCAACCCCCACGGCCACATGGCCTACAACTTTAAATACCATTTCGTGAAATCATCATTTCTAGTATATATCCCTTCAACAAGTTTCACTCATAATCATCAAAACATGGCTTTTCACTCGCATATTGGTGTTCTAGCATTCCCTTTCGGCACACACGCCGTCCCTTTACTCACCCTCCCCTGGTGCGAAGGCTAGCGACCTCCGCACTAGGGTTTCAATTTTCTTTCTTCAACAAAGGTGCAACTTCAAATGGCACGATTTTTAATGAGCGTGTATTAGAACCATGTGAGAACATACGGGTGTACGATGTGTGGGATGGGACACCGGAAGGCCGAGTTTTTTCCGGGAGTCATTTCGAGGCGGTTGGGTTGTTCCTTAAGGCGTCACCGGGTAATTTTGAGAAGGTGATTGAAGAGGCGGAAAGGGAAATTGGTTTGAAAATCTGTTGCTTAATAAGTGATGCGTTTTTGTGGTTTGCGTGTGATTTGGCTGAGAAAAGACGGGTGCCATGGGTGCCCTTTTGGACTGCTGCCTCGTGCTCCCTGTCGGCGCATATTTACACGGATGAAATTTTAAAAGCACTGGGATCAAAAGGTAAATGTGTTTTTTTTTGGCATGGGGATCAAGAGGCAAGTTAGTAGTGCTACGTATTGATGAAATCTTGAATACCTTTTACTATTTTGTTGGGATAATTAGAAAAATTACCGTGAGGTTTGACCTTATTAAAAAAAATACTCAATTATTGCTCTTTTCAAGATTATTGTTACCCAATTAAGGTTACAAACACGTTGAGGTTTGTATTCTCTTAATAAATATCATCCTGTTCAGGTGTAATTCGTAAAAGGCAAAATAAACAATTTAGACCTCTAACTAAAAAACGGTCGCAAAAAGGTCCTACAAAATTCCTGGTTTGCAAAATAGTCATTTCACTATATCATTAAACATCTCAATTCTGGTCCTTCAAAATGCACCGTTTAATTTGCAAAAATAGTCATGTAACAAAATAAAAATCTCGATTTTCGCCCTATTTTCATGGGATTTCAATCACGTGACGGCATGTGTAATTCTCAATTTTTTTGATGAAATTAGGATAAAAATTGAGATGTTTATATAGTTACAAGATTATTTTGCAAACCTTCCATTTAGCAGGACCAAAATTGAGATTTTTTTACAGTTACGGGATTATTTTGCTAACCGTGCAGCAGGCCAAAATGGAGATTTTATATAGTTATATGACTATTTTGCAAACCGTGAATTTTGCAAAACTTTTTGGGACCGTCTCTTAATTATAGAACTAGTCGTGCAATTCTACCTTTGTAAAATAGTAACAAATATAAAGGAGGTATTTACAATTTTGAAAGATAGCTTAGGCTTTCTTTTTTTTAAAATCACACTACATCTCAAGCCTATTTTGTTTTGCTCAATGCCTTTTTTGACACATCCATGGACCATGGTATTGCAGAAACAGCAGAACAAGAACAAACACTGTCATTTATCCCAGGATTGGAAAGGGTACACTTCACTGAACTTCCCCCGGAGATTTTCCTGGACAAAAATCCATCACCACTGGCAATAACAATTAACAACATGGTCGAAAACCTCCCAAAATCCACTGCTATTGTCCTAAATTCCTTCGAAGAAATCGACCCCATCATTACAAAAGACCTGAAATCAAAATTCCATCATTTTCTCAACATCGGTCCTTCAATTCTTTCATCCCCCACCCCGCCAACCCCGACGACAAAACCGGTGCCTGTCGTGGCTGGAAAACCAAAACAGGCCGAAATCAGTTGTCTACATTAGCTTCGGTACAGTTATTACACCACCGGAAAATGAACTAGTTGCATTGGCTGAGGCCCTGGAAACCTGTCAGGTCCCATTCCTTTGGTCACTGAATAACCAGGCGCTTAAATCCCTGCCAGAAAGATTTCTCGACCGCACGAATAATAAACTCGGAAAGATAGTACCGTGGGCCCCACAATCGCTAGTTCTTGCCCATAGAAACGTGGGGGCATTTGTGACGCACTGCGGCTGGAATTCAATCCTGGAAAGTATTTCCAGCTGCGTCCCCATGATTTGTAGGCCGTTTTTCGGGGATCAGAAGCTGAATAGCAGAATGGTCGAGGATTCCTGGAAAATTGGTGTCAAAGTTAAAGATGGAATTTTCACTAAGAGCGAAACAATTGATGCTTTATATTGTGTAATGTGGAGTGAGGCAGGGAATGTAATGAGGGAAAATGTTTATCAGCTGAATGAGAAAGCAAGAAATGCGGTTGGATTTGAGGGGAGTTCAACTAAGAATTTCGAAAAATTGTTGGAAATAATAAGTGCCCCGAATTAAGGGCGGTTAGTTAATCTGGGACGAGAAATTGCTTTGATTGACGGCTTAAATTCATGGCCTGTTTCGATGACAGATCTTGTTATTTTCTTCACTGTTTCTTTTTGAATAAATAACTTTTTTGTTACAATTATTCAGATGGTGAAGTGCATCAGAATAAAACTATTTTAAGATAGTGTAATGCCAGAACACAAGGTTGGAGTTGCAATAATCTACACACCAATGCTGTATGATCAATGGATTAATGATACTCTGACCATGTAGAGAAATATGACTCGTATTTTACTTTGTATGGAATTTTGAAATATGAGTTAAGAAAACAGAGTCATGTATAAATTCAAATTAAGTGTTTGCGCTGATAAATATAAATTAAGAGTTATTGATATTTCATTTTTATCTTTAATTGATTTAAGAGTCACAGTATTGTTGAAAAGTATTCTCATGCTCTGCCTTTTAGAGAAAGATCACTTCAAATTAGAGATTCTGATAAAAGTCAAAGTCTTCTTCTGCCCAAGGGAGAAAGTC
Organism: Rehmannia glutinosa; assembly: GCA_016081115.2. Taxonomy (NCBI): domain Eukaryota; kingdom Viridiplantae; phylum Streptophyta; class Magnoliopsida; order Lamiales; family Orobanchaceae; genus Rehmannia; species Rehmannia glutinosa. Next base: position 76,413,454 of record CM071927.1, on the reverse strand, counting down.
TTCAAGTCTTCTTCTCTGGGATCTGGAAATTCGTCACCTGAAAACTTTCCTGCACACACACAAAGCCGGCCCTGGATTTCGAGAGGCCTAGAGCGAAAAAAACAAATTGGACCCTTGTGTTTACATATGAAATCAATCAATGTTACAAATATAATTTCATTGATTTAACATAAAAAATAAGATATATAATAACAAAAATATTATACTCCAACTTTAACATTTCGATCTTATTAAAACAAATTACGAAAGATTGTTCAATATAATTTACCATAGAGAAAAAGACAAAACAAAAATAGAAAATTAGCTATGAAAAATTGATCTTCTTGCATTTTTAAATTCTTCAATTCTATTTTTGGTTTTGCAAAAAATAAAAAAATTAGCAAATATAAATAACATAATGAGAATGAGGGCTTAAAGGAGGACAATTCTTAAATTCTTCAATTATGTTTGTGGTTTTGCAAAAAGAAAAAAAAAATAGTTAGATAAAAACATATGGAAAGCAGAAAAACATAGTTACATAGAAGACAAAAGGCAAAAGGAAAACTTTAAAAATAAATTAGTTAGATAAAAAGGTTAGAAAAATAATTAGTTATGTAAAAAGACAAAAGACAAAAAGAAAACCTTCAATTATATTTTTGCATTTTGTTTTTTTGGTTTTGCAAAAATAACACAAAATATAGTTAGATAGAAAAGCAAACAAGAGAACGTAGAGTTAGATATAGCTAGAAAGAGAACGTATAGTTAGATAGAAATGGAAAAAAGAATCGGTTGAAAAAAAAGGATAAAAGAAAATTAGATCTTCGATGGTAAGGGGATTTGATCTCAAGACCACTCAGCAAAGAGATAGCAACAAAACCATTGTGCCAACATGTCCTTCCATTTTTTTTCGACCTCAATCTACATATCATATATATATATATATATATATATATATATGTATTACTGTAAAATAATAAAAAAAAATTCGGGGGCCCTGTGCGGCGGCACCACCTTGGCCGCCTCAGGGCCTCCCCTACACATATGCAAACGTCAGACGAGCCCCGGGGTTGGCTTAGGGAGGCCACTCCAATGCTCAAGTCAACACAGTAATCGAGAGAAATTAAGACAGTAAACGAATACTAAATTAATGTATAAGAGTAATTCTGAGTTAGATAACTTAAAAATGAAGAGGAGGGACCTTTTTATACCTGATGGGCCGCATGGGCCGTGTAGGAGAAATTGGCCTATGGGCCGGTCTCTGACTCCTTTGGGTCGGGTTATTTTAATAGCCCATTGGGCAATTAATATTATTCCAATATATAAGTCGAATTATATATTAATTACTGAATGTCGTTTCGGCCCCCAACATAAGCACACTAGTAGTGGAGCTAATACTGATATTGTGTATGGCTTGTCTTGTTCTATATCATGTCTTATTATGGAGAATCTTTGATCATTCTAACACAAGGACACACACTTGGGAGGAGAGCATTGAGCATGTCTTCCAAAGGTAATATTTATCTCTCTATTCTTTAACTTTGAATTTTTTTGCTTGGTAGAATACTTAGTAAAAATTTCTTGGGAATTGAAGGGAGTGCCAATAGAGAGTTGTAGTGAGAGATAGAGTGCATCAAGTGAGGAGAGAGATAACAACCCAAGAGGAGAGCGAGGGCGCCCCGGGGCGCCTCCCTAGAGCGGGCAAGAGTGCCCCATAGGCGCCCTTCAGGGACGCCCTCAAGGGCGTGCCCTCGGAGGGTGGCTGAAGCCCTCCGGTCCATTCTTCCTACCGTTTTTCTCCGTCTTCTCCGAAGCTTTCACATATTTTGGGCCGATTTGGTTTCGATCCTTCTTCTTTTTTCGCTGGGTCGTGGCATCACCGACCTGTTAGTCTACGGTTCTTTTATTCCATTTCTATTTTTGCCAGTGGATTTCAATATTCCCCCTCTAGCTCTGGAGTTGTGTTATGATAGTGAGGGGGAAGTAGAGCTTGAGTCAGATTCAAGTTCAAGTGAAGAAACTCCCGAGGAGAAGTCCGAGGGGGACAGTCCAAAAGTGGTTCATCGGCCTAAGTATTAGCATAGGCCTCCTCCTGGGTGTCGAGCAGTTGTCCCGGGAGAGTTAGTCAGCAAAGTTTCATCTCAATGTCTTTGTAGGTTAAGGGAGCGGTTGGGGATTCCTTCGGCATTTCGGATGTTGGCTCCTAGTTTGGAAAATAGACTTATTCATCCGCTCGAGGGCTTCATTACAGTACATCTCTATAGCTTATCTATTTTTTTTACTCTTCCTCTAGAAAATTTTCTCGTGGCAATCCTCAGATCGGTGGGTACATGTATAGGATAGATGGTCCCCCAAGCATATCCATGCATATGGGGATATGAGTGTACCATGCGGGGAGTTGGATATGCCCGCAACTATAGATGGATTTCACTCCTTGTTTTACACCAAGAAGTCTTCAGCGATACCTTCTTCCATTTCTTTCCTTGCTCCTAGTGCAAGTTCCTTAAAGGACTTCCATCTCTTGGTGGGTTGTGGAAGGAGAATTTCTTCTATATGAGGAATAATGGTTGGGAGCTCCCTCGCGAATGGGTCTCGGAGGCTAAGTCAGCCCGAGACACTCCCACTTCCCGCAAGGAGATGGTGGAAGTTTTTAAATCAAAATGGTTATTTGAGAGTCTTCTCAATGTCAAGGATTGTCTGGGTACTTGACACTGTTTTACTTCCTTACACTGTTATTTGCTTTTACTTGTACACTTGATTGTTTCTGTTTTCTGATTCTACTTATTCTTCAAGAAATAAGAGCTATAGTATCTCTGGGTTGATGGCCTTCAAAAAGAAGGAGAAGGACAAGGATAAGGGAAAGTCTGTTGCTGGCGCTCGAGCGACCCACCTCGAAGTGATGGTGAGCGAGGGTCGCACCCACGCTGGCCGAAGGTTTACCGGCGCCCGGTTCTCATTCCAGGGATCATGTTGATGTTGTTCCTGCTCCCTGTCCTCCTTCTTGCTCTTCTGGAGGGAAGAGGTCGAGGACGGGTCTTGGTGATGTTTCTCCCGGGACCATTAGTCCTCGAGTTCTTTTTTCTGGTGGAGTGAAAATCTTTGTGAGGGGATTCATCCCATTGGGACTTCACAAATTTTGGCATGGGATATGTCAAAGACTAGAGAGAGCACTTTGTCGGCGGATGATCGGGCCCGCCTTGGATCTCTCTCGTCCTTCAAGGACATCGAGACACATCTCTGTGGAGACATAGCCAGGGTGAGCTTCCTGGTTACTTTACATCTTCATTCTTCATTCTTGTTTCTTTTCCTTCAGTTAAGACTTGTGCAAATATTGGTGTAGATTCTAAACCTTGCGGCGGCATCGAACCATCAAGGCAAGGTGGTGGAGATAGAGAACCGCCGATTTCGGGGTAAGGTGAAGAACCTCATGGCGGGCACTACCCGACATGAGAGCCAGATGTCTGATCTGACCAAGAAATATGACTGGGCAAAATCCTCGCTTGAGCACGAGGGGAAGACAGGCGAGGTGTTTCTCTAGTCTTCGGTTGGCGCACATTAGCTAGTCAGGGAGGGTCCGACTCGGTGAAGACTTATAAGGCTTCCATAGAGTATTGCTCGAAGTTGTTGAGGGAGTCCTCCATTTTTTTTATAGGGCGGCCTGCTATTGCCGGAAGCTACTGCGGCAAAGCGGAAAGGCCTCTAGCAAGGTGATCAACTTCTTAGACTGTGGAGTCTCTAACGAGGAGGGGGTGTTCGACTTATTTTTAGCTTCACCGCAAGTGTACGGTGTAGTTTATAGAATAGGGTTAGCAAGGTCGAATCCACAGAGACTAATAAATTAATGTACCAAATATTGGGATTGTAATAGTCTTATTTTTATCTACACGATCAAAATTGGATGATTGGTTTTGTAAAAGCAAGACAAGAATTTATCCTAAAAAGATAAAGTAAAAGTTGATTGAAAGATCAAGGAGATGAATGGATTCCTGGGTTATGGTTTCAGTTAATATCCTTTTTTGTCATCAGATTAATCACAAGCAAAGTTATTATTATTCTTCCCTATAAGACAATCTCGAAAGTATTTTACCATCTCTCTCGAGATGTATGTAAAAACGTTAATTGGATTATCTATGCTAGCATCTCTACTCAACATAAAATATCGAACTCCCAAAAGCACAAAAGATTATAAATCCTCACAAATATTCACAGACTTCTCAATCTTGTAAATATTCATGTCAAGTACTCAAAGATCTAGTATTAAAACTCATCTCTTGAATTATGAATCAATACATCAAAGCAAGTTAAACCAATGGCCATTTGATAAAACAAGTAATAAAACAATGTACTTTTAGGGTCAAAATAATAACTTCAATTGCAATTAAATATCAACAAAAAGATCCATTAACCTAATCCCAAACCCGGGAATCACAAGATATTTAGCCAGACATGGGAAATAAACAATTCATAGACAAATTATTCAAGTTCATATCTAACTAATTGAAAGTAAATGTCGATGATCTCTCGATCTATCTTCAATCCTCAAGCGTGTCGTTGCGACCTCGATTAATCTCTCGAATCCTCTGTTAGAAGGTTTCTCTTTTCTCTGCTTTCTAGGGCAAAAATTAGTCTGTCCTCGTTTGTGGCCGCCTCGTATCTATTTATACTCCATTTGGGTCAAAACTCGATTAGAGCTGTCAAATCCTATTTTTCCCGTACAGACGCATGAGCCGTGCGGCTCGAGCACCCACCAGCCGTGCGGATGTTTGTAGGAATATTCACTGATGAAAGGGCGCACGGTCGTGGCGCTCAATGCCACGACCGATCCATGCGGGGTGTCGTGGGCTGATTCTTCAGTCTGGATGGCGCACGGGTCGTGCTATGGACACACGCCCTGCCCGTGCACACCTGTTGGAGCTGATATGTGTTCGTTTCTTTCCATTTCTCACCCGGTTCATCTGACTTCTTCTCGATTCAACTCCAAACATCGTACGTTACTTTAAGTATTGGCGGTCCTTTACCGCAATGCTCCGAATTGTCGCCAAAATGCTACAAATATCAATTAATTCCTACAAAACGAGCAAAGCGTAATACCTTTTCCACTTTACAGAAATAAAGCCCTTTTCACTCAAGTAATGCATGCATAACAACTAATTCTAACTACAATTAAGCCCAAATACATGCAAAACACATACCAATCAGGGGGACGAGAAGATCGGCATGAGCGACGACAACGGAGAGAAGGTTGGAGGTGCTGATGTCGTTGGGGAGGATGGAGCCCCCCGAGGTTGAGTAGTGATAGTCCTTTGCCAGTCAGCCCTTGATTTTAGCCTACCTGTTTAGGGCATGCTTTCAGTACTTGGATATTTCTTCAGTTTATTTCTCTGAGATGTTTATTTGCCCCCGAGGGGGATGGATGATATTCTACTACTTTTGATGCTATACTCATATTTGTGCCTTTTCTTATGTATATTTTCTTTTATTTTCGTTGTATTTCAATGCGTTGTATGTTGGTAGAAAAGTTTTCGAGGATTCCCTTGCAAGGGAGCCCCCTCTTCCGGGAGTGCCGTAGGAGGTTTATTTATGGGGCCCCTCCCGTGAGAAAGCTCCTCCCATCCAGGGTCTTAGCTGGATGACGGGAAATTTACAAAGATCTCCTGTGAAAAGGCCCCTCTGTGAGGAGACCCCTCCTATCCGGGGTCTTAGCCGGATCAGATTTATTTACAAGGACCCTCCCCCCTCCCATGAGGAGGCCCCTTATATCCGGGGTCTTAGCTGGATGAGGTAATTTACGAGGACCCTGATCGTGAAAATCTTTCCATTAAACTGTAAGAGTACAGTGTAGCTAGCAGATAGCAGCGAGCAGTGTCATATTCGGATTGAATACGAAACACTTAAGCTATAGTAAATATCGTATTTCAATTTTATTAAAATGGTCGAAAATCACAAGTTTATTTATTTATCTAATCCTAAATTAACAACTAAAATATTTCTAAATTTTATAAACCAGAACTCCGAAAGTTTTTAACAAATACAAAAGCAAGCCTAGGCACATAATCTCAACATGCTTCTCCAATATTAAATTCAATCAATGTTTTATCAAAACCAGTTTAAGTGTATCTATGGGTTCAATTCCTAAATTAATTTATCCCCTTTCTCGAAGAAAATAAACAGTTGATTAATACCAATTGCTAGCATCTCTACTCAACAATTAATATCAACCACCAAAAGATCTTTGAATTGAAGTAATCCCCACAAAAAGTTATAAGCCTCCCGACTCTATACTCTTTTATGTCTGAATTTAATTTCTGTTTATTATAACTCATCTCCCGATTTATGAATGAACAAACATGACATGTAAATTATTGATCAGACAATATGCAAGAAATAAGCATTCGATTTCATATAATAGAACACATAAACCAATTAAGAAAATAATCAATATGATTTAACATGAATCCACAGTTTTGATTATGCCTAGGATCAGAAATATTTAGCCTAACATATTTGACAACAAATTCATTAACAAACTTGAAATCAAATAGTTTGAATCGTTTAAGTACAAACAATATATCTAAACTAAAAAGATAGATACCTTCTTGTCAGGATGGATCATTCTTCGAAGTCTCGAACCCTTGTGCTTCCATAGATATGAAAGGCCTTGTGGTGTTCTTTGTTCATTAGTGCCTTCCTCTTAGAAGTATGTAGATTTGTGTAACCTTATTGTATTTTAATGTATTTTCAGATGTATCTAGTTATCCTTTCGTCCAAGGTTTGGACCCCCTTTTATAGGTGTTTTGAGAGATCACTGGTAGAGTCCCGACTGAATCAGGAAATAAAATCAAACACAGAACAAACCACACGACCGTGTGATTTCACATGGGCAGACCGTGTAAATCATTTTTCTCTCTATTTTTTCGTCCAAACAAGTCACACGACCGTGTAACTTCACACGGTCTGGTCGTGTACTTCATCTCCAAAATGCTTCCCTCAAATAAGTTGCATGGGCGTCTAAGCTAGATGAGATCCCGCATTGAGATCCCTCCCATCCGGGGTCTTAGCCGGATGAGGTTTCTTTGAGAGAGCGCCCAAATGGTCATTGGCCGCAACCGTATTTGACAATTAACCGCATGCAAGAAATCATAGATAAAACGTGAAAGTAATTTATTCATTATTTGAAAATGATAATTTTTTACATTGTGTGGGTAGAAATAGACTGAAACGGAAATAAAAATGTTTAACGCCTCATGTGCGAAAATCAACTAAAAATAAATGAAAAATATTAAATCGGCAGGAGAGCGAGGGAGAAAATGGTGTTTGTTGGAGCTCGCACGATCTGCGACTCCTAGGGTTGGGCGGCATACTCACTGTGTAGTCAGGGGAGCTTGCTCATCTTCAGAGTGGCAATAACACTCTCGGGCGGTCTTGATATCTCCAACGGTTTCACCTACTCTGAACTTTGTTGGGAATTTCAGCTTGAGATGAACTGTAGACATGATGGCTCAGAATTGATTCAGGTTAGGCCTTCCCAAAATCATATTGTACAGTGAATGAGTGTCTACGATGAGGAACATACCATCTTCGTAACTCGATGGGGGCGTCCGTCCCGGGGTAAGTGGTAGGTTGATCTCACCCGTGGACTAGATCACTTCCCGGTGAAGCCAATCGAGAGTCTTTGGCCCAACCGATGACCTATGTTGGGTCAATCTTCATCCGTCAAATGCCTCCTAATATGATATCCATAGCACTACCCCGTATCCACTAGGATCCTCTTGACCACAAATTTGGCCAACATAATAGATATAACAATGGCATCCGGGTGGACCTGGGTTTCTGGAATGTAATCTTGAGTGCCATATGTAATTGGAATGTTCCTGGCTTGCTTTGATTCCACAATTCTCTTCTTACGAGGCTTCCTCTGGGCGCCCCCTTCGTTCTTTGCTCATTCCCAGATAGCACTCCTAGCATCTTTCGCTTCTGGTTCTCCGGAGATGATATTAATGACTCCGACTGCATGAGTATCACGCTTTTTTTCTCTGTGGGGATCTGAACGGTGATGGTCTTGTTTAGGCTCTTCTTCACATGGTCTCGGATCACAGCGAAACCTGTTTTAATCCACGTAGTCCTTCAGGTAGCCCTTCTGAATGAGTCACTCAAGTTTCTTCTTCAAGATGAAATAGTCTTCTGTAGTGTGCCCCATATCTATATGATATCGGCAGTATAAATGGGAGCGTGCTCGTGAAGGATTATTCTTCAGTGGCTGCAGTGGATCAATGATCCTTTTTTTTTCTTTTCAAGCATCTATTAGTACTTCTGCTATTGGTGCATTCAGAGGGGTGTAGTTTGACATGTACTCCTTCCTCGGACCCTTTGGGGATTTATTCTTGTCGTCTTCCCTGGACTTGCGCTTGGTACTGGGCTCAGGCTTGGTGGATTCCTCCATTCGGATGTGCTTCTCTGCTTGACTTAATAGCTCCTCCAAGTTGGAGGGAGGTTTCCCGGCCAAGGACTCTTTCAAACGTTCTTGGCGAAGATTCTGTTGCAATATTTCGTTCAAAGTCTCATGCTGGACGTTGGCATCTTCATTGACGGCTTCCACGAACCGCTTCATAAACTCCCGCATTGCCTCTCCTTATTTTTGTCTCACCTGGAAGAGGTGAGCAATAGTCTTGAGGCACTTTCTATTGATGGAGAATTACTGCAAAAAATCGTCAGTAAGTTTGTTCGTCCTGGGGATTGATCCTACCGGGAGCTGAATGAACCAAGTTAGTGCTCGCTTGGTCAAAGTTGTACAGAACACCTTGCAGTATTAGGCATTCATCATGTCATAGAGATCTGCCTTTGCATATAATTTATCCAAGTGTTCCTGGGAATCTCCAATTCCATCGTACTTCACGAGATTAGAGGTCTTGATTCCCGAAGGTATTTGCTCAGTCAAAAGATAGCATGGACTAGTGGACTTCTCTTCATCAGGGCGGTAGCTCTTGAGTTGGCATGGCTGGGTTGTACGGCTCGAGATTCTTCAGCTAGTGGTGGCCTTCATCTATTCCTCCGTGGCCATCCAGGTAAGGGTCTTCAGCGGCGGAGCCTGGGGCAATCTCCCTACGGCTTCGGCCGTGGCTTGATGTCTTAGGGTATTCCGAGCAGTTTCATCCAGCAGAACCTAGAGGGCTTCCCGGGATGTGACTTCTTCAATCGCGATCCCCGGAGGGGAGGTGGCGCCCCTCTGGCATGCAGTAGCGGAGGTGGCACTCTTCCAGCATGAAGAGGGTTGGCCCTTCTTCTTCCAGCAACCGTTCTTCTTACCGATCTCAGACCCCACGGCCAACAGCTTGAGGATCCTTCTTCACGTGCTTGAGATTGGGTTGTCATCTTCGTGTGCTTTTGTTGTTCCCACAGATGGCGCCAAAATGATGTTGTTTTTTGGGGCAGATCACTCCAAGTCAGGGATTCTGATGAAAGTCAAAGTCTTCTTCTTCCCAAGAGGGGAAGTCATTAAGTATTCTTCTCCGGATCTAGAAATTGTTCAGTTGGGAACTTGTCTACATACACACGCAAATGTTAGAAGGGCCCCGGGATTGTCCAGGGAGACCCCTCCGACGCTCAAGTCAGCATAGTGATCGAGAGAAATTAAGAAAGTAAATGAATACTGAATTAATGCGTAAGAGTACTTATGAGTCAAATAACTTATAAATGAAGAGAAGGGGCATTTTTATACTTGGGTGATGGGCTTTATGGGCCATGTAGGAAAAATTGGCCTATGGGTCAGTCCCGAACTCCTTTGAGACGAGTTATTCCATTACTAGTCCATTAGACAATTAATATTATTTCAATATATAAATCGAATTATATATTAATTATTGAATATCGTTTTTACGCCTAACATATTCTAATAAAAATCTTGAGGAAGTGGTGAGGGCTATGAAGACCAATTAATAAAACAACTTTAAAGAGACACACAAATTTAACATCCATAGCGCTCGTTGAGTACCTCTCGAAATTCTATTTTGGTTGGTAAAAGAAAAGTAAATGTATAAAAGGGTTGAAAGTGTAAGTTTGTGTAAATCATTATTTGACTTCAACAAAGTAATTTGCACTTAATTTCAAATCAAGGAATATAGGTCTATATTACGTACATTTATATATATTTGATTGGGGTTAATAAATTACATGTACACATTGGCGGAGCCAGGGACCAATTTTGGTCCTGGCAACACCATTTGTTTAAAAAATTAGTAGGTAATTTATTTATGAAATCTTTTTTATTTAATATTTATATAGTTTTTCTTTTAATTTTTTATCTAGCCACCAATTCGTGTATTGGCCCACCCCGATTTATTTTCTAGCTACTCCATTGGTTGTACACCGCGTCGCATCACTTCTCCATGAGATTAGGTACTATAGTCCGAGGAACTGTAAAAGAACGAACTTACATTAGAGTCGTTAGACTAGCCGGTAGACCCCCAGGTTAGACCGTCTTATGTTTAAGTCGGAACAAGTAGTAAGGTCACTATGAACTGAAGAGCGAGGTGAACATGTAATTATGAGATACCTGTGTCGATCAAATTGTGCCATATTTATAAGTTTGACCTCTGTAGGCCATACGTCCTACTTCCACATGTCAGGATCACATAGACTTTCTTGTCACATCACAGATCAGTTCAATAGTGAGAACTCGTGAGGCGGCCTAGGTCGTGAGTTCGGGTTGGTTCGGGACCCGAATAGAAAACACACAGATCTTGTGGCATATTTGTCATTTAGCTAACTAATGAGGGTAGAATAGTAATTTTGACCTGAGACATATCAATATTATATCAAACTCAAATGAAATAGACAAAAATTCATATAAGACCGGCAGGTTGCATTTTGTGAGACGGTTCCCCCACAATTTGTGACCAAGCCTAAAGTACTAATGACATTTTTTTAAATATTAGGTTAACAGGCGGTTGTGATGATAATAAAAAAGTATTCGTTTTCTTGAAATGTATAATTTTTACTCTGAAAAGATTACATTTTCAAAGTAACAAAACTAACAAGGTTTTGAGGAATAAGTAAAACCTTTCTCAATTTTAAGTTTACTATTTTGCAAATAAGTAATGATTTGTAGTTCAACACATGATATTTTTTAGTTCAATGTAATGTGTATTTTTCACTTAAAACTGTAATATTTTTAATTTCTACATATAATACTTTTCAACTCAATATTTAATATTTTTCAGTAGTATTTTCCAGAGATCTTGTTATTTTTTTCTCTATTTTATTCTCTTTTTATTGTCTTCATCTTCTCCTCCTTTTTCCTTTGTTTTTCTTCTACTTTTCAATGGTGCTATAACTTTTGATTAGCGGTGTCAATTTCAGAACTAACACGCAAATCCGACATGAATCTAACACAAAATTAATGGATATGGGTCTAAGTAGAAATCGGGTCGAACCCGAATAACTCACCAATTAAACAGGTCGGGTTCAGGTCAACTTGCTATGACCCATTTAACTCGTATAACCCGTTTGTAAATTTAAAAAAAACTAATTAATTACATAACGAATTCTAAGGAAAAAAACACGACATATTTTTAAAACATAAATGCTAAAACCATCTTAATTATGTATTTTGTTACCGTTTGTAAATTTAAAAAAAAACTAATTAATTACATAACGAATTCTAAGGAAAAAAAAACACGACATATTTTTAAAACATAAATGCTAAAACCTTCTTAATTATGTATTTTGTTATTATTTTGTTTATTTTTCTGTATGTTGTTTTCAAAATATGATTAGTATATGATGTTGTTCATTTAATTATGTTGCTTTTTGTATGTTGTTAATTGTGATATTTTTATTGATTGAAGTGTGTTATGTTTAGAGCTGTCAATTTTGGCCCATCTGGGATGCACTTTCTTAGGCCCAAACTAAGTCGGGCTTTTTTGGCCGGCCCATTAAGTCCGAAAAACCTGGCCGGCCCGATAGGCCCGATTTTTCCTTTGTATTTTCGTGGGTTGGGTAGGGCTGGGCCTCCAAAAATAGTGATCCGGTTAATGTTTAGTCCGACCCGATCCGACCCGACCTTTTGCTTTGGCCCGACAGCCCGGCCCGGCCCGGCACGTTTGACACCTCTACTTATAGTGATTGATTTTAAAAAATTAAGTTTATGAGTTGAAATAAAATGTACATAAATAAATTATTATACGAGTTAAATAGGCCGAGTTTGAGTTATCTGTGAAATAAATCGGTCAGGATCGGGTTCAAGATTCTAACATAAATAATTAAATTGGTCGAGTCCGAGTTGGCAGATTCTGACACGCGAATACACGAACCCGGATCTGCGAACCCGAACCCAACTCACATTGACACCCCTACTTTTGATGGGAGAGTAAAAGTCTCACTTGTAACAAAAACCTTAGTATTTGTAAGAGGATTTCTCATTGAAATTGATATCGAAAATTCACCTCTTCTCTCTCCCAAATCCTTTTCTTTTCTTGACCTTAATTTATGGAATACAAATTAAATGGATGCCTGGGAATTTCATTATTATCTATCTTGTTTCTGAAGGGAATCTTGGTTCATATTATCATGTACCTATTCAAAATATTGTTCAATAAATCGGTGGAGCGGGGAGATGTGGTGCAGACAGTGAGGTTAGAGAGGAGGTGGAAGGGGAGTAAGTGTCCATGGAAAAAGAATATGGATAGGGAAGAAGAAGAAGGTAATTGGATTTGAGGAGGAAGGAAAAAGGAAAAGAAGGAAGAAGGAAAAATATAAAAGAAAAAAAACATGTTGATAACCTAATAAGTTTTTCCTTTTTCTGTTTTTTTTTTTTTTTTGTTGGATTGGGTTTATGTGTTTCTCAGAGGAAACATGCTCAATAAAATAATTATTTGAAATTTGAAACAATTCTAATTAAGAAAGAATTCGAAGTCCTAAGGTGAAATACAAAAATATAATTAGCACTTTTTGGGTGGCAATTTAGATTGTGTTTGAGTTTGTGGATCGGGTTGTGGGCCCAGGTTCAGGTTCAAGTAGTTTTACCACTCGCAAATGGGATTAGGTCTGTAACACCTCGATGTTACATCTGAGGCATTTATGCCGTTAAGCTTTAATGCCCACTCACTTGACCTTTATTTTATGCAGATATTGGATTTGATGCCTATATATAGGCTTGGTTGTGCATTGTAGAGAGCTACAATTTTTAGACAATTCACAATTTATACAGAAAATACATAGGTATTGCATCGCTTGTTGTATAACTTTTTGGTAACAAGTACTCAATATTTCGAGTCCAACAATCGGTCTTCACACCTTCCAATTCGAAGGAGCTTTTGTGATAGTGATGCTACTATACAAAAGACGTAAGTTCTTTTATCTTTATGGACATTATGTTAATGCCAGAGTACTAGCCGAGACGTATTTGCCTTGCGGATAGAGATCTATTTCGACTCAGATTTTCTCATTTCTAAAGTTGCAGTCCATACAAATTATAGTAGATATGTTATGTTTTTGTAATTTCGTTTTATAAGCTATTGTTGAAGGCTAATTCTTGTAATAGCTAGTTCTGTGCTACCTTTGGTCAACAATACATCAATCCTGCCGACCATAACATGGCCTGTTTAATTATTTGAGTAAGATTCTGTTGGAATTAGTCAGTCGAACTATACCTTGCGCGGTTCGAGTGGTTTCGAGAAATTGGGTGTTGACCTGATTTTGACCAATTAATTAAGTGGTTTCCATTTGTGAAAAATAGAATTAAATTATTTGTAAAAATTCTACTAAGAGAGTAGATGAGAATAGCATTTGGAATTTCTCAAAACTGATTCCGGGTGAATGAGAAATTAATGCTAGAAGTTAGCCACTTAATACAAATAAATGGTATGGAAAATGAAAAACGTGGGGAGAGAGATGCTCCATCCCACATAGGAAAAATGAGGCAAAGTTGCACACTTTATTTATCCCAAGTTGGACAAATGGGTTTGGGCTTAGGCTTGCGGGTCGCGGGTCGTGGGCCGTGGGCCCGGGCTTGGGCTTCAAGGCCCTTATTCTTTTTGGACCAAAAACCTTTAAAATTAAATATTTAATTATTTTGTAATTAATTAAATAGATTTAATTAATTTTAAGTAATTAATTAAAAGAGTTCAACTGGGAATTGTTTCGGCCCCACGCACGGGAAGGAGCACGGCCCGTGCGGTCGGGTCGTGCTACCTGCCGAGAATCTGCGCCTACACGCACGGCCAGGCGCACGCCCGTGCGTCTGGGTCGTCTTTGGTGCCGAAGTCGAGCACCGCACGCGACGGCCGACGCCCGTCGCGTCTAGGCCGTGCTCTCCTGGGCAGACATGATCGTGCATTCGGTCTGCAAAGGTGCTTTTTCGAGCCTACTGACGCGATTTTCCGTACGGGCACTTCATTGCCTATATTAATGAAGCCCCTACTGATGAAATGACACACGAAAAACTCAGATTAATATCGGTCATTTGCATTATAAAGCATATTGATCCTCCCATTCCTTCAATAGCTTGAAAGTCAAAACACTACGTTTGTTCGCTGTGTTTCGAGTTTGCAAGTGCTGTAAACTCGAGACGTAAAAGTCGTTGTATCTTAGAGGCGAGCGGGAACCTAAGCACTCGGTGTGCGGGCATTTTCGTCTTTGCGGAGAGACTGATTCCAAATCAGGCCTCGACTTTGCCTAAACACTATATCCCAACCATTTTCTTTAAACATAAACCTTTCTTCCAGTATAATTTACCAAACAATCGCAAGATGAAAAACTTGTTTCTGTTCAAGACGATGGCTTCCAGTTCGATCTCATTCACACCATGGTCAGCTTTCTTTGCTCCGCTCACGCCCAAATTTTCCGGCGCCGACTTCAAACGTTGGCAACAGAAGATGATGTTCTACGTGACAACCTTGGGGTTGTCTCATTTCGTAAAGGAGGAACCCCCTGCGTTTGGTGATGAAGAATCCGACAATGAACGGAGAATCGCTGTGGATGCTTGGCATAACAGTGATTTCCTGTGTCGGAATTATATTTTGAATGGACTAGACAACATCCTTTACAACGTCTATAATTCGTTCAAAACGTCCAAAGAGTTGTGGGACGCTTTGGAGAAGAAATATAAAACAGATGATGCCGGTACAAAGAAATTTGTAGTCGGTAAATTTCTGGATTATAAGATAGGTTGACACCAAGACGGTGATTAGCCAAGTGCAAGAAATTCAGATCATACTTCACGACTTAGTGTCTGAAGGGATGATTCTGAATGAGTCGTTCCAAGTGGCTGCGATTATCGAAAAATTGTCGCCTTCGTGGAAAGATTTTAAGAACTACCTCAAGCACAAACGGAAGGAAATGAGGCTTGAGGATTTGATAGTTCGACTTCGGATTGAGGAAGACAACTGGGATTCCGAATGGAAATCGGTAAATGTGGGGGTATGATCATACTTTATGGAACACCAGTGGTGTTTCTGTTGTATTTTTTAAATGTAACAGAAGGTGTTGCCAAAAGTGTTGTAGATACCGAAACCATATTTGCATGAGGTGTTGTCGAAAGTGTTGTAACACTAAAGGCAGACACCGTAACAAGTTGAATCTGAAGTCCTACTAAAGATGTGATAACATCAAAGGTTTCACAAAAGATAATGGAGTTATTGAACTAAGGTCTGAAATCTGGTAGAACGAGATTCTAACTGGATTGTCAGGACAATGTTCTAACAAAATAAAATAGAGTGGCCGAGAGCCATGAAAGTTCTGGGTGACTTTGTGTTAAACAAAGATACCGGAAGTTGAAAGGGGAGCTGGACTTTTAAGCAACCCACATAAAGGAGATTGCCTTGAAATGTGGGGGTGCTTTGGAAAAAGTAGAAGCACCAAGGAAATAAATTCAGCATTGATGATATAAGTGATGGTACGATCATTAAAATCATGAAATATTGTATTTATTAAAGGTGTCCTTTCGTGTAAAGGAAAGAGGTAAGTCTAGACGTTTTTATCGTAGACACAATACCAATAAACAGATGATGTCGAATGGGGTTATTTCGGTTTACTACGTGAAGTCAAAGGAAAACCTTGCAGATCCGCTTACGAAAGGCATTAATCGAGATCAATTGTATAAATTGTTAAGGGGAATGGGTTTAAAATCCACACTTAAAGAATGTTCATAGCGGTAACCCAACCTTGTGAATTGGAGATCCCAAGACCTTGGTTCAATGGGACAACTAAGTTATGAATGCTCAGCTGAACACTTGGAAAATTGTGTTAGCTCATTCTCGATACATCCAAGTGAATGTAAACCTGCTGAATGTGGTGAGGTTAAGTTTAAGACTTTTAATGATTCCTATACCGAAAGGTGGAGTATTGCAGATACTCTTGAATAGGAGATCACCTATATAAGTGAGAAGTAATGGCCGCTTCAAATGAAACACTTATGAATCTAAGATATGGTCCAGGGCCGAAATGGACACAACGTGAGAATAACAAGTGTTAGAGTTGTTATTGTGTAAGTACTGTTGTCTTGGTTTACACAAACAGCTGAATAGTTCAAGACATCGCGTCACTAAGCGACCGAGAAATCCGATAGTATTTTACTAAGGAAGGTTCAAAGCCACAAGCTACCTATCCTGATGCAATAACGATTCGCCGAGACTTTCAAGCGAATCTGCATGCACGCATGCATTATTTTCATTCATGTGGGGGATTGTTGGAATTGGTCTTTGAGAAATTGGGTGTTGACCCAATTTTGACCAATTAATTAAGTGGTTTTCATTTGTGAAAAATGGAATTAAATTATTTATAAAAATTCTACTAAGAGAGTAGATGAGAATAGCATTTGGAATTTCTCAAAACCGATTTTGGGTGAATGAGAAATTAATTCTAGAAGTTAGCCACTTAATACAAATAAATGTTATGGAAAATGGAAAATGTGGGGGAGCAGAGATGCTCCATCCCACATAGGAAAAATGAGATAAAGTTGCACACTTTATTTATCCCAAGTTGGACAAATGGGTTTGGGCCCCTGGGAGCACCCAAGTTTTTAAAGGGGAGAGGACCTACATGCTTGTGGGTTTGGTTCAAAACACACGCGCCTTGCTCACGCCCGCCGCCGCCGCCCGCCGCCCGACCGGCCCGGTCCGGGTCCGGGCCGTGGGCCGTGGGCTTGGGCTTCAAGGCCCTTATTCTTTTTGGACCAAAAACCTTTAAAATTAAATATTTAATTAATTTTTATAATTAATTAAATAGATTTAATTAGTTTTCGTAATTAATTGAAAGAGTTCAACTAGGAATTGTTTCGGCCCCGCGCATGGGCAGGAGCACGGCCCGTGCGGTCGGGTCGTGCTACCTGCCGAGAATTGAAAATCTGCTACACGCACGGGCGGCAAGCGCGCGCCCGTCGTGTCTGGATCGTCTTTGGTGCCGAAAAGTCTGAGCTTGACGCACGACGCGCGCGCACGCCCGTGCTTCTAGGCCGTGCTCTCCTGGACAGATGCGTATGTTGAGTGCAAAGGTGCTTTTTCGAGCCTACAGACGCGATTTTTCTGTACGGGCACTTCGTTGCCTATATTAATGAAGCCCCTACTGATGAAATGACACACGAAAAACTCATATTAAAATCGGTCATTTGCATTATAAAGCATATTGATTCTCCCATTCCTTCAATAGCTTGAAAGTCAAAACACTACGTTTGTTCGCTGTGTTTCGAGTTTGCAAGTGCTGAAAACTCGAGACGTAAAAGTCGTTGTATCTTAGAGGCGAGCGCCGGAACCGTAAGCACTCGGTGTACGGGCGTTTTTAGTCTTGCGGAGACGATTCCAAATTAGACCTCGACTTTGCCTAAACACTATATCCCAACCATTTTCTTTAAACAAACCTTTCTTCCAAGATAATTTACCAAACAGATTCATCAATCCGAACACAATCTATTTAAAATATAGGTAATCGGAACTCGATCCAAAATGGCCTATATATTGGATACATAAGCTAGCTATTTTATGCTACGAACATCAACCGAGTTATTATATTCCATTTCTTAGAAAGAGAAGAACTTTAAAACCTGGATAACTCATCAAATTATTGGGTCATATTGGTTATATTGGGTCATTACGTTAATTTATAAATTGAATACAAAACAAACTACAAACAAATTAAATGAGTTAAATGGGCTAAGTGTGTCATTTTGGATCAACTCGAAATTGAACAGTTTTTTGGGATAAGGACAAAAATACCCAACATTCCTTAAACAAGGACACATTTATGATCCCGATCCTTTTTCTGGATATTTGTACGCTTCCTCCTTTTCTTTCAGATATTTTTACACTCCTGCCAATTTTCCCGGATTTTTGATGTTGTTTCAAAGTTGTTTCGAACATGTTTCAAACATGTTTCATCTAATAATTTTTTTTACAAAAAAAAATTATTTTTGCCACCATTAAATAATCAATTCTATACTCGAAATCTTATAAACAATATATATTAGAAAAATACATATAAAACAACACATATTAAAACAAAACACATTGAAAATAATATAGAAACAACACGTGAATAAGAAAACACAATTCAATTTTTAATCCAATGCATTGAAAAGTAAAATCCACACAGAAACAACCAAGAAATAATAGAACAACATTAAAAACTATATAGAAATAACCCCTATAGAAACAACATCGAAACAATATAAAAAATAACATAGGAAAAAAAGAGCTCAAATATAGTTAAAAAGTCCCATTGAAACATCGAATACATCATGGAAAAAATAAAGGAATATCAGAACAACATTAAAAAGTATGAAAGCAACCTAGAAACAATAGAAACAAAATATAAAATAACATATGAATAACAAAGAGAATAAAAAATAAGTAAAAGCTACATCGAAACATCAAAACTACAGATAAACAATATAGAAATAACAAAAAAATAATATAAACAACATAGAAATAAGTACGGAATAACAAAAATAACATAGAAAATAATCCAGGAATAAAAGAATCGAAAAAAAACGTAAAAATGTCCAAAAAAGGTGCATGAGCGTAAAAATATCAAAAAAGAGCGGGGAGCGTATTTAGTATCTTTTCTCCGAGAATGTTGGGTTTTTGGAATTAGCTCTTTGTTATTTGTGTTATTCGTATCGGGTCGAACCCAAAATGTCTCAACCCCGCTTATAACGTGTAAGTTTGGGTCATGTTTTCTATCATGTTGAAGATTGTCACCCGTAAGGGAAAATTGCAAAATTGGTCTTACAACTATAAGCGATGCAATTTCGGTCCTCAGAACTATTGAATTTGCAAAATTGGTCCCGTAAGTTTGAAAGTTTTTGCAAAATTGGTCCTATATGTTTTATATCTAAGCAATTTCGGTTCTGTAATTTTCAAGTTGTTGCAAAATTGGTCCCCTGGGGTTATTTCATATTTTCAAAATACCAAGAATACCCGTATGCACATAATTGGCTTATTTGACTAAGTGTTTTGCCTTAAATGATATCAGAACCCAGGTTTATTAAAAACTTTAAGTTATATTTATTATTTTATATAATTAACAATTGGTGAGGAGAATTTTCTCGAGAAAATGGACCTGGATGAGTGTCCAAGATGTATACCCTAAAGGAGATATCGTCAAATTTTGACGATGTATGCCAAGAACACAGACAGGATAACATATTAGGATAATCAATATGTTGAAAAAGAACTCGCAGGTGCCGATAGGGAAACCTTGAGATAATGCGGAAAACAAGCAGCATGTTGTCTGAGTATTACTTCCGCATCGCGAGTACCCGTCCTGCCCTGCCTAAAAATTTTAGTTTTAAAATATATTTTAATATATATGTTGCATATATAATATATATTATAATATAATTTTTTATGTATTCTTATATTATATTTAATATTTATAAATTGATAATAATAAATTTAGTTTTTTTAAATATATATTTTTCATTTTTTTAATTTAATTTAATTTAAAATATGGCAGAACGGGGTAGACCCGCCCCGTCCCGAGGCTTGTGGTGGGTCGGTCGACCGCCCCGCCCGTTCTAGGCACGGGTCTGGGTCTGGGTCCTAGCCAACCCGCCCCAACCTGCCCCATTGACATCCCTATAAAATTACTAACTTTAGAAAGATAAAGGACCAAAAATCTATTTAGCCACAAGGGCAAAATTGTCTAGGACTAAAACTGCAACTTTTAAAGATAAAGGACTAAAACTGCAACTACCCCAAAGTTACAGGACTAAAACTGCAATTTACCCTCACCCGTAATTAGCCTTTTCCCATAAAATACTATTTAGCAATTCAAATCTGACAATGTTAAATTTGATCTATTTGATTTTCGTATATTTTCAGGTGAATCAGATTTTATTAAATCTTTATTCAGTATTTCAGTTTTATCATATATCAGAAAAGTTAGATGTTGAAAGACCAATTTTAAGCCCACGTACTATGGACTTCTTTCAGGGTCCTCGTGGTTTATGAAGTTAAAGGTCAAGCCCACAATGGCCCAGCCACTGATAACAAATAACGGAGATTATTTACTACTCTTTTGCAATAATCCTTGCCGCCTTTTAATTATCTTTCAGCTACATGTAAATTGATTAATATGATGGAATTTACATTGCATGAATTAAAGTACACTAACTAAATAGACTTAGGGAGTATTTGCAAAACTTTTTCTTTTAAAATAAATGATTTATTATAGTAGAAGTAAAAATAGTTGAGAATCATGTTTGGAAAGAGAATAAGAAGTTAAAAGTGTTTGGTGAAAAAGTTTGAAAAATGCTTATTTATCTGTAAAAGTCAAACCAGAAGCAGAAGCAGAAGATTATAGCCTCCTGGCCTCTCCCTACTTTTAGATTTTTATTAAATGAAGCAGAATTAGAAGACGAATTTGGCAATTGCAAAACACTACAAAGTGTTTTTTCCGCAAAAAACTAAAAAGTGCTTTATTTTAGTGATTGCAAATACTCCCTTTTAGTCTTCCCTGAAATAATTCAAACAAACCCAATGGTATACTTAGCATGTAATGGTAATATTGGAATTTGGAAACATCATTTTGTTACATAGGCTGCAACTTAATTAAATAACACGAACCTCAGTTTTTACAGTTTTTTACAAATTTAAAGTGGACTCCATTATATAACCATGCATCATATTTAATTATTTAGGAAAAAGGCAAAGGCATGCATATATATATCCACTCTTTCTACTTCACTATAAACTTGCAATTCCTTTATTTTTAACATTGGATATGACTTCCAATGGTTTTCTCATGTAATCAACCTTTTAATTTGATGCAACTTTTTGTTTATGCACATCCATATTTGTTCCATTGCTATTGTTGAGCATATAAGAAATTCCAGCTCATTTCATATATGCAACTATTTTCTATAATTCATATATTAATATTTTACCCTTTTAGCAAAAAAAAATATAATTAAACATTTTCCTATATATATTAATAAGTAATAATTTGTGCTATCTGTTTTCTCTTTTAAGTTATAGTGTAAAAATCATTTCTTACAATAAGCATATTAAGTGATAATAACTTTTCATCTGTCACCATAATTGCACTACTAATTTTAATAATAACAAGAACTATTGTTTGAATGGTCAGTATCAGCAATTACTAACACATGATCGAATAACAGCAAGAAAAGTATAGTTAATTTAGCATGGGTTATTTTTGGTTGTTAATAGGTCATTATCTCTTCTTACCATTAAGTTTGTGAACATCATAGCTATAGTACAATAAAAGTTCTTCTTATGACCTAATAAAAATAATTAGTGACAACTTTTACAATATTGCCCCATAACATATAATTCATGGCTTGCAATATTCTCGTTTCTAGTGGCTCATATTTTCTTGCTTGTATTTATTTATTTCATCTAAATTTATGGGATTAACGATTGTAAAACCCAAGAAGCTAGATTGCCAGTACCCTGCTGTAACAAAAATTAGGAATGAATTCCTTGAGTATGACAAAGGTGAAACTAATTGAATACAATATAATACTCAAAGTTTTCAATGATTCTATACAAGGGGCCTCTATGTCCATCAGCTTAGTAGGGACAACGACTAACGCAAATAGATATTTGCAGCCAGCTATGGCGCCAGACTACTTGAATAGAGCAAGCATTTCTATTTACCAATTTGTCATTTTATTGAAAACGAAATTTTGGTTGAAACATACTCCTCATTTAAAGGATGGAATATTCTCACTTAGTTCCTCAGTTTTACCTTGAGTTCTAAATCTTATTGAACAAGAATCTGATGTACTGTCTATCAAAATTTTCATATATTTGATCCGCTAGCGAAAATATATATGGCGACATGACGTGATTGCTCACAAAAATTTTAAGAAAATACAATGTTCACTCACTTGCAGTTTTTTCAATCATCAATCACTTTTACTCATTTAAAAAAAGAATAAAAATAAAGAACATTAAATCAACTATAACTATTACACATTTTCTCAGTTTCAACTATTTTGTCACTAGCACATTTCCAATCACCAATCATATCCAATTATTATTTTATTATTTCTATATATATATATCATGCCAGCTGTCATTATTTTATTTTCATCTCATATATCCATTCTTTCAATACTATTAACTTTTTTATCTATACTATTCTCTAGTGAAAGAAATTCGCCATAAGCTTGATTGATGGAGATATATGATAATTATCTTTTAGGATTTTACATTAACTAGTGCTTTGCCCGTGCGATGCACGGGGTGTGTTGTGTCGGATCATATGAAATGGGTTGTATTGGACCATATTAGGTTTGTTGTGTCGAACCATAGAAATTTGATGTAAAAAAAAATATTTTTTGAGATATTATTAATAACTATTTGTGATATTACTGGTCGAGTAATCTGAGAATTTTCTTTTTGGTGGGCCTTGCAAATTATTTTTTGCATCTAATTTCTGACATGTTATTTCCATGGGATTCAAATTTTCTGTAAATATTTGAATTAAATAAGATAAAAATAAATAAATAAAATGGATATAATAACCTTGAATCTCAGTTTACTTCCAAATAGATATAAAGTATGTTCGTTGCAGTATCAAAATGCTTATATAATAAAAAAATCATATGATTTTTTAATTCGAAGTTTATAACATATGTATATAAACTTCAAAATTAACATTGTTATGTGAATAATGTGAAAAATGGGTTCATTATCTTTGATATAATAAAATAACCCAGGTTGATATTCTATATTAAAACTATTAGTAACAATACATTTATATTGTTATAAAAAATATAATTGATATAGAAAAGAAAATAAAATTTTACCACGCTGTCGTGAAAAATACATTCTAGATTCAACACTTGATTTTTGTGATTTTCTAGATTTAACACTTGATTTTTTTTATTGTATAATGACCTTTCATATATGCGGACCAACCTAAGTTTCATAGTCACATAGTTTTCCTCTTGTTTAAATCGTGCATGAGTGTAATAAATGAAGCCATGTATATTTTTTTTGTGGTTGAATTCAAAGAAGGCAAGAGAGAATTTACAATTTGAGTTTGCTTGTAATGACATCTCACAATTGTCAACATTTATAAAGGTGTAGGAACAAGTTTCAAGGAAATTACCATCATATATATGTTATAATATAATACCATTCAATTCGAATATTTAATATATGGTAAATTTAATATATGGTAATAATTGGATATGGTTCATGAATTGTTATATATATATTAGATGTTTTAAAATTTAATTATTTTGGAATATTCTCACTGATGCAAGAAAAAAAGAGACGTTATCAATTTATATGATTTGGTCAATTCTGCATGGCACTGCTGATTAATTTTATACCAATTTGAATCGTTTGAACATTTAATTGCAATTACTATAAATAAAATCAATACAGTCTACATTCATGGAAAACTACATATTATAAATTGTAATTATATATTTTAATAATATATTTATAGAATTACAAATTTGATCAATATTTATCTGATTATTTAAACATTTTTGATTTTGAATCATGCTTTTGAGAAAAATATGCAACATTTATTCTTGATTGCATTCAAGATTTGGCCTTACTTTCGGTTTCCATAAGTTTTTTATGGTAGACATATAACCAATTTAAACCATATTTAACTAAATTGAATAAGATATATCGGATATCCAAATTAAACTTCCCTACATGTTTTCTCCTTAATTTTGGTATGCCTACGAAAATTAAAAAGCCAACCATATTAGTTTAGATTCTAAAAATTGATTTATCTCACAATAATAGCCATTAACTTGATATATTACAACTGTATTATAAGGAGAAAATAAAAAAAATACGAAAACAATTTTTAAAAAGTGTCTTACAGTTTTAGAAAGGGATTTGTTATTTTGATAATTTTTTATAGTAAAATTATAAATTGTGAATGTAATTTTTGATAATTTTTATAGTAATATTATAAATTCGATCTATATTTATCCGAATATTTACACGTTTCCGATTTTATATCATGCTCTATAGAAAGAGATTTAGCATTTATTGTGATTGCAATCAAGATTCAACTTTAAGTTTGGTTCATAAGTCTGTTATGACAATTATTTGGTTAATTTAAACCATATTTAACTAAATTGAAAAGGATATATTATTGAATTGGATACAAAAATTAAACTTCCCTATATGTTTTCTCCTTAATTTTAGTATGTATACCAAAATTAAAAAAGTCAACCACATTAATTTATATTCCAAAAAACGTAAAAATAAAATAAAAATATTCGGAATTTGTAATATTACTAAATTGAAGAGGATATATTATTGAATTGGATACCAAAATTAAGCTTCCCTATATGTTTTCTCCTTAATTTTAGTATGTATGCCAAAATTAAAAAGTCAACCACATTAATTTATATTCCAAAAAACGTAATAAATAAAATAAAAATATTCAAATTTTTTTTAGAAAGTGTCATTTAGGCGGGAAAACATATTTAGAAACCATTTTGCTTTTATATATATATAGATATCTTATATTTTAGAAAGTGATTTGTGTATTTAGCTAGGAATCTTCTATTTTAGCTTATCATCTAATGTTTCGTATTTAAGTTAGAAGTTTTATTGTGGTATGAGTTTGATCATATAAGTAGTTACTTTATTATTATTTTTAGGTGGTTAAATTGATATTAGAAACTTATGATTTATCCCTATTCATTCAAATTTATGTTTTTTCGCAAAGTCTTATATTGTTTTTGTTCGTTGTTCGTTTGTTCATAGCTTCTACTTGGGTCAGTTGGTATCAGGCCAATTTCAATTCGCGGTCCCAGCCCCGCCCCTGAATGTATAGGAATGAAAAAGATGCCCAAGCAATCCATCAATTGACATCACTCTAAAAATAATAATGTTTTAATTCCCATCAATTGTGGTCCCAGCATGAATTTGACGGTGGGAAATTCTTCAATATGTAATTAAGATTTTGGTGATATTATTAAGTATTTATTTGTTAAAGAGATTGATAGTTACTCGATTTTATCAACACTTCATTTCATAAGTAACTCATATATAACAGGAAGTGAATTATTGGTGACATTCAATTTATGACATTGTCTTACACATATCTGAGTGCATCACATGCACGGTTACTTGTGCTGTCGAGGGACCCAATATTTATTCACTATGAGGATGTTTCCTAAAGTTTATTTTCAAAAATATTATTAGTTCTTAAGTCTTATAAGATGTTTTAAAAAATTATAAGATGTTGGATTTTATTTTGAAAATAAGTTGTTGAATTTTTGGATAAAATAAGATGGCGGGACATAGAAAATATTAGTAATGACAATTATTTAATTAAAATGGTCAAAATCAAAAGAGATTGTTAAAATAAATTATTATTTTAAAAACTAGTACAATGGAGGGTTTTTTAACCGATTATTATGTTTGATGGAAATTATTACAGAACTATAATGAATTTTGGGAGATTTAAAATTTTAAGGTTGGTCGTTATCAGCATTGACGACTAAACCTTAGTCTTGATGCCAATAACGACCAAATCAAAAACTAATTTTTTTTTAATAAAACCCATCCCAGTCGTTACTACAGATAATGACTGGGAATAAATTTTTTTATAAAAAAAAATCATCCAGTCGTTTCTGCCAAAAACGACTGGAGAATCACAAAAAAATTCAAAAACAAGTCAGTCGGGTGGTCAAATCCCTACCGACACCTTTTCACCTTTTTCAAATGTCGGTCGTTAGTCAAAGAACGATTTGCCGCTTTTTTAAATTTTTTTTTATTGTATCAGATTTTTGGTTATAAAATAGCAGCACCAAGATCACTTCTATCCCAAGTGCATACGCCTCACTCTCGGCTCTCCCTTAAGAGTCCTTCATTTTTTTCTCTCAAGTGTATACGCTCACAAACACCTCTCTCGGCGGCGTCCAAGAAGAAGATCCCGACAAAGATGTCGTTCCTGCGGTGTCCCGATATTATTTTTTAAAGGTAAATTGTTCGTATAATTTTTTATAAAAACCAATTTTGTATTTTTCTTAATAACATGAAATTTTTAGTTTTTGCATGAAATTATTAAATGTTACTTCTAAGCTATTTTATATTTGTTCATGTAATTTTTGTTATAATTATGTTCATGTATTTTTTGTTATATTTAGAATGTTTGTTATATTGTAAGTGATTTAGTATTATTTAGATAATTATGGCTATATTTGTGTTTGTGAAGAAGATATGTCAAATTCAGATATAATTGGAGTGATTGTTCATTACGGGGGCCGAATATTAATTGAAAAAGTCTATCAAGTAGGATATAGTCGCCCTGCTATTGGAGCCACGAGAATTTCTCGAACGACAAATTTGGACAATTTGATATCTATGCTACATGATATTCTGGGTTTGAATAGAAATCATTATTAGTTAAAACTATCGGTAAGTACTGTGATAACAATATGTCACGAGTCATTGCAATTAATACGAACCGAGACTTGTGATTTTTCTTTGATCCGGAGGCGGAAATAGAATTGTAGATATCTTTGTTGAGACGAAAGAAGTGCATCGTACTGTCGTGTCTGGTATCCCTTTAGAAAATGAATATCATCAATACGCATCTTACCTTATGGGGGACAGCACACTTGAAGCTCCTATTACGATTCAAAGAACTAATAATGTTGTTGTTAATGATTTGAATACACGACCTTCTGAATCCGATCAGCCCAATGTTGATAGATTATTGCCTGAATCTAACCTCGATGATCACGGGGATCATGAAATTTCACCTTCTGAACTGAGCGAAAATGGGACAGACGATGAAAATGACACAGGTGATGATGAATATGAAGATGTTGATACTCCTACACCTGACTCACAACCTATTAGAGGTGGCAATAAATCGCAACATGTCGTGGATTCCGTCTGTGCACCATATAGAGACATACCTTTTTTTAATTCATCTTTCGAGGAATTTAATATTGATTCAGTTGACGTTCCTCATCCGACATTGTACTATGACGCAGATAAAGGTGTGTTGAAAAGAGGTATGGTTTTCAAAGATAAAAATCATGTTCAATATATTGTTAAAGATTTATCAGTTCGCCACGCAAAACGTGAGTATCGAGTTGTTGAGAGTACTCCAACTGTGTGGAAAGTTGTATGCAAACAAAATCAGGGAAGAGTTATATCAGCAAGTTTGTCATCTGAACAATACAATTGGTGGTTGCGGTCAAGTTTTGTCAAAAGATTATCTGTATGGGAAATCACAAAGTTGGGGCCTCCTCACAGTTGTCTTATGAATTCTGTACGTAAGAATCATAGGAATTTGTGTAAAAATAGGATTGTTGATGATCTAATGGGCATGGTCGAGACTGATCCAGCGTATGACATCAAATACGTCCAACATATGATGAAAGATAAATATGGCTACGATATTTCATATCATAAGGCGTGGCATAGTTTGCGGCGTGTTCGTGAAAATGTGTATGGTACTTGGGAAAGTTCCATCTGGTTTTTGCCTAAGTATATGGAGGTATTACAAAAGTACAATCTGGGAACAGTGGTTGAGTGGCTTCATAAACAGTCAGATCATCAAGGAATTCATATGTTAGGTTATGTTTTTTGGGCATTCAAGCCTTGCATTGAGGGGTTCAAGTATTGTCGCAAAGTCATTAGTGTGGACGGGATTCATTTGTACTCAAAGTACAAACACAAGATGTTGATCGATGTCGCTCTTGATGCAAACCAAAAGGTTCTCCCTTTGGCGTATGCAATTGTTGATGAGGAAACTTTCAACTCATTCCATTCTCATTTTATAATTGCAGTATGGATGAAATGTACGGACCTATCGACACCTCAGTTTTGACTCTTCAGCATAAGCATCGGTCTAAGGACGTCTATACAGGGGATGTGGATAGTGTTCTTTATGTACGTCGTGCTTCGGGGATTTTTTGGAGTTTTAGGATGGCGCAGGGGTTGGTGTTGCATCCTCGTGTTTTATCCATATTATATCTATGGGGTTTCTACGAAGTCGCTCGTTGTTGGTCTATGGTTATCGATTGTCATCTGATTACAACACTAGTAGAGAGATGGAGACCAGAGACACATACATTTCGTTTCCCTATTGGTGAGGCTACAGTCACGTTATAGGATGTTGCTATCATTTGGGGATTGCCTATTGATGGTGATGCAGTGGTATCTAATGATCTCCAGCGTACTATGTCGCAGTGGGCAGATTATGTTCATCAATATTTAGGGTTTAGACCTAATTTGGAAGTTGACTTTAGAAATAAGTCGGCTATCTTAATTACAACACTGCGTAATCACTTTAAGGGGGTACACATTGGGAATGACACACCTAGGGTTCAGGTTGAGCAGTGTGCCCGAGGGTGTGCCTTGATTTTGTTAGGTGCTTTAATGATACCTGATACCACTGGTAATAGCGTATCATTACTCCTGCAGCACTTTGAGGATGTTAGGACGGCTGGTAGGTTCAGTTGGGCTAGTGCTGTGTTATCTTTTTTGTATCGTCAGTTGTGCAATGCTTCTGAGACACAGAAGCACACTATAGGTGGAGCCATGTCGTTGCTGCAGATTTGGGCTTGGTCTCGCATTTCAAGTATCCTACCCAGCCAGTACGATCTATGATAAATATGGGTCCTGTGAATGTTGATGAGGAGCTTGAGTTGCCTCTGCCGCCGTACGGTGCTATGTATTACGTGTTATTTTTTGTATTTTTATTATATCTACATGTTCACAATGTTGTATTTTACTTATTCATTTATTTAATTTATTTCAGATGGGTACAACATTATAACTTTACTCATACTGCTAACCACTCAGTACGGATATATAGGGAGATGCTTGATCGGTTAACAGAGGCACAAGTAAGTGTTTAAATTATTTCTATAATAAGTGTTTAAATTAATATTAATGTAAATTCATTTTTTTGGCAGTGGAGTTGGGAACCATATGACCTAAACTCGCCTGATATATCTATTCTTAGTGAAAGATGTCTCACAGCTAATTGGATGAGCCAGTGCCCACTTATTATATATGCCACAGTGGAGATACACCATCTTAATCGAGTGACATGTCAGTTTGGTATACGACAGGATATACCAGAGGCATATCACATTCATATGAGATGTTACACAACGTAACTCGCTGGGGGAGAAGTGGAGTGGCATGGTCGAATTTCCATGATGGTTGGGTAACTTATTGGCAGAACAGAGCCACTTCAAGAATCCAGGGCTACCAGATTAATGGTGGTAGTAGTACAGAGGACGGATACATGGAGTGGTATCGTTGCATTACACGACTACGCATTACTTCATCACATCTTGAGATGGAGACGGGATACAACCATCAGATATTACAACTCACGATGCCATTGTAAGATTATTTATATAAATAATGTTTGCATCTAATTATGGCATTCAAAATTACTTATACAAAATTATATTTACTTTCAGAGTAACTGGATGAGACGATTGAGGCTTGGTGAAAATGACGATGCAGAGTCATGGCCATATCTGCAGAGAGTTGTTATGGATATCAGCGATGAAATGGAGAAATATATTCGCTCGTCTCAAAATATTGCATCACATACTGGACATGATGCCCCTGCTGAAGATACCACGACGACCACTCAGTACATGCCTACCACATTTGCACCCCCCGATATACACATGGCTGGTCCTCTGAGATCCACACCTCAGATGCATCATGGTATGAATATTAACACTATCCACATACATTTATAGATATATGTTTCAGGTGTCATGATATTTTGATTTTATTTTCAGATATGTCTGGTCCATCTCATGGGTAGGGTAGAGATTGTTACGTTCCCCAGTATTCACAGACAGACTCATATTATTTTACGCCTCCAGTTACTGGATCATCATGGACATCATATACATCACTTCTACAGTCCGATATTGGTATGCCATTTCAACCTTTCTCAGGTTTTGATCAATCCAGAGTTGGACGCCCTGAATTTCATACATCGCATGTTGCATTTCGCCCGGGTAGCAGTGCCAGTACCATACATGATGATGATGATGATGATGATGATGATGATGATGATGATGATGATGATGATGTGATGATACACAGTCTGTTTAGGCGAATGACCATGTAGATGCAATAAGACGTAGAAGTACACGTCAGATACAACATCCTAGATGTGACACTGGGGGCATAGGTATTAGGATTTTTATTGTGTCAAGACAAATATTGTATCATCCTATTATTGTGTATTATCTCGATATTTAGATTTCACCTTTATATTAATGTGAATTACCAAGACATAAAATATTGATGTGTTTTCGATTCACGATTATTATTAACGGATAATAAAATTTACTTGTAATATTAATACAACGATTTTTTAATTATAATTTATAATCGTTAACTTGATTAACGACTAGGGAATGATCGGATTAAAATCCTGATTCTCTAGTCGTTAATCAAAGTAACGACTAGGCAATTTTTAAATTTTTTTATCCCAGTCGTTATTGCTATCAACGACTGAGGTAGGTTTGTTAAAAGAAAAATTTTGTTTGGTCGTGATTGTGATCAACGACTAAGCTTTAGTCGTTGATACAATCAACGACCAACCTTAAAAATTAAGAGCCCCAAAATTCATTATAATTCTGTAATAATTTCCCTCAAACATAATAATTTGTTAAAAAACCCTACTGTGGATCCTCCACATTTTTAAAATCAGCTTATAAACTTTTAACATCTTATTTTGGAAGCTTGTAAAATTTCTTTTAAAAAAGGTTATCAAACTTTTAGAGAGATTATAAGGTCTCAAACATCTAAAACATATTTTAAAGAGCTTATATAAGCTCAACCAATCACCCTCGAAATGAGAGGTCAAAAAGGTTACGTTCTGGTGTATATAGTTTGGTGATATATAACTGATGTTTTCTTTTATGTGATGATATTAGAAATCTATAAGCAATCGGCCAACATAGTTTGGAACTTTTGGGTAACCAACCTTAGAAACTCACAGTACTCTGCTTTTGTTCTTGGAACAGACTTTTTGAAAAACAGTTTCTTGAATTCTATAGGTGTTATATTCTTTGCTCCCAAATGACCAAATGTAAAATCTCCTTCATATGCTATACTGACTTCGATTGTTTTTAAGGGTTAATCAAAAAACGAGATTTTATATGTTTGTGGCAAACACCCCTTTAAATTTGTATATTAGAAAGAAACTCTACAGTTGTTTATGTTTTCAAATAATTGCACCACATTTTGTCAAAAAAAAGAAAATGCACCACATATATATATCATTAAATTGATATTTCTCGTTGTTTTCGTTGATATCGATATTTTCCATAAAGTGATAGATGACAACTACAATTTAAGAGAGAGAGAGAGGGAGAGAGAGAGAGAGAGAGAGAGAGAGAGAGAGAGAAATCTCATGGGATATTACTAATTTATGATATAATTTTTGAAAACATATCAAATTTAAGCGCTTTTGTTGTTCTATTTCTCTCTTTTTTTTAAGATAAAAACTCCTGTCAGACCGTCTAATGGGTCTCACTGTTAGATGGATCTGACCCGCGGGCCGATGGCATTTAGTAATATTAGCGATGGTGTTTTAGTAGTTTTCGAGGATGGATCACCTAGTATAAGATCATACGAAAAGTATTAGCCGTCCTTCTAAAAAGTATTAGCAGTTCTTCTGAATTGTATTAGTAGTTCCCTGAAGAGTATTTTAGTATTTCTCCTAAATATACTCCCGAAATGTATTAGCAGACCCTCAAAAAAGTATTAGTAGTTCCTCGAAAAAGTATTAATAGTTCCCTGAAGAGTATTTTAGTAGTTTCCCTAAATATAATTAATTTTTTCTCCCGAAATGTATTAACAGTCATTCTGAAAAGTATTAACCGTCCTTCTAAAAAGTATTAGCAATTCTTCTGAAATGTATTAGTAGTTCCCTGAAGAGTTGTTTTTGTATTTATCATGAATATACTCCCGAAATGTATTAGCAGTCCCTCAAAAAGTATTAGTAGTTCCTCGAAAAAGTATTAGTAGTTCCCTAGAGAGTATTTTAGTAGTTTCCCTGAATATAATTAAAATTTTCTCCTGAAATGTATTAGTTGTCACTCGGAAAAGTATTAGTAGTTTCTCGAAAAGTATTAGTAATTTCCTAAAGAGTATTTTAGTAGTGCTTCTGCAAAGTATTAATTTTTCTGATAAAATGTATTAGTAGTTCTGCACAAAAGTATTAATAGTCCCCAAAAACGTATTACTAGTCTTCCATAAAAATATTAAGTTTTCGTTCATCTCTCTGTTCTCTCACTCACAATGAAACTCTCATTAAGCATTATCTTTCTCATTATCATCTCCATTATTCTATCATCTGCTCATTATCTCAACCTACAGTGACTTGCAAGCAAATTAAAACCAAGGGTAGAACCAAGCAATTGAAGAAAGAAAAAATGCCAAAAAGCCGACGGTTAGCTAAGCTCAAAAAGTACTTTCAGTACTTCGGCTACCTCAACACATCCTACTCTGATTTCTCCGATAATTCGATGATTATCTCGAATCCGCCGTCAAAACCTACCAGATCAATTTCAACCTAAATTCCATGGGACAGCTCGATGTACAAACATTGAAGCGTTCCAGCTGGAGAATCAGCTCTCGGATCTGGTCCAGAGTTTGTTTGGCTTTGTGGCCTTAATAGGATGCCGGCAGTAGCGTCGGGAGGGTGATTTGGAGGTTGGAGATGAGAAAAAATTGTGTGGATGAGATGAACAGGGTATTGCTTTTGTAACTTTTGTGTTGTTTTTAGTTGGGTTGGGTCGGGTTGGTATGTGGGGCTCCATGATAGGAGACCATCTCTTTTTTTAATTAACTATTTCTTTTATGGGGATCCAACTTCATGATAAGAGCTATCAAACAGGTCGGATTGGGTCGATTATTGCTGACCCGCCGAACCAAGGAGAAAAATGGGACATAACAGGTCGGCACAAAATCCGTCGGCCTGTTATTTTTGGAGCCTATCGTGGCCCATGAGTTTAAGATACATCTAAAATGTACTAGGCCGGACCGAATAGACCCAGTTCCTTCGGGCTTCTAAAATTACAGTTCGGTCAGCTTGAACACCGGACCAATTGGGCCAGGCTGGTTTTGACATTACCATTCATGATACATCCTATTTTGTGATTCTAGTACACAACACGCTGCTGATCACCCTCCCCTAGTACATACTTTCTAGTAGATTTGATTCTGGACTAATTTTAATCCCTTAGAAATTTATAATTTTAAACACCTTCCCAACAAATACAATCGGCAGTATAAAGTATCGAAAAAATATGATTATAATTTATATTGATGTTGCTTTTTAGGCCACTCCAAAGCTAAAGTTTGATCTCATAAAGTCATTCTTCTCAAGGGAGAAGTACTTTTCAAGTCTTCTTCTCCTGGAGCTGTAAGTTCTTCAGACGGGAACTTGCCTCCACACACGCAAATATTAGAGGGCCCCGGGGTTGTTCCAGGGAGGCGCCTCCGACGCTCAAGTCAGCACAATGATCGAGAGAATAAGACAGGAAACGAATACTTAATTAAATGCGTATGATTAATTATGAGTCATATAACTTACAAATGAAGATGAGGGATATTTTTATACCTGAGTAGCGGCCCTGTGGGCCGCGTAGGAGATATCGACCTATGGGCTAGTCCCGGACTCCTTTGGGTTGGGTATTCAATTAACAACCCATTGGGCAATTAATATTTAATTAATATATTTATCGAATTATATATTTATTTATTAAATATTGTTTTTGCCCCCAACATAAGCTTCCAGCTCCGATACTGCAGAGGTATGGAACAGTGCGGAAGCTAATGTAAAGAACTTCCTCCCACCAAAAAACAAACCTATATAAATTAATATTAGTATCTTCATTATAAAATTTATCAACTCCCATTGGACACAGCCGCACATAGTATAAAAACAAAGTTGGCCAATTGTAGCTTAGGAAAAAGGCTGACCACTATTTAAATTAATTACCACATGCATGCCAAACACTAGTGCATGTGGAGTAGGACATGATGTACATAGCCCTTCTTTCAACTGAAGTTCATATGATTAATTATTAACACAACAAGAAAATTTCATTTTACCGACAGAATTACCGACAAATATGATTTTGTCACCAAGTTTTACAGTTATCTCTACGAAATACCTACAGAACAAAAAATATTATTTTTCCCAAATTATATCGATAAATTACCGACAGTTTTTCAATTTACCGACAGATTTTCTGTAGGTATTTAACAACAATTTTAGATTAATAGGTTTTTATTTTACCTATAATGATTTTACCTACACTTTATGATTTTTTTAATAATTACCTACATATTTTTCTGTAGGTAAACTGTTTTTTCTTGTAGTGTAATATATCTTATTTGTAGTGGTAAATAATTAGAGTTAACAATTTATTTATAAATAGAGATGCATTAATTATTACACGAAGAAAACCAAATTTTAGTATATATATGTGTGTGTATATATATAGATATATATATATATATAGATATATATTATAAATACATATCTCCTTTTATACAAAAATTGACATCTGCTAACTGAATCGTGAATCTAAAACATGAACCGGTTTCTAACATCCTCCAACCAAAATTTCATCAAACATAATTTTACAACGGCTTGATTGCAATTTTGCTCGTGTAAATATAAGGGTGTGACATATTTGGTCTTTTAAGTATTTTATGTAGTAATTTTTGTCTCATACATTTTGATTTTTGTGCAATTTTGGTGCATAAATCTATCGAGGTGGTATATTAGGTTCTGCAAGTATCTTATGTCACAATTTCGATCCAGGAAATTTTGAGTTTTGTGCAAATATGGTCCTATAAGTTCTAATCTGCAATTTTAGCCTCAAATGGATACTTCAATATTTCACCATTTTGGGACCAAAATTGCACATATTTAAAATTTATGAGATCAAAATTGCGCAAGAATCAAAATTTACGAAACCAGAATTGCTACATAGAATACTTACACGACCAAATATGCTACCCCCTTATGAGATAAAAATTGCTATACATAATACTTATATAGGACTAAATATGCAATCTCTTTATACTTGCAGGACCAAAATTACAATAAACCTTTTACAACTGCCTAAATTAAATCCGAATTTATGAAATATCTTCATTATAAAATTTAACAACTCCCGTTGAATACAAACACAGATAGTACAACACCAAAGTTGGCTAATTTTTTACTTTGGAAAAAAGGGTGACCGCTAATTAAATTAACACATGGATGCCAAAAACTAGTGCATGTGAGGTTGAACATGTCCAAAAAGCAGCCATCTGCAGAAAAATCAGATTTGCCACCAAATATTAAGCTAAATTATTACCAATATCCCTGGCCACCATTTAGCAAGGCCTATACGTATAATAACTTGTCTCTACATCTCTATGGTTGGCTGATTCTTGGAATATCTCTGCTGGCATAACCTATGGAGCTTACATTTACAAGCTAGATTTTTTAGTTTCATTTTCAAAATTGAATTAATTATGTGCAATTCCATGTGCTTTCACAAGGTTACAAGATGCCTATGCAAATAGAATCAGGGTTCAGGAACATAGAATCAGGAATATAAATATGTTCCATTCAAGATTCCCATGAGTGTAATGTGTGGCAAACAAAGTATATCTTTCCCCCCAAAAAGGTTGGAAAAGAAAAATTAGCCTGATCAATGCAGTGGCGGATCCAGAAATTCGAAAATGGGGGTACGATAAATTTTAGGCTAATCGTAGTTAGATTCTATAACTATTTTTTTGGAACAAAGTGTTTGTAGGGGGAAGGAAATGTGGGAAATTGTGTAAAAAATATGAAAAAAAAATTGATTTTTTTGGATTTTAATTGTTAAAAATACCATTTTATATAAAAAATGGGGGTACAAAATATTATTAATATTATTTTTTAAACTAATTTTTTTATTTTTTTTTTCAAATTGGGGGTACAGTTGTACCCCCAAATGACCAAGTGGCTCCGCCACTGGATCAATGCTTTAATTTTCATTTTTCTTCATCAGTTTATAATTTACAATTAATTTATTTAATTTTAGGGCTATATATATTTATAAAAATCTTAATCCCTTATATTTGACCTATAATTACATAAAAGTATATACCACCCTAAGTTTATAACTTACAAATACCTATTTAAGGTTTGTGTCTATTTTATAGATAGTCCTCTCATAGTCTATGAGCGGTCAAAAAAAAGCCCAGCCCGATGGGCTGTGCTGCGATTTTGCAAGCCCAGAAAGAGCCGGACCTATACTTATTTGGCCCGGCCCATTAGGCTCGAAACACCAGACCAACTCGGTTGGTCCGAAGCAAATCAAGTGTATTTTATACATGGACTGGGTTGGGCTCCCCAAAATAGCGGCCCGAAAAAATTCCAGGCCAGCCCAGCCCGGACAAATTGACAGCTCTACGTCATAGATATGCAATTTGTGAAATGGAAATAAAAGGTTAATTGCTATTTAGTCCTGTAACTTTTAGGGGTTGGTTTCAGCTAGAGGTGTCAAAGTGATCGGGCCAGGCCAGTCCTGTGTCGGCCCATCGGGCCAAAGGGAAAATTGGACCGAGCCGAAATATCTTCGGGCCGCGGTTTTGGGGAGCCCAACCCATATTTTAAAAATACACTAAAATTGCTTTGGGCCAATTGGGCCGCCCCGGTGTTTCGGGCCTAACGGGTCGGACCAAATAGGCCTGGATCTTTTTGGGCCTATAAAATCGTAGCCCAGAATTATTATCGGGCCGATCGGGCTGAGCCATTTTTTGATGTGACTCTAGTTTTACCTATAATTTTTGGATGTTGCAAATTTTGATCCTTAATGATTTTAAACTTTAGGCACAAATTATCATTAATTTTTTGACTGGTCATAGGTATCTTGGGTCTTTTGGCATATTCAGTGATATTTTGGGAATAAATGAAATATCAAAACACTCAATCGAAACCAAAATTGCATAAAACCAATATAAGTAGGACCAAAAATGCACAAACTGCAAATTATGGGGTCATAATTAAACAAAATCAAAATCTTACGGGACCAAAACAGGACCAAAATTGCTAGTCCCCATAAACTATGGGATCAATATTGCAACTAAACCGGATATAAATATTAAGAGGATATTTTTTTCAAGTATTTATAAATTTAAAAGGGTCAATAACATCAGGAACCGTTTTTTCTATTTAATTCTATTTTTCATTTGATACCATGTGTAGTACTTCAAACTAAATTACAAATACTACCATATAATTGATACTTGATAGCATTAGAACGGGAGAATTAGAAATTTCGTCCGCTAACTTTAGCCATTTAGACATTTAGCCCGCTAAGTAGGCAAATTTTGACCATTAACTTTTGATTTTTCAGACATTTAGTCCGAATTTCGCCGGAAAAATTCATCTCGCCGGAAATTGCTGAGGTGGCTAAATTGATAGTGAAATATTGCTGATGTGTACATAAAATTAGGCATTTCTTGACAAGTGGAAAGAAAAAAATGATAAAATTTAAATTTAAAAAAATAAAAATGTCATGTTGGCAATTAAAGGATGAAAATAAAACCTAAATCTTCTTCTAAATTCTAAATATTCAAAAGAACAAAAAAAAAATCAAAAAAAACCCTAAATGAAAGCCATCGTCTTCTCAGGTAAGATGAAGAACTCAACCGCCGGTCCGTCGTCGTTCCCCCACCTCACGCCAAACCCTCTCCCTTACCCTCGCGCCCACCCCTTCCAGCTTCTTCGTTTTCTTGCCCAACCGCCCCTTCCTATCTGAGTAGCAAATCAAGAAGCCGAGTTCATTCTCTTCAAAAATTAAAAGAAATGGAGGTATTTTGGGGGTTGGTCTTGGAGGTGGTGGTGAAGGTGGATGTATGTGGGCTTGGTGGTGGTGGTGGTGGTGGAGGTGGAGGTGGAGGTGGAGCAGGTGGTGGGGGTGATGATGGCCTTGGCGACGGAGGTGGGGTTGGGGATGGTGAAACGTTTTCCTTTTTCGTTTTTTTTCTTCTTTTATTAATCAAAATTTTCTTAATCATTGCCTAATATTTACTTAATCTTGGCTAATATTGCTTAATCTTTACTTAATTTGTTCTAGTATTTGCCTTATTTTTTTGATTTTTTTTTCTTCCAAAATATGCTTGATAACCAATAATTATATGGTTAATTTTGCTTAATATATGCTTAATTTTACTTTAATTTTACTTAATAACGAAAATTTTACTTAATTTTGTTATTTTTCCTTCTAAAATTTTCTGGTGAAATTAGATATTCCCAATATTACCTTCTCTATTGCTTAATTTAATAAGAGAAAATTAAATTTTAAAAAAAAGTAGATTTAATTATATAACTAAAGAAGATGAATAAAAGATTTAATCTTTTTAATTATAACTTTTCGTAAGATGGGAGATAAGAGAAAAAAGAATTTTACAATTTTTCATATTTCTTTTTTCTTAAATTGCTCCATCTAATTAATTATTTTTTTATCAAATTCATATTTTCTAATTTTAAATTTTAAATTTTTGTATTATTTTTATTTTTGGTGATTTTTCTCATTTCCATAAATATTTTTATTCTAGGAATATTGTTATTTTGGATTATTTTTGTTTTATTTTTTATTTATTTAAAATTTAAATAACCTACGTGGATGATGACACATGGGTAAACCCCAATTTTTTTGTCCATGTCAGCACAAACTAGCCCACCTCAGCAATTTCCGGCGAGATGAATTTTTCCAGCGAAATTCGGACTAAATGTCTGAAAAATCAAAAGTTAATGGTCTAAATCAAAATTTGCCTACTTAGCGGGCTAAATGTCTAAATGGCTAAAGTTAGCGGACGAAATTTCTAATTTTTCCGCATTAGAACATACGATTGAACGCAATTCGCTGGAGATATTAAGATTATAAATTAATCAGCATTTCCAATATAAATTCGTACCAAGTTAAATTTAACATGAAAAAGAGGAAAATTTGCATTTGTAAATTGTAAACTTGATTGAGTGATTCCGTTTTATTTTATGAGCTAATTGTATTGTCCAAAGCTCGCAAGTGCTCAAAATTGGCGTCATCCTCATTTCTGTTGATTCTATACTAAAGTGTCGATCAGAAGGGCATAACAGTTATTATATTCACGAATTGTAACATACTTAGTTTTGTTAGAATTTATTTTGGTAAAATGGGTGTTGACCTGGTTTTGACCAAATATTTAAGGTAGCTTCCATTAGTGAAAAATGAAATTAAATTATTTGTAATGAAAATAGCATTTGGAATTTCTCAAAACCAATTCCGGGTGAATGAGAAATTAATGCTAGAAGTTAGCCACATAAAACTAGAAAATGGTATTGAAAATGGAAAATGGGGGTAAGGAGAAATGCTCAATCCCACATAAGAGGAGAAGACAAAGTTTGCTCATTTTATAAATCACAAGTTGGACTTATGGGTTTGGGCCGTTGGGGGCACCCAAATTTTTAAAGGAGTGAGACATACATGCTTGTGGGTTTGGTTCAAAGCACACATGCGCGCGCACCCTGCCGGCCGGCTTTCAATGGGCCCAACCCGTGTCCGGGCCGTGGCCTGGGCCTTGGCTTGGGCTTCAAGGCCCTTATTCTTTTTGGACCAAAAACTTTAAAATTAGTTAATTAATTTTAATTATTTATATATAGATTTCCAACTGAAGTGTTCACAACCAAGTACGGGCTGTGCGCCAGGTCGTGCGTCAAGTCAAAACTTTGCACTCCGTTCGCAGCCAAGCACGGGCACACGCACGGGCCGTGCACCAGGTCGTGCTTCAATGCGAACCTCTGGACAGATGCTTTCGAGCAACCAAGTGTAAACATGTCTTTTCGAGCCAAAAGATATGATCTTTTCATCCGGGCACCTGATGCCATAATCGGACCCCTGCAAATGAAAAAGAACACGAAAGATCAGCCTAATAATCGAGTCATTGCATCTGCATATTGACATTCCTTCCCGTTCAAAGCTTAAAAGCCTTAAACACTTCCAGTTTCGTTGTAGTTCCAACTTTTGCAAGTGCTGCTAAGTCGGAATAGATTAAAGTTGTTGTATCTTAGGGACGAGCGTCGAACCGTAAGCACTTAGTATACGGGGCATTTTCGTCTTGCGGAGACAGTATAAAATACATGCCTCGACTAAGCCAAAAATATCCAAACACTTAGCCAATTTCTGAAACAGTAAATCTTCCTTCCCAACAAGTTTGTGATAAGATTTAGCAAACAGTAGGGAAAACATTTGAGAAAGAAAGCTTATAAAATACATCAACATCATTTTATTGAGAATGTTTCCAAGTTACTGTTACATTCATTAAACTTGCTATATATACACTAAATACTCTAATAATAGTTGCACAAGATGAAACCTCCCATATGTACGAGGTATAATCAAATGACAGCAAAATGTCACCACTACCCTATTCCTAGTACAATGACAGTTGCACGTCCTTGGAATACAGAGGAATATGTTGAATCAATGGTTGAAGCGGTGTCACGCTAGAATTCACTCGATTGACGATGATGGAGTGGTGATCACACAGGATTCTCGAGATTCGGAGTCGCGGCGGTTGATTCTTTCGATCTTTATTGACTTGACTTGGAGTATCGACTCCCCACGTCGATGAGTTCTTTCCCGGCTTCCCGATTCCGTTGATCAAGATGGACTATGTGTTATGCCGACGGCTCGGGAGGTTCGCGATGCGATGTTTGGGATTGATCGATCCCCAGTGTTTGGGGCTGATGGATTCTCATCTTTGTTCTTTCAAAGACCTTTGGGGATTTCGTCGGATCGGATGTTGAGGATGCGGTGGTTGACTTTTTCTCGGGTAATCTCATACCATCCACGTTCCGCGGCGATATCTATAGTTCTCATCCCGAAGGTTCCTCACCCTCGGAAGTGGGTGAGTTTCGGCCGATTAGCACATGCAACATGACGAATAAGATTATCTCTAAGATTATGAATGCGCGGTTGGTCTCGATTACGCCTTTGATTGTGTCGCCGAATCGAGTGGTTTCACACACCTGTCGTGTCATCTCGGATAATATTTTGCTCACGCAGAGCTTATCCATGATATCGGCTAGCCACGGAGACTCCTAATGTGGTGATGAAGTGGATATGGCTAAAGCTTATGATAGGGTGCAATGGGATTTCTTGTATACAACTATGATTCATGGGCTTCCCTTCGGTGGATTGATATGGTTGGTAGCCGTATTGAAGATGGCTTCTCATTGTTCAGTTAATGGTATCACTTATGGATATTTTCCTTCGACTCGGGGATCTGCGGCGGGGATCTCTATCTCTCTGCCTTGTTTGTTCTGGCGGAGTATTTATCCCAGGATTGGATTCCATTATTAGACGACACCGGATATGATTTATCGAACGCGATGGGGTTTTCCGGTGACTCATTTGCCTATCTTTGATGATGTTGTTATCTTCACTAGGGCGTCGGCGATGGCCTCGTCACGTTGAGGCACTTTCGGAGCACTATTCTCTCTTACGGCGGTGGTCGGTGTCGGAAGAGTAGATTCTTTCGGCCCCACGTTACATTGACGGCCGGGAGCACATGGTTCATGGTGACATGCTTTGTTCGCGATGACTTGCCGATGACTTATTTGGGTGTCCCTTTGTTCAAGGGGGCGAATGACGAAAGAACTCTTCCTCCCGGTGATTCGAGGATGTTGGATAGATTCTTTGGGTGGTCGCATCGACAACTCTCCTTTGGTGGTAGGCTCGCTCTTATTCGAGCACGCTAATGGCCACCCCGTTGCGTATTCTTTTTAGCCCATGCGGCCGCCAAAGACGATTCTGCGGCGGATTGGAAGCGAGATCATGGCTAGATTCTTCCGGGATCCTATGCGGGACAGAAGAAGACTCATTGGATCGATTGGGATATTATCGTCATCCTATTTCGAGGGTGGGTTGAGGTTGCGCCGACTTTCGGATATTGCTTGCGACGCCTTCCGATTCAAGTTGTGGTGGAGGTTACGCGAGGGCCATTTGTTGTGGGCTCAATTCTTGATCGGCAAATCTTATAATGGGCTTCGGTCTCCTGTAGAGCCTCTCAGAACACATAATCATAGTTATCGGTCACGGCGCTTGAGGCGGATCGATATTCGAGCCCGGGAGCGGATTTTTTGGTCTATTGGCGTGGTAGCCGTGTCGGTTTCGGATGATATTTGGTTTGGGCATAGGCCTCTTGCGGATCATTGTTTGGATCGGTCGTTGGGTCATATGACAGTTGATTGGTTCATTCACGATGGTATATGGGATAGAGATAGATTGTATCAGTCTTGGTCTCCGATGTGGGCTTCCTGAGAGTCTCATTGAGGATATATCCGGGGTTCCGATTCTTTCCTGGGTCGAGGATATCATGCGGTGGATGTTTACCTCTCATGGTGGGTTCTCTATGTCTTCCGCTTGATTCTCTCCCAGGTAGAAATGCTCGGAACCTTCGTATGGTGCCATTTGGAACAATGCTCT
Organism: Rehmannia glutinosa; assembly: GCA_016081115.2. NCBI lineage: Eukaryota > Viridiplantae > Streptophyta > Magnoliopsida > Lamiales > Orobanchaceae > Rehmannia > Rehmannia glutinosa. Next base: position 76,370,496 of record CM071927.1, on the reverse strand, counting down.
TATTCCTACTATCTCTATTTTCCTTTGGCGCCTCCTTCGTAATCGTCTTCTGTGGATATCAAGCTTCAGGCACGTGGCACTTCCCTTGCCTCACGTTGTCCTGGTGTTGCTTGAATAATCCACATTCATCTCCTCAGTCGAATCTATCCCTCACCTCTTTTTTATGAATGATATTGTTCGATTCGTGTGGAATCACTTTCTTCCTTGGTTTGACACTACACTTCCACACACCACCGATATGATATTGTTCCTTTCATTTTGGAGGAATCGCACACACGGATCACACACGAGGCACTTGAGTTTCTTAGTTCTCTGCTTGATTTTATGGTTTGTCTGGACGGAAAGGAATAGTGTCAAGCATCGACACATTCCTTTCTTGCTTCTCACATTATTTGGCGGTGGAGCGGTATCTCGGATTCTTGTTTCAGTCGGCGTTTGAGCCCTTCAGATTGGTCCGGATGCCTCCCTCTTTGTGATTGATTTTTTTGGTATGCTCCACCACGTTTTCACGCAGCCTAGGTTGGTGATTTGGCGAGCCCCTCGGTCTCCCGGTCAAGGCCGAACATGGATGGTTCGTTTGATCGAGACACCTTGATTCTTGGTGGAGGGGATTGATTCGAGATCATTCGGCGGACTTATGTTGACTTTTCATTGTTCTCTCCAGGCGGTGTCTAGCTTTCATCTTTGAGCTACTAGCGCCGAGATGGGACCGCGGCATGCCCGTCGTTTTCTCTTGATTTGGATCGAGTTGGACGCAATGTGGTGGTCACCATGATCACTTCGGTGGCCTTGGTTCTTGGCGAGTTCAAGACACCCCGATTCGCATTCGAAACATCTTGAAGGACCTCCGATGATTCGATTTCCCACATACACAGAGAGGGGAATCGACCAAACAGATCACCTAGCGAGTTGGGAGCGGCTACCCTTGCGATCACATTGTTGATGAGGGCACGGCTTCTCACCACCTTCTTACGCTCATTCGGATGGACCAGCTGGGATATCCGAGCTTCAGTTTTTCATAGATCTTTGGTTCTCCTATTATTCTTTAGATTTCTCTCTATGATAGTCTTTCTAGATATCGTAGTGATAGGTTATTTGTTCTTTGATTCTCCCCGCCTTGACGGGCATGACATTGTATGACATTTTGATTATTTGATATACAGGTAGGGGATCACGCCTATCATATGGCTAACATCCCCCCTTAATCTGAGCCGGGCTTAGGAACAAGAGCGAGTCTGCTACGAAGCCTGGTGAAAGATTGAGTGGATATGGCTAGGTGAAGATATCGGTTATTTGATCAATGGAGAGAACATGACCAACTATGAATGCACGTTGAGCAATCTTTTCTCTGACAAAATGGAGGTGAATCTCAATATGCTTTGACCTTGAATGAAACACTATTGGATGCTAGAGACTCAGCTCCAATATTGTCAACCCAAATGACTGGAGTGCGCGTTGAGACCACCTTGAGCTCGGTCAAGAGTGATTTGAGCCAGAGAATTCCAGTAGCACATTGAACTAGGCTCTTATACTCTGCTTCTGTGTTGTATCTATAAACAGAGGTCTGCTTCTTGGAGCACCAGGAGATTAAGTTATTCCCAAAGAACACACAAAAACCACTTACAGATTTCCTGTCATCAATATCAATGCCCCAATCAGAATCAGAATATGATGTGAGATTAAGACTGGACCTTTTAGTAAGATAAATGCCAAATGTAGATGTTCCAGCAAGATATCTTAGAACTCTCTTCAATGTTTTCCAATGCGTGTCCAATGGTTGCTGCATGTATTGACTGAGCTTATTGACATTGTAGGTTATGTCAGGCCTGGTAATAGTGATATATTGCAGGCCTCTTATGATGCTTCTGTAGAAAGTGGGATCAACAATAGGATTCCCTTCAAATTTAGACAAATGAGGAGAAGCTATCATAGGAACTAGATTGCCCTTGGCCTGGAGCATGTCAACTCTATGAAGAAGGCTTTTGATATACTAGTCTTGACAAATATGAAGACCAACCTTGGTGTAAGAGATTTGCAATCCAAGAAATTGATGAGCTTCACCAAGATCTTTGAGAGAGAACCTTTGATTGAGAAGATGAATCAAATTTTCAATTTTTGTAGTGCTCTTCCCTGTAACAATTATATCATCAACATAGACAAGTAACAAAATGCAGGATTGCCTGTAAAGTTGAAGTACAAAGAAGTGTCAGCTTTTGAGAAAAGAAATCCAAAATCTTGAAGAACAGATTTGAGTTTCCCAAACCAAGCTCGAGGGGCTTGTTTGAGGCCATAGATGGCCTTAGAGAGTTTACACACAATATTGTTTCCCAATTCAAAGTCATGAGGTTGTTCTATGTAACTTTCTTGCTCAAGGTTTCCATTAAGGAAAGCATTGTTCACATCTAGTTGTCTTATTTTCCAGCCATAAGTCACAGCAAGAGTAAGCACAAGTTTGACGGTAACAGTCTTAACAACTAGACTAAAGGTTTCAAGATAATCAAGGCCAGCTGTTTGAGTGTATCCCTTGGTAACTAAACATGCTTTATACCTGGCAATGCTTCCATCAGAGTTTCTCTTAATTCTGTAGACCCATTTTCACCCCACAACTTGTTTATTAGAAGGTAAGGAGACAAGAGTCCATGTTTTACTCAAGATTAAAGGAACTATAGTCATCTGTCATAGCCTGCTTCCATTCAGGCGTAGAAAGAGCCTCTTTAGTACTGCAAGGTTCCTTTGCCATTTGACTGACACTGAGATACACTTTAGTTTTGACGATTCCAGACTTAGATCTAGTGACCATAGGATGACAATTGCCAGTTTCTTGAGATGATGGAGCAGGTCTATTATCCTCAATTGGTAAATGCACATACAAAGGAATGCCAGGAGGGCAGCTATGAGGAGAGGAAAATAAAGAATTTGGAGAAGAAACTGGAAAATATGGAGGAGCAGCAGGAGCAGGGGAAGAAGAGGGATTAGTAGTGGGAGGTGGAGGGGCAGATGGAGGATATTTATGAGTATTTGTGACAAGAGGAGGTAAGGAATGCGTGACAATGGATGTAGTATCTAGAGTGAGGCTTGGAGTATTATGGACAGGAGGTGCATTATTTGGTTTAAAAGGGAACTTGTTTTCATCAAAGACAATGTGTCTGGTGATAAAATTATTTCCATCGGGTAGGAGAACTTTGTAGCCTTCGTAACAAGCGCAATAACCAATGAATGTAAAGGGTAATGATCTGTACTCAAGTTTATGCTTGGTTATGCTTCTTAGATGGTATTTTAAGGTGAGTGTAGGTAGGTTTGTGCTTGTACAGAACTTCAGAGGGAGATTTATAAGACAAAACCTTGGATGGAAGTCTGTTTATGAGATATACAGTTGTCCTGAAAGAATCAAGCCAAAACCTTTGGGGTACCTCAGAGTGAGCCATTGAGCTAAGCCAATTTCAACAACATGTCTATTCTTTCTTTCAGCAGTGCCATTTTGTTGGGGGGTATATGGACAAGAAATTATGTGATTTATACCTTTTTCTTGTAGAAATTTGGATATACTTTGGAACTCTCCTCCCCAGTCACTCTGAATTATTTTAATGGTAGAATTAAACTTAGTTTCGATCATATTATAGAATTGAATGAAGGCATTAATGGTTTCAGACTTATGTTTGAGAAAGTATAACCAAGTATATTTAGTGTGATGGTAAATAAAGCTAATATAGTAAAGATGACCAGTTGAAGATTTGATTGGTGAAGGTCCCCATAAGTCTGTGTGTATTAAATCAAATGGATTATTGTGCTCAGTTTCAGAGTTTGAGAATGGTAATTTATGAGATTTAGCTTGCATGCATGCTGAACATAAACCTGAGACTTTTTTATTATAATGAAAAGGAAGATTACAACTCTTAAAAGCTTTGACAACAATGTCATAGTTGGCATGTCCAAATCTTTGGTGCCAGACGTCAAGGCCTAACTCTTTTATAGAATTTGAAGGTCCTAAGCTAGAAAAGAAAGTGACAGGTTTATGGTTCTGGATAGAATGAGGACTGAACAGCTTGGTCATTGGCTTAGCATCTCTTAGCTCAAACTGGTATAGCCCATCTTTAAGTCTCCCCTGGAGAAGCACAACTCCTGTGCCTTGATCTTTTACATAACAAACATGAGAATGAAATTCAAAGACCACTTTGTTATCTTGAGCAAATTGAGAAACACTGAGAAGATTTTTTGTGATATTGGGCACACAAAGCAGATTTTTTAAGTAAAAGACAGAGGTAGGATTAAAAGAAAAAGATGATGAAAATATAACATTACCGGTATGAGAGATTAACAGACATGATCCATCACCAAGATACAGCTTGTTGGATCCTTGATACTCAGATGCTAGGTTCAGATTTGCCCAGTCATAGGTGATATGGTTGGAAGCCCCAGAGTCAGGATACCAATTTGTGTCTGGAACACTTCTTGGACAATTTGATTTGCAACCATAGCAGTGTAGCTTACAACATTGTTGTTTCTATTTGCTAAGTCATTGTTAGGAGCCCTGTAGTTGTAGTTCTGACCTTGTCCTTGTCCACTGTTAGCAGCATAGTTTTGATCAAACTTATAGTAGCATCTATCAGCAGTATGCCAAGGTATATCACACACTAGACAGATGAGTCTCCCATTTCCAAAAATCATGCCTCATCTTCCTCTATTTGTTCTTCCTCTATCTCTCTGGAAAAGAGTGCCTCTGCCTTTGTTATTTTGAGGAAAGGTATTGTTTCTTCTTTGTTGAAATTGAGCAACATTTGCAGTGAAAGACTCATTGTTCACAATGGAGTTATTCTCACACACAAAGTCAAATCTGCTTTCAAAGTTTAACAACAGAGCACTTGCTTCACTTAGAGTGTAGAAATCAATAGCAGAGGTTATGGTGACTATAACAGGATTGTACTCACTAGGAAGACCAGAAAGGATATGAAGGAGTTGATCTTCTTCAGACAATTTTTGCCATGTAGAGGCAATAGCATCACAACAGGCTTTTGCTTTCTCTCTCATACTCAAGGCTCCTTTTTTTCAAAGTCTGAAGTTGAAGTTTGTATTGAATCATTCTGGCTTTAGACTGACTTGAGAAATTTGTTACTAAGCATCTCCAAATGTCAGCTGAGGAATCAAGACTGTTCACCTTATTTTTCACTTCACCGCAAGTGAACGGCGTAGTTAATAGATAGGGTAAGAAAGGTCGATCCCACAGAGACTAATAAATTTATGCACTAAGTATTGAGATTGTAATATTATTATTTTTATTTAGACGATAGAAAGTTGATTGTTATTTTGTAAAAGTAAGACAAGATTTTATCATAAAAAGACAAAAAGATTTCGATTGAAAGATCAAGTGGATGAATGGATTCCAGGGTTGTGGTTTCAGCTAATCTCCCTCTTGTTATCCGATTAATCAAAACCAAAGTTATTATTAGTCTTCCCTATAAGATGATCACAAAAGTATTTTACCCTCTCTCTCGAGAGACAATAAAAACGTTGATTGAATTATCTATGCTAGCATCTCTACTCAACATCAGATAAACAACTCCCAAAAGCATAAAAGGTCGAGTTATCCTCACAAATACTCACAGACTTCTCAATCATGCAAAGTATTCATGTCGAGTACTCAAGAGCTAATATTGAAACCCATCTCTCGAATTATGAATCAATACATCAAGCAAGTTAAACCAATGGCCATTTGATAAAACAAGAATATAACAGAGTACTCAAATAGGGTTCGAAATAATAACTTCAATTCAATTAAACATCAAATAAGGTGTTTAGCCGGACATGGGATATAAACAATTCATAGACAAATTGTTCATGTTCATATCTAACTAAGTGAAAATAAAAGGTACAATGGAGTAAGCAAACTCAGGAATATTGATGATCTTTTGATCAATCTTCAATCCTCAAGCGTGCGGATGTGACCTCGATCTATCTCTCGAATCCTCTGGTAGAAGGTTGCTCTTTTATGTGCTTTCTAGGGTAAAAATTTGTGTGTCCTTGTTTGGGGCCGCCTCGTCTCTATTTATACTCCCTTTGGGCCAAACCTAGGTAAATATGATTTGAATCTGTCAAATCCCGCACAGACGTACGGGCCGTGTGCTTACGCACGACCAGCCCGTGCGTCAAGCCGTAGCCTCTAATTTTCCCTCGAAGAGACACACAGTCGTGCGCCTACGCACGACCTACCCGTGCGTCAATGCGAACCTTGATATCTTCAGTAATGCACACGCACGGACTGTGCATATGCGCATAGGCTGCCCGTGTGTGGCCATATTTCACCCGGTTCGTCCGATCTCTTCTCGGTCCTTTACTGCAATGCTCTGATTTGCCACAAAAGTGCTACAAATATCGTTCAATTCCTACAAAACGAGGAAAGCGTAATACCTTTTCCACTTTATAAGAACATGGCCCATTTTACTAAGTTAATGCATGCTTATCAATCTATTATGCCCAAAATACATGCAAAACTCACACTAATCAAACCCCCAAACTTAAACTATTGACAGTCCCGATCAACGCTTTATAAATAAGACAAAACACAAGTGAGAGGAATGAAAAGCAATAATCAAGAACAACACACCAAAACTCATGATGCTTATCCATAGGCATCAAGAAATAAATCAACCATGCCTCGAACATCTAACATAGAACACATATCAATGAAACCATGGCAAATACTTTGAATTACGACTCTCACTTATCAAGTGTATGCTCTCCTCTCAAGTGTATAAGGGACATGTTTACGCTCAAATCATATCAATGATGAAGAATTACCATAAGCTTGCAAATCGTCTCACATCTCCGCCACTGGAGTGTATGCAATTCATGAATCAAAAAGGACTTTCTCATTTGGTTGTAATGAAGGCTCTTTGGTTAGGGTAGGGAAATATAGATAAAGTGACTCAAACTCGAGTGTATAGACTGGTAAGCATGTCTTTTATTCGAATCAATCATACTCATTTAAACCCAATATGCTACTCAAATCACCCATCGTTCTTATCAACGTTTCATATTCCCTTTTTCCTTTTCTTTTCTAGAACTTAAAATTTATTTCACCTTACATCACAATCCCCAACCTACAAGTTCATTCATAATTAACTCATCTATAAAGTCGATTTTTTTTCTTTTTTTCCGACTCTCTCATGAGTATTCATCATTTATTTTTCCTCATTTTCTTCTTCTTTTATTCCCAAAACCAACTCTAGCACAATTATCTAACTTCTTGATGTCATCCCATTCAACCTCATTCAATACCCTTATTCAATGATATACGCTCAAGACTAGGGTAACAGATATATCAAGTTAAGGCTTCAAATGTGGCTATCAAAAATTAAGCAACATACTCAACTTGGCTAACTAGTGGATTCAATGTCATTAGGTAGGCAAAATGCTTGAAAGGCTTAACAAAAATGGCCTTAAATCATTTTCACAAATCGCATACAACATGTGGCCTTGACAAAGATACCAGAGGAAGTTCTAGAATTCTAATCAATATGAATGATACACTAAAATAAACAAACAAGACTGCATATAATGAAAGCAGTAAAGGCTCAAAAGCTCATAAGCTTGTAAATCAAAAGCATAAAATCCATGTTCTCAATATCCGCATGCTCCATATCATCTATTTTCATCATGATCAATTCGCACTCAACAACCATCAAAACAGCACAAAATTTTTCAAATCATCCCCCAAGTCGCAACGCACACCACAAAAATGGTTTACTCACTCCCTAAAACCCTACTAAAGCAATAAACATGCTAAAACTATAAACATGCTTCTAATGAAATGCAACCTAAATGCTCTACATGCAACTATATGAATGCAAATTTTTTTATTTCTCCACACCCTTCATATCGAAATGAACCATCTCTCCCCCAAACTTGAATGAAATTATATCGCAAACAAGGAAAGATAGAATTTCAATAAAGAAAAGTGTGGATTTGACCTGACTCACTGCGGGGGTGGCGGTGGATAGTGTCCCTGCGAGATGTGCCACTGGGTCATCTGTCGCATCATCTCGAGGAGCTCCTCTTGCCTCCTATCAACTGCCACGTTCCACTGTTGTTGCTCTGTTCGGAAGGCTTGGAGTTCATCATGTTGCAACTGTACTCGCTCCTCAAGGGCTAAAAATCACTCATTAAAATCATACCCTCCTCGTTCTTCACCCCTGTGAGAACTCTAAATTACGTCATCTGCCCTCTGTTGATATTCCTGCTCGGGCCCCCTTTCTTGTCTCATATACTCCATCTCTTCTGCCACCACATCATCATCATCTGGCAGACCAGTGACCCTTTGTCTTTTCCTCGCGAGCATGGCCTATACAACTCTGTCATGTGCCCCAGAGTTTGGCAAAAAGTTGGCCCTATCATGTATGTTATCCACGGTGGTGAGCATCGTGTTGGGCAATGGGAAAGTATTCCCACTCTTTGTTAGAATAGGTACATGCCCTCCACTTCCGTGATTATCTTCATTCGGTGCAAAACTGCCAGACTGATCCCTTCGCTCACCCTCAATCGGATACAAGGCCCTAACATCAATGTTGTAGTACCGGGCGATCGGAGTAATTTTACCTCCAATCATGATAGTGCCCCGACTCTGCTTGGCCACCTGGTCCATTTGCTTTGCGAAGTAGGCTACCGTGTTATAAGGGGTGTTGGTCACCATACACCACAGCAAATAGAGTTCCCTAACTGTCATGCCTCCATTGTTTTCTCGTGCATAGACGGAGGCTGAGGTGACCCACTGAATATACTGAAATACTAGATTCCAGACCCACGAGGATTTGGCAGTTCGTGCCTCGTAGACCATGACACCAGTTTTCAGTGTTTCCACCAGTAAGTGCCAGAAGTCATACTGGCCATATGTCCCCGCGGTTCTGAATGGTGCATTAGTCGGCACCTCAAAAATAGCATTTGATTGGGTGATAGACATTCGCCTACGCACATTGCCTAGCTGGAATTCAATTTCAAATGGCTCATTTGCTCCCCCTTGCTTCCACACCACGAAGGTGCTTAGGAATTCTAGCGTGAGGCCTCTATAAGTTGGCCATCTCCCTCTCATAAATGTAGTCCACCCTCCTAATTATATTTATCGCAATATTAGTACTAAAAATTTAATTACTCCCCGGCAACGGCGCCAAAAACTTGTTCGCCTTATTTTTCGCTTCACCGCAAGTGAACAGCGTAGTTAATAGATAGGGTAAGCAAGGTCGATCCCACAGAGACTAATAAATTTATGCACTAATTATTCAGATTGTAATATTATTATTTTTATTTACACGATCGAAAGTTGATTGTTGTTTTGTAAAAGTAAGATAAGATTTTATCATAAAAAGACAAAGTAAATATTTCGATAGAAAGATCAAGTGGATGAATGGATTCCATGGTTGTGGTTTCAGTTAATCTCCCTCTTGTTATCCGATTAATCAAAATCAAAGTTATTATTAGTCTTCCTTATAAGACGATCAGAAAAGTATTTTACCCTCTGTCTCGAGACAAAATAAAAACGTTGATTGAATTATCTATGCTAGCATCTCTACTCAACATCAGATAAACAACTCCCAAAAGCATAAAAGATCAGTTATCCTCACAAAAACTCACAGACTTCTCAATCATGCAAAGTATTCATGTCAAGTACTCATAATCTAGTATTGAAACCAATATCTCGAATTATGAATCAATACATCAAGCAAGTTAAACTAATGGCCATTTGATAAAATAAGAATAAAACAGTACTCTCGAATAGGGTTCAAATAATAACTTCAATTCAATTAAACATCGAACAAGAGTATCAATTAACCTAATCCCAAACCCCGGAATCACAAGGTGTTTAGTCGGACATGGGATATAAACAATTCATAGACAAATTGTTCATGTTCATATCTAACTAAGTGAAAATAAAAGGTACAATGGAATAAGCAAACTCAGGGATATTGATGATCTCTCGATCAATCTTCAATCCTCAAGTGTGTGAATGCGACCTCGATCTATCTCTCGAATCCTCCGGTAGAAGGTTGCTCTTTTCTGTGCTTTCTAGGGTAAAAATCCGTGTGTCCTCATTTGGGGCCGCCTCATCTCTATTTATACTCCCTTTGGGCCAAACCTAGGTAAATACGACTTGAATAAGTCAAATCCTACACAGACGCATGGGCCGTGCGCTTACGCACGACCAGCCCGTGCATCAAGCCGTAGCCTCTAATTTTCCCTCAAACAGACGCACGGACCATGCGCCTACACATGACCTGCCCGTGCGTCAATGCGAACCTTGATTTCTTCAGTAATGCACACGCACGGGTCGTGCCTATGCGCACAGGCTGCCCGTGCGCGACCATATTTTGCCCGGTTCGTCCGGTCTCTTCTCGGTTTAGCTCCAAACTTCACGTATTCGCTCGATTTCGATGGTCCTTTACTACAATGCTCCGATTTGCCACAAAAGTGCTACAAATATCGTTCAATTCCTACAAAATGAGCAAAGCATAATACCTTTTTCACTTTATAAGAACATGGCCCATTTTACTAAGTTAATGCATGCTTATCAATATATTATATCCACAATTATGCCCAAAATACATGCAAAACTCACACTAATCAAAGATATACATCTACAATAAGAACACTTTCAGATAAGGAAGATAACAACCATGAAGCAAGAAGTTGATCTTGCTTTGTGAAGACTTCAAATTCAGGATTAATTTTTGTTTCATTTGTTTCAGCGTTAACAATAAACTGAGTTGGAGCAGATATGGCTCCTGTGAGATATCCCATAAGACCACAACCTTTTACAGTTGTGAAAACTTGCATTTTCCACAGAAGATAGTTACTATCATTGAGTTTGATAGTAACCACTTGATTCTGAGGCTGAATGACTTGGATTTGAGACTGAGTGCTGGACGGGGTAGATATAATCAGAGGCGGAACTAAGGGGGGGAAAGTGGGGGCCACTGCCCCCCAAAAATTTTCAAAAATTGATTTTTCTACTTGTGTTTTATTTTAAAAATATACCTATACTTATGAAAAATTACATTTGCCCCCCTAAAACTTTGAAAAAATTCATATATAGGTCTTCAAAATAATTTCGCCCCCCCAAATCTCGAATCCTGCGTCCGCCACTGGATATAATGCTCTCCATTGAATAAAAATGAAAAAAAGAATGGAAGGAGGAGAGTATCAAAGACAGACTTAAACCTGCTCTCATACCGTGATAGGATTTAGCAAACAGAAGGGAAGCATTTGAGAAAGAAAGCTTATAAAATACATCAACATCATTTTATTGAGAATGTTTCCAAGTTACTGTTACATTCATTAAACTTGCTATATATAGACTAAATCCTCTAATAATAGCGGCACAAGATGAAACCTCCCATATGTACAAGGTATAATCAAATGACAGCAAAATGTCACCACTACCCTATTCCTAGTACTAATGACAGTTGCACGTCCTTGGAATAAAGAGGAATAGGTTGAATCAATGGTTGAGGTTGGAAGAGCAATAACATGGTACTAAGATGTTGAATGAATGGCTGAGATGATCGTATGGCTAACAGTTTGGACATTAATTATCATATATTATGATAATAAATATTAATTTTAATAATTCAAAATATGTGGACACTAACAGCTTGTTAGGTAAATTAAATTGCAAAATTAGTCTTCTAACTATAAGGTGGTAGCAAAAGGTCTTGTAAAAATCACGTTTTGTAAAATAGTTGTATGACTAAATAAACATATCAATTTTAGTCTTGCAAAATGAATGATTTTCAAAATAGTCTTGTAACTATATATGTGAAAATTTCAATTTTCGTCCTAATTTCGTCAAAAATTAGGAACTACATTTTCCGATCACGTGATTGAAATCCAGTGAAATTAGTACCAAAATTTAAAAATTTATGGTTACAAGACTATTTTGCAAATTGTGCATTTTGCAGCACCCAAATCGAGACTTTTCTCTAGTTACAGAACATTTTTGCAAAAGTACATGATTTTTATAGGACCTTTTACTACCGTCATATAGTTACATGACCAATTTTGTCCAGCTTGCATGTTATAACGATATACACTAATTAAGTATTACGTATGTACCATGAGTCTCGAAATCCAAGTAGTATCAATAACCTTTTGTAATAGTGTTGATCAAGATTAGAATACATTTGTCTTTTTCTTTGATTCTCTTCCTCCCAATTGATTAAAAAAAACTACACTTATTATGTACGTACTAGTGCGCCAATAAATCTCTCTTTTTTTTTTTTTTATCGGTAAATCTCTCTTTAATATAATGGCCCGGTTGCATTCTCATTAAAAGTATCGCAATTAACTATTCTCATTGAAGCCTCCAAATTGTGCTGCTAGTGATAAATGGTCACTGACTAGGACAATGAAATAAAAAATTTATTGACCCACTTGATCATATCATCTTGCGCATGTGTATTTTATCCAATGCAATGGAATATGAGTGAAATAGGAAAAATGGAATAGGAGATCCCATCCCATATTATATATATGTATCGAATAGAGTTGTATTTGTTGTATGATGAGAACCCTTGTGCATGTTTTCGTACGTCTTTATTCCATGAAATTGCAATGCTCAAAGAATCGAAATAAATTAATATGCAACTAAATTTGCAATTTGCAATTTATTGTTTTTCTTTTTGACAAGAATTTGATATTTGTTTGCCAATGAAAACGACAGCAACAAAAATCTGAAGTAAAATATTTATGACAACTAAGTAGCTGGTCATGTATATAATAATCCTACATATGGGCTAATGCATAATGTGCATGATTACAAGGACAAAAGTTTGATGTTCCAAGCATGAAGCTGCTGCCATAGAGCAATGATAATTATTTGGAATTTGCGGTTGTTAGGTTAGGTGCATGTAGCCCCAATGTTAATTATTTGGAATTAATTAGCTGGTTAGGTGCAAAATAGTCAATTGTAAAATTCATCAAATTTTACTTAGACATTACAATTATCTTAATACTCACTTACAGATTTATCTGTAGGTAAATTGATTTTTTCTTATAGTTGATAGGGATGAGTCCATAAATTTTTTATAAGGGGGCCACAAAATATATACAACTATATAAACTACATAAAAAGATTTAATGGGCACACTTTAATTCTTTAACCTAATTAATATATAAATTTAAAAAATAAAAAATAAATAGTGAAAAAAGAAAAAAGAAAAGAAAAACTATTGGGCATACATGCCCCACAGTAGGAGCCATGGCTCCGTCTCTGATAATATTGGGAAACCTTTTTACACGGCTTACATTATGAAATAAATGGCTGAAGATAAACACATAAATCAGTACGGAAATTTTCTAAAACAAGTCGAGCCATCGGTGATGCTTACTAAAAAACGATCAACCCATGTGAAAATTAGAGAAACTGGAAGCATCCGACATAATTGTAAAATGTTAGGAAGAATTATTGGCTGGTAAAGAGAACTAACCATGGTACGATTAGGTTTTACTAAGAAAGTTTAATCATGTTGTGACATGATCAGCATCTGACGATAGCGAAAAGAAGTAACTAGGTTACTCCTACATAATCAAATGGTTTGATTGCAAAATTGGTCCCCTAACTAAAGGGCCTACCAATTTTGATCATATAAATACTTAATAGCAAATTTGATTCTTAAGATTTTTTTATTTTGTTCAATTTTAATTACCTAAGTTCTAATTTATGCAATTTTGATCATACAAGTCTCATTTTGTGCCATTTTATTCCCAATTGAGTATTTCAATCTTTGATTTGTTTCCGCAATAGTATGAGACGGTTTTGTTTGCCAAAAATATTTGGATCATACAACTGCAAATGTACAGTGTAATCTATAGAATAATGGCAAACAAGATCGTATTCCTCAGGGATTGATATATGAAATACTTAGGCTATAATAACATCGCATTCCAATTTTATTGAAGCGACCGAATATCAAGTTTATGTCAAAATCAAAAATAACAAATAAATAAATAAATTTGCGAACCCCACAAGTATTTTCAACAACTACAGGAGCAACCTTAGGCATATAATCTCAACATTTTTCTTCAATATTAAATCCAATTAATGTTTCAAAACCAATTCATGCAATTTTAAGAGTTCAATCACTAAGATAGTTTATTCGTCCTCTCAAGCGGCGCATAAACAGTAGATTAATAACAATTGTAGGTCTCCCGACTCGATACAACTATTATTAACTCTCAAAAGATTTATGAATTGAATGACTCCCCACAACCAGTTGTATGTCTTCGGACTCGATACACCCGTTTATGTTTGAATTCGATTTTCGTCTTTATTAGAACTCCTCTTCCGAATTCCGCACTAACAAATATGACATGCAAATTATTCCCGGCCAAATAAAAAGAAATTAAGAATAAACACTCGAATTCATAAAATAAAAAGCATGAATCAATTAAGGAAATAATTAATCAAGATTTAACATGAATCCACAATTTTGATTATGCGCCTAAGATCCGAAAGATTAACCAAATATTGAAAACAAATTCATAGACAAATTTGAAATCAACATTATGGCATCGTTTAAGCACAGACAAGAGATCTAGACATAGAAAGAAAACCCTTTCTTGTCAGAATAGATTCTCCTTCCGAACCTTCGAAGCTCTTGTGCTCCCGTAGATGCGAAAGGCCTTGTGGTGTTCTTCGCGACCTAGCCTTCCTCTCTCAAAAGATCTTTGATTCTCGGGTTCCCGTGTAATTTGATGTGTTTCTCTGTATGAATGAAAGAATTTTCGTGCAAGTCTTGGGTCCCTTTTATAGATGCTTGGAGAGATCACTTGTAGAGTTGGAATGGGAAAAGAACTCCGAGAAAAACATGTCTGTAGAGTCCCACGCGGTCTGGTCGTGTGGTGTCTTGCGCTGCCCATTCCCACCCGCCCGTGTGGGCCTACATGGTCTGGTCGTGCGGCTTGGTTCTATCCGTGTTTCTTCCTCTTCTTCACACGGTTGTGTTACTTTCACACCAGTATTTTCACACGGCCGTGTGACACCACACGATCCTGCCGTGTGAAGTGTTTTTGTCCGTTTTCTTCGTCATTTTGACCTTCTCTTCGTATTTGTTAGTCCTATACGAGCATTCCAACTGATATTTCTTCGTCTTAAGCTCCGTTTCCTGTAAAAAGTTACAAGAATATGCAGTATCATGCCCTTCTAAGAAAACCAAGTAAGAACATATTAAATATGCGTGCAAATGCATCAAATATATATCATTTTAAGCCCCAAAATGCACATATATTTTACACACATCAAAATCCCCCAAACTTAAAATATTGCTCGTCCTCGAGCAAATTAAAAAAAAATAATATCAAGGGGTAAAAACCAACACACAAGAATACTATGGACATTAAATAGCATTTGACTCCATACTTAAGAAAACCATATAATTCATGATCAAGAAGTCATCATTCATAAACTCGGCATAGTCAATACTCTCTTGGGTACTCGACATCGCGACTCACAAGTAAGTAGGGTATCACTCGACTCTCAGAAGTGTATGGATAGTGTTTATGCTCAAATTCAATTCAGAGAAATAAGAACTACCATAAGCTTGCAAATCGTCTAGCATCTCGACCACTTTTGTGTGTACAACTTAAGAATCAAAAAGGACTTTGCATTTGGTTGTAATGTAGTCTCTTTGTTAAGGGTAGGGAAAATTTGGATTAAGTGACTTGACTTGGGCAAATAGAATTTAAGCGCACAGATTTGCAATTCACCAACCCAATTTCAGCATAATACTCATTTTCTTTTTCAACTCAATTCCACTCTTATTTCTCTTTTTTCATTCTTAGGCCTTTTTGCCTTCTTTACTTTTTTTTAGCCTCAAGCTCTCATTTTTTCACAATTTTCAGAATTTTTTCATTAGCTTTGCTCGATTTTCTCTTATTTTTCAGAGATATTTCTTTATTTTTTCGAGCTTCATCAAATTATTTTTTTCTTCATTTACCCAGACACTGATCCCTCTTTCTTTTGCCAACTTCCTCTTTTTTCATAAATTTTCCACCACATCTGCCCAAACTTGTTTATTTTCTATAAGCTCAAGAAATTTTAGGGATAAAATCATTTTGCAATTTTAAAGATAAATGTGGCTAAGAATAAAAATTTTTGGCTCAAAACTGGCTAACTAGATAATCATGAGTTCATAGGTAGGCTTTTAAGGCTAAGTAGGCTAAACAAAGATGGTCTTAAATTATTTTTAGGAATTGCACACAAACATGGCTTCAATGAAGATACCAGAGCAAGTTCTAGAGTTTTATCAATCATGAATGACATACTCAAGAAAAAAAATAAGTTGCATAATATAAAGCAGTTTAAGGCACAAAAGCTCACAGGCTTATTTTTCGCAACATGCTCAAATACCCAATTTTTTCACCTAATGCTAAGCAAACAAATGACATTTTCCCAACAATTCATCACATTATTCCCAGAAGTATATTATCTCATTCTATAAGATGTTCATAGTAAAATCATACAGAAGCTGGGCATTTTCAAAAACTTTGATTAAAATCACACACAAAAGCAATAAAATGTGCTAAAGCGGTAAACGTGCCACAAAAATAAAACATAAAAGAAACGAAAATTCTGAAAATTTGTATTTTTTTTTTTTTATGCTCTACATGCAATTCAAAATGCAAGAAAGTACTAAATTACGCATTCTTACTAACCCCCCCCAAACTTAAAATATGTTTCATCCCGAACATATGAGGAAATTATCAAAAAGTAGAGGAATGCGTAATAAGTACTTACATGGATCGCTGTGGTGGTGGAGGTGGAGGGTAGTGGCCCTGTGAAATATGCCACTGGTCCATACGAGACATCATCTCGTACATATGCTACTGTCTGGGTAATGGCATCGAATCGTTGTGAGTATTCCTTGTGATACTCATTAGCTGTAGCCGTCAACTTACGTGTCATCTATTAATCTGCCCATGTCAGCTTCCACCCTTTTGAGCCTCTCACTCATAGTCAATGGCTGGTTACCCCCTTGTCTAGAGGATTCCAGGCATCTCCCTCATCGGCTCATCATGCTCTTCTTGAGCAGCAGCCTCCTGTTCCTCTCTAACTAGCCAATTACCCCTATTTCTAATGGATGTCGCTTCGGGGTTAGGAAGCCTAACCTTTGTTCTATCTGCTTGATTGAGCCAGTAATTACGCCCATTGAATTTTATTATTTTCATAGCAGTTAGAACGGTCAGATCAATCAATTTAGGCCCTGCTGTCTCCTCGTACCCCTCCAAGTTAATATTGAAATATTCAACAATAGGGGTAATCATCCCCCTAATGCAAATTCCACCCCTCTCAGATTTTCTTATCATATCAAATTGTCAGGCTATCATAGCCTCGGCATTTGGCACAATTTCAGTCCCCGACGCCATACACCATATGATGAATAGTTCATCTATCCTCAATGCCCCTTTACTCTCCTCCCTTGCAAAAATTATTTCAGCTAAGACTCGCTGAACATAGCGGAATACTGGGTTTCGAATACTAAATGCCTTTGAGGTATCTGGCGTGTAGATTCATTTCCCAGTTATTTTTTCTCCAAAACCTATCCTTATCAAACTCCTCGTGCTCCTCAACCCCATAAGCCGGAGTTTTTTAAATTTCATTTAAATTATCAATACTTAGTTCCCTCAGTTCATTCCCCAGTCAAAACCTAATTCGCATCAAGTTTCTTTTTCGAACCACCAATTCAAAGCTACTCAAAAATTCAACTGTGATAACCTGAATAAGTGGCCCAATGTCTATTCAAAAATTCATGCCAATCAGTTCTACCACACATAGCTCAAAAATCCTCCGATAAACCTAAATTAATAAGAGTAGATTTATCGGGATAACTTGTGTTAAACCATGGACTAAAGTAGAGTATCGCCCATCTAGCTCGGTGTGTGTCATTTGGCAAGATGACATTTGAAGTTTTGGGCTCTTTGGGGTTGAATATTGGTTGAGGCTCGGGTTCGGGCTCCAGAGTCGGCTCCTTCTTCTTCTTATATTTCTCCTTGTTCCTCTTTCATCTTTAGAAGCCATGAATTCCAAGCTTTTGAGGTAGAAAATCTTAACTTTGGAGTTTTGGAGGACCCCCAAACTTGGTGTAGAACTTGGAGAAGTTGGAAATTTGAAGACCTTTGGTGGTGGGTTTCTTGAGAGGAGTAAGGATTTGTATTTTTGGTTGAGATTTATGGTGAATTTGGAGAGGACTGGGAATTTAGGGAGAGAATTTTCGTGTGTTAGGGTTTGGGTAGGAAAAAGTGGGAGAAAAAGTGAGGTTTGGGGGTAAATATTGGGTGGTTTACTGTTTCTGTCCGATTTTGTGCGATGGGCCACATGGCCGTGTGATGCCGCACGGGCTAGCCGTGCGGCCCTGGGAGTGTCTGCCCCTATCCTGCCAGCGGCCCTTGTCCACATGGTCGTGTGTCCTAGTCGTGTGGTGTTGGGCGTTTCGTCCTCTCGCACGGCCTGGTCGTGTGGTCTTACACGTCCGTGTGGGATTCCATACTTTTATTTTTTTCATAACCGGGAGTTTGCCGTGACGCCCCCTACACAACAACTCACAAAACTAAACAAAACTAAAAATTAAGTTAATATAAATAAAAAAAATAAAATTAAAATTAAAGGCGATTAAGAATGAACAAAAATAGGAAATAAATTGAGTTGCCTCCCATAGAGCACTAAATTTTACGTCTTCAGCCAGACTTCAGATTTCTAATAACTTTCGATGAACTGTGTCGTTTGAAATCTGTGCACCCTCAGTGCCATCCATCAGACGAATTACATTGCATTGATCTCGCGGATTCAGCTCAGTATCGCTTGAGAATTTACCCTTTTGATGTTGGCCTCTCACAGCAGTTGCGATCTGGGCTACTTGTATTTTCAGAGATTTCAGTCTTGCGTTCACATTCGTGTTCAGCTGAGTGACCTATTTTTATATCCTGTCTATCTTCGCTTCATCTCTGTTAAGTCTTGCCCTTGTTTCTCCGATAAACGAGGATAATATCTCTTCAACAGATGCTTTCTTTTCGTTTGTATCCCGGAGGTGGCTGCAAAATATTTTTACTGTTAGCATAAGAGAAATTTTCATGGTTTCGTAACCCCGGATGATAGTAATTGGGTGTCTGATTATTTCTATAATTATTGTTGAAGTTCCTTTGTTGGCCCACAAAGTTTGCTTCTTCTTCAACAACAGCAGGATCTCTTGGAGTTACTTGTTGTATCACGTCCAGTTTCATATTCAGCATGGATACCTGTTCTGTGAGCATGGCGACCTTCTCATCCCGAACTTCTGCCACACGTCAGACAGTAGACCTCTCGGATGGTTGGTAACTGTTGTTTGCCATCTCCACTAATAATTTTAGTGCCTCCTCGGGATATTTCCCTAGTAGTGCACCCCAGATGCAACATCTAACTGTTGGTAGTCGGGACATCAGTGTTGAGGGCACTTCCTTAGCAATTCCCAAAATCTATCCCATGCTTCATATAGTGGCTCAGCATCTAATTGCCTAAACTGGGCGATCTCAGATTTTAGTTGCAGCGTCTTACTGGGGGAAATATTTGGCTAGAAACCGCTGACTTAGCTCTGCCCAATTTGCCTGGTGGTCTTAGAGAGCATAACCATCCCTTAGCCTTATCGCGTAGAGAGATTGCGAAAAGATGGCATCGAATGATATCCTCAGAAACACCATTTATTTTAACACTATCGCAAATTTCTAAAAAGTGCGCCAGATGCGCGTTTGGATTCTCAACGGCTCTGCCCCAAAACTGATTATGTGACACCATCTGGATCAATGCAGGTTTTAGTTCAAATTTGTTTGCATTGATCGGCAGACGGGCCACACCCCCATAAGTTTGACTTACCTCCAGCTGGAAGTAGTCCCTAACTGCCCTTCTCGTGGGTCTTTCCACAATTCGGTCTTGGACATCTGCCCCGAGTGGGCGCTCCTCATTGTTTATGTTGTTCACTATGTTTTATTAGTCCCATTCGCCATTGCTTTGGCTCTTTTCCTTACTTGCTTCGCTGTCTTCTCGATTTCCAAATCAATGGGTATTGGCTAGGTAGATCTGGAACGCGTGATCATGCACTATTTGCACTTAACAAAAACAATGTTAGAACCGGAGAAATAAAAAAAATTAAATAATAAAAATAATTTCGAAATTTTCGAAAATAAAAATAAAAATAAAAATTATGCTTCAATTAAGATTGAACTACTTATTACTATATCTAAGTAAAATCTATCAATCCCCGGCAACGACGCCAAAAACTTGTTCGCCAAAAATACTTGGATCATACAACTGCAAGTGTACAGTGTAGTTTATAGAATAATGGCAAGCAAGGTCGTATTCCTCAGGGATTCATATGTGAAACACTTAGGCTATAATAACACCGCATTCCAATTTTATTGAAGCGACCAAATATCAAGTTTATGCCAAAATCGAAAATGACAAATAAATAAATAAATTTGCAAACCCCACAAGTATTTTTAACAACTACAGGAGCAACCTTAGGCACATAAACTCAACATGTTTCTTCAATATTAAATCCAATTAAAGTTTCAAAACCAATTCATGCAATTCTATGGGTTCAATTCCTAAGATAGTTTATTTCCCCTCCCGGGCGGCGCATAAACAGTAGATTAATAACAATTGTAGGTCTTTCGACTTGATACAACTATTATTAACTCGCAAAAGATTTATGAATTGAATGACTCCCCACAAACAGTGGTAGGTCTCCCGACTCGATACACCCGTTTATGTATGAATTCGATTTCCGTCTTTGTTAGAACTCGCTCCGAATTTCGCACTAACAAATATGACATGCAAAATATTCCTGGCCAAATAAAAAGCAATTAAGAATAAGTACTCGAATTCATAAAATAGAAAGCATGAATCAATTAAGAAAATAATTAATCAAGATTTAACATGAATCCATCGTTTTGATTATGCCCCTAAGATCCGAAAGATTAGCCAAATATTGACAATAAATTCATAGACAAATTTGAAATCAACATTATAACATCGTTTAAGCACAAACAAGAGATCTAGACATAGAAAGAAAATTCCTTCTTGTCAGGATGGATTCTCCTTCCAAGCCTTCGAAGCTCTTGTGCTCCCGTAGATGCGAAAGGTCTTGTGGTGTTCTTCGCGACCTAGCCTTCCTCTCTCAAAAGATCTTTGATTCTCGGGTTCCCGTGTAATTTGATGTGTTTCTCTGTATGAATGAAAGAATTTTCGTGCAAGTCTTGGGTCCCTTTTATAGATGCTTGGAGAGATCACTTGTAGAATTGGAATGGAAAAAGAACTCCGAAAAAATGCGTCTGCAGAGTCCCACACGGCCTGACCATGTGACACCCCACGGCTGTGTGGTGTCTTGCGCTGCCCATTCCCACACGCCCGTGTGGGCCTACACGGTCTGGCCATGCGGCTTGGTTCCGTCTCTTGTTTCTTCCCCTTCTTTACATGGTTGTGTCACTTTCACACCGGTATTTTCACACGGCCGTGTGACACCACACAGTCCGGCTGTGTGAAGTATTTTTGTCCATTTTCTTCGACATTTGATCTTCTCTTCACATTTGTCAGTCCTATTCGTGCATTCCAACTGATATTTCTTCGTTTTAAGCTCCATTTCCTGTAAAAAGTTACAAGAATACGCAGTATCATGCCCTTCTAAGAAAACCAAGTAAAAACATACTAAATATGCGTACAAATGCATCAAATGTATATCATTTTAAACTCCAAAATGCACGTATATTTTACACACATCGGGTCTAAAGGATATGGTATGTGAGATATAGGTCTATATTTAAATAGAAGTTTAACCCAAACCCCAATGTTGTTAAAATTGGACCAGACTGACCAGTTCGACCGGTTTAATTGGCAACCAGTCACATGCCCAATCTGGTTTTGTAGTAAAATCGAGTGGCTAGAAAATCGTTGTCACTCGGTCAAACCCGGTAAAAACTTAAAACCGATGATCCTATTAACCTGATTCAAAAGGAAAATATCTTTCTTTTTTGTATTTTAGTAAATAATTTTTTCTTTCTTTATTTCGAAAGTTAAAGAAAAATACATTTGGTAAATTTGCATATATTTTTTATACATATTTGGATATTTAAGTTTTTCATTTAACTTTTATTTGTATTTGTATATATATTTGTTAATTTTTTTTTACATTTATACTTGTACATGTGTACACACACATATATATATATATATATATATATATATACACATATGTACGAGTCAACAAGATTTTTAAAAACTGTTTAACCGTAGGGGTGGCCACGGTTCAAGAAACGCTGGTTCCGTTTCATAAACAGTCGGTTCCATTTCTTCCAAAAAAGGAATCGGAACCGGAGGCTCACGATTCCAGTTCCACAATCGGAACCATGTTCCTCCATGGTTCCGATTTTAAACGGAACCATTTCTTTTTTATAATATTTTATTGATTTTAAAATCATTTATCAAATTAGTTACAAAGTAAAAGGAAAAAGGAAAAAATAGAAAAAGAAATTAGATATAATATTCATAATAAATTTTGGACTTAATATAAATAATAATATTAAGTTGCCTATGTATTTTCTTAAGTTATAGAGGAATCAAAATTCACATGACTCGCTTACAATATTTAGTTATGAATATAAAACATATGTATTAACTATTTAACATTTCTTTTATCATATTTTTATCCAAAACAATAAAAACCATTGTTTTAACATTGAAACTGGCGGTTTTAATGTCAGTTCCACCGACGGTTCGAACCCCAAGATTATTTTAGACCAAGGAACCAGAATCGGCCTACCCGATTCTGATTTCGGTTTTGGAACCCAGTTCCGATCAACGGTTCTCGAAACTGTTGTTTGAAATCCGATTTCGGTTGCATTTAGTCACTCCTATTTAACCGGTTGAAACAATGACCCAATAACCTTATTATCAGTCTGGTTCAATGTCTAGTCCGGATTTAAAAACATTGCCCAAACCCAAACAAACAAAAGAAAATTCATATTTTTTAGTTTTATAGGATCAATTCTCATGAATTTAAGTTTATGAGACCGTAGTATATAAAACCATTTAATACTCAAAACAATCAAAATGCCTATGATCATCATAAATTACATGACTGAAAATGCTATTTTGACTAAAGAATAAGATCGTCAAAGACTGCTACCACAATTATAAGTTACATGACTAAAATTTTCAACTGTTAATAATTACCAGACTAAAATTGAAATTTAACCAATTCAAAATAATCATAATTTAAGAAAATGAGGGTCTAGCCTATGAAAATTCGACAAGGTGCAAGCACTTTTCAGGACAGTACAAATTGGAAATAGACAGTGAAATCAATCATGCATATTAAAATTATAAAGATTTTATTTTATTATAAAATATTAAAAACAAAACTGGAAGTTAGCAGCCACCTCTACTATATATAGTGGGATATTGATTTTCAAGCACACCCACCACTACACTTTGAGTGTTAGATTATTTTTTGGTTTAGTGGGAGGGAGAAAAGTGAGGCAGTAGTGAGAGGGAGAAAAAATACCAAGACTTTGGAAAAAGGGGGAGAAAAAGAAAAATGTCTTTTCTTAGTGAAAAATCTGATCAACTTGAGGAACCATTGATTTCAATCTCCCAGGAATATGATCCTGAAACCAAAGGACAATTCACTAGAGATGAGATTGTAGCTGAAACAAAGCTACAATTGTTCCTAGCAGGTCCAATGATGTTTGTGAATCTATTGTTGTCACTTGTACAAACGATTTCAGTTATGTTTGTTGGTCATGTCGGAGAATTAGCACTTTCCGGTGCATCAATGGCCACTTCCTTTGCATCCGTCACCGGTTTCAGTTTACTGGTAAGTACATTTCTTATAATGTATACTTCAAGGGGATGTTTGTAATTAGGCTGAACCTCGTGTAGTTATTGTAATTTCTCAATTTCATTTGGTATTTTATAGATTTGGCTTCAAACAATTTTGTAAATTATGTCATTAACGTACAGGTTGGAATGGCGTGTGCATTGGACACATACTGTGGCCAATCGTACGGTGCAAAACAATACCATATGCTGGGAATACACATGCAGAGAGCCATGCTTGTGTTACTACTCGTAAGTATCCCTCTGGCTTGCATTTGGGCCACAGCTGGAGATATTCTACAGATATTGGGCCAAGATCCAGCAATCGCTGCAGAAGCTGGAGTATACGCGCGTTATATGATCCCGTCAATTTTCCCTTTCGCGCTTCTTCAGTGCCAGTTCAGATTCTTGCAGACTCAGAACAATGTTGTCCCAATGATGCTCACATCTGGAATCACGACTTTGGTTCACATACCGATTTGTTGGCTCTTGATTTCCAAGTTTGGCCTTGGGAGCAAAGGCGCGGCTTTGGCCAACGGCATTTCTTATTGGACGAACGATATTTTCTTGGGGCTTTACATCACGTTGTCGCCTTCTTGTAAGGCCACGTGGACGGGTTTCTCGAAAGAAGCGTTACAGAATGTTTCCAAGTTCATTTGGCTTGCTGTTCCCTCTGCTATTATGGTCTGGTAAGTATATGTTCCATTTCTTGTATTTTATTTTATGTTTTTTCTTGAAAATTCTTGAATTGTTAGTAAATTATGAATTTTTTTTGACAGCTTGGAGATTTGGTCATATGAGATTATGGTTATTGTATCTGGTTTGCTTCCAAATCCAACGTTGGAAACGTCGGTTCTGTCTATTAGGTTAGCTATCTATCACTTAAATTACACATATATACCCTTGATATTTATTTATATTTTACAAATTGCATCTCAATATTGAGGGTGGTTTTGTTAAGAAAATACAACCTTAATCAGGGGTAGCTTTGTAATTTAATCCTATTTATTATTAACTGTACAAATTACTAAAATCTGGTTTTTATGTGATCCAGCCTTAACACAAATGGCATGATTTACATGATACCCCTTGGACTTGGCAGCGCAATAAGGTAATCCGTCATAAAGTTTTTTCCTTAATATTTTCATTTCCATTAGTTTTGCTATATATATAACCATTCTTGATTGTTTATTCCTCCAGTGTTCGAGTTGCCAACGAGTTGGGCGCCGGCCGGCCAAAATCGGCTCGTTTAGCTGTATACATGGCGACGGTTATGGTGGCGCTGGAAAGCGTGGTGGCGGTGGTGGTCATAATATTGGGGCGCAAGATATGGGGATACTGTTTTAGCAGTGAAGAAAATGTGGTCTCCTATGTTTCTGATATGATGATACTAATTGCTGTTGTCAACTTGGCTGATGGTGTTCTCTCTGTTCTCAATGGTAATAAATAATATACATACCTTATTTAAATATTATATTTATATTCATTTTAAATGTGTTAAATGTTTTAAATGTTTTAGTGATGGTATTCATTGTTTTTTAACTGGTGCAGGCATTGCAAGAGGATGTGGGTGGCAAAAGATTGGGGCAATTGTCAACTTGGCGTCGTTTTATATAATCGGTATCCCCTTGGGGATAGTTTTGGCATTTGTGTTGCATCTTGGGGGAAAGGTAATTTCACTAATTACTGTTTCTTTTGTTTTTTTCATTTGTGTCATAACTTACATCGAATCGTATAAAATTATTTTTTTGTTAATTACTTGTGGTGTTCAGGGACTCTGGACAGGAATTATAGCTGCAGTTTTCGCGCAAACTATTTTCTTGTCAATTATAACCATCAGGACTAATTGGGAGGCAGAGGTAAATAAATAAATAATTAATCGTTTTAATTAATAATCTTGCATAAATAATATTTTTAAAAATCAATTTTTTGGAATATTTCAATTTTGGATTTTGACATTTAACTTTGTTTGGTTATAGGCAAAGAAGGCTTCTGCTAGAGTTTTTGACTCAACACTTACACTCCCAGTTGTGGCATAGTGTGTGAAAAAAAGATGATGAAATCAGGTGGGCTCCTTTATGGCATCAATCTCAGTGGTGCCTTTGTGGAAAAGCAAGAAAAGCTAAATCCAGCAAATTGCTGCTGTTGAGCCAGAGATGATATAAATATCTTAGAAGATTTGCCTCGCTCATG
Organism: Rehmannia glutinosa; assembly: GCA_016081115.2. Classification (NCBI taxonomy): domain Eukaryota; kingdom Viridiplantae; phylum Streptophyta; class Magnoliopsida; order Lamiales; family Orobanchaceae; genus Rehmannia; species Rehmannia glutinosa. The sequence goes on along the minus strand of CM071927.1, from coordinate 76,344,422 downwards.
TTGAATTTGTTTTATGTTTGTACACATTTTAAATTATTTGTGAGATTTATGTTTTTTTATTTAATGAGCATTTTTGTTTGTTGTCCCACTAGAATACTGCACCTAAAGGTTATATTTTAATTATCAATTTGAGAATCAGCATTTAAATATATTAACATAATATCTAGGCCTGACAGATCATATATATTAGGTTGACTTGGCCTGAAACGATTAAACAATATTTAATATTACTCTCTTCAAACTTGACACGAAATTAAGCTTAGTGAAAAAATATACCTATTGCACCGTTTTGCAGGTCTTGGCCTGTCGAAGTCCATTATAGCCAAAATCAAATGAATTGAGATAGCATAATATAATTGTCCCTTACAAAAGTTTGCAATGCTTTCGAAATGATCAATGATATTTGGTGGATTTTTGTGAGGGAAAAAAAAAAAGACAGATGCACATTGCCACTAATATGTGAAGTGACTTGGAGCTTATATACTTTAATTGAGAACCCATATATATTTTATATTTGTTAGGTAAAGTAGAAAAAGTGATTACATTCGACTTCCACTAGCAACTTTGACTAAAGAAAGAATACATCACAACTAAACATAAATGAATAAAAAAATTAAAGTAACCATATTGAATTAATGATTCAAAAGGCATTATGATACCTTTGTGGGTACTACTTTGTGTTTGAATCCAATTAGGAGCACTAATTAAAACTAAAATATGATCTAATTATTCGTTAATTGTAGCAATTATTTTGAAGACACCGTTGGGTCACCAGGTGTGGCAGAAATTGTTCTATGTACGGTAGGTTCTGGTGGAGCCTAAGTCACAATCCAATGTCGTGTGTACTTATTTGTTTACGCTATAAGATTAAGGTATATATGCACCTCCCTAATGCCAATTGGTTTTAGACGTCTACGACACGACTACTAATCAATATTAACTTCATCGCACTAATTTATAGAAATTAGATAGCCATAGAGTATAGAGTCCAACATGAAAAATCTAGTTTTGAAAATTTCCTAAAAATGATTTAAATAAAAAATGTATTTTCTTTCATGAGATAAAAGAAATTCATATCCCAATAATAACAGCTTGATTTTAAAGTACAGGTCGATTTGGGGTCCTTTATAGTCAACTTTCCACATTTTATTGATACATAAATTGTATGTGATTTTTTTTGAAAATAAAGTGTATGTGATTTACAACTGATATTTATTTTAAAAATAATCTATAATGTGAAATAGCAAATGAAATTCTAATTTAAGTTAGAGAAATACTTCGTCATCTTTAGAGGAAAATTATATCTAAGATTAATCGTCAATTTGTGTCTTCATGTATTAAACAAGAGAACGTGAACGAAAATGTAATAACACTCAAATGAACAAGAAAGTCGCCGGCAGATTTTTGTGCTGCTTACATCATATAATATAAAACAAATATACATGTTAAATCATTTTATTTCTCTGGAGTCTGATTTGGTGTATCTAAATCACATTTACTATTAGGACAAGATGGCAGATTCAACGGTGCGCATGGGTTTAGATCTTTAAAAAATTAGTTTAATAGTCATCAATCATTGCTAACTTTGCTTAAAGCATAAAATGAAAATTGACATGTTTGTCGGTATAAGAATGTGATGTTAATAATTTAACACCCCATTAAGCACAGGGATCTTATTTATCACAGACTTGAATATTCCGAGGTTCCCACAGGCCACATGTTGCTTCTTCATTTCTATTGGCGGTGTGCAACCAATCTTGTGGGACCAGATTATAAATAAAGTATAAAATTGGACGGCCTATATAGACTTGCACTAGCAATAAATAATTTTTAATTCAGAAGCAGGTTTTTCGTTGACAGCGACCACTTACTCTTTTTTTTTTTTTTTATATAATCAGCCTTCTGCGCTACGCCCGACTACGCCGGACAACAAATTTCCTCATTCTTCCGCCAAGAAACCGCGGGATGTGGGCAAGACGACCTGGCCAAGACAAAATGACCACTTACTCTTTTTGTGTGTTACTTGTTTTATTTTGTTTTGAAAAGAAAAAAAAAAGGTTGAAGACGTGAAACTCATTATAATAATAGATGAAACATATTTTTCGTGGATTTTTAATTTGATATTTTACATTGTATTTCACTTTATAAATGTGCGTAAGTATATATTTAAGAAACTACTTTACACACTTGGTATATATTATGCAATATAAAATAGATTTGTTAAATTAGTTTTGACTTTGTTTTTCTGGATAGAGTTTTAAACTTTCGAGTTTTTATTTTAACTATGAGAATACTCTTTTTCCTTTTAATGATTTTTCTCCACAGAGGTGGGTTTTATTCTGAAAAAATTTAATGAGGCCCCAATATTTTACTACCTGATCGTCTTATGATCAGGATTTTTCCATTCTTCATATATATATTTTCGTTTATTGAAAAACAAAAATGCAATATAAACTAGGAAATGAAATACACATGTTGATAGAATTCATCCATTTAGCAAAGGGGTCAATTGGGTTAGATAGGTTTACGGGTTCGGTTTCGTGGGTCAGACTAAGCCAATTCGGACGACCGAACCGACACCGTTTAATTATTCATGTCAAAATATTTGACTCGGACGCAAACTGTTTAACCCGTTTAATAAAATTATTTTTATGTATATTTAGTAGTTTCAACTGAATAAATTTAATTTTTTTTCAATCAATCACAATGACACTCTATTCAATCAATAAAACATATGGCAATTCACAATATAAAAAAATAACATAATTGCATAAATAACATAACATACTAATCATATTTTGAGTACAACATACATAAAACATGCAAAATAATAACAACATATGTAATTAAGGAGGTTTTAGCATTTAAGTTTTAAAGACTCTTGTTTTTTGTTTTTTCTTACAATTAATTATTTACTTAGTTTTCTTTTAAATCCATAAATGTGTTAGACGGGCTAAATATGTCATAGCAGGTTGATTCAAACCCGACCTGTTTAATTGCGGGTTTATTCGAGTTTAACCCAATTTTGACCTGGAACTATGAAATCTATACTCATGTCCATTAATTTCGTGTTAGGTTCATGTGGGATTTGGGTCTTATATCTGAAATTGATACCACTAATTTTGGAGCACCATATGATGGCATAACTTTATAAGGACGATAAGGGGAGGTTGGAACGAGACAAATCTTTATGGTGGTTACCTAGGCACCCACAGACAAGGAATGACATTGTAATCGTCAAAATGTTTTGCGGAGTTATAATTAAGCACGAATTTGAAAATCTCTTGGTAGAGTAACCTTTTAAACTGCTGCTGAATTCATGTGCTTACCAGAAAACACTTGCGAAGTGAAATATCTTAGTGGCCAAATTGCAATAAAATTTCGAAATAGTTTCACTGGATAGTGATTTTATTTTTTATATTTAATTTTGAACTTGAAGTTTGATAGTTTTACTGGGACATCAATCTTATTTCTTTTTCTTTTTTATTTTTGGGACCAATTATTGGGACAGTGATCATTATATTTTTATAAATTCTCGTACAACTTAGATAAACTAATATGAGAAGGTCTTTTGTAGGACTGTCTTACGGATCTAATCCGGAAGACGGATCTTACAATCCAAACCCGCTACCTGGAACCGAAAATAAACAAACAAAAAAAAAAAAAAATCCGCCTGTCTCAGCCGCTAATTGTGAAATCTCTAAAGCAGATTTCTTTTTCTCTCTCCTCTTCTCAATGGTCACCTCCAATAGATCTTTTTTTCTCTCTCCTTTTACCCCAAAGACTTTGTCCGTTAGTTGTGGGATCTTTAAAGCTGGTTTCTTTTTCTCTCTCCTCTTCTCAATGGTCTCCTCCAATAAATCTTTTTTTTCTCTCTCCTTTTATCCCACCGACTTCCTCTAACAAAGACATAAATATCGCCAGTGATACTTTTGAGCAATAAATATGATATTTTTAGAATTTTTTGCTTGTATATTTTAAATATTGTAAACATCAAAAGTGATATTTTTTCACCAAATATTAATATTTTTAGCATTAAGTAAGATACTTTTAAAATAGACAATAATACTTTCATACATTATATGTTCCAAAAAAATGCACAATACTCTGATATAAAAAAAGTAATAGTTTTTATTAGTTTTTATGTTATTACCGTTACTTCTCAACATTAAAAGTGATACTTCTACTTTCAATACAAGAACTTCAAAAATCACTTCACAAAGCAATGTTCATTTTGTCAGATGATACTTTTTACCCAATTTTTGATACTTCTCAGCATTAAAAATGATACTTTTAATCCAAATGAGCATTTTGGGTCTGTAAATAGTAATACAATAACTCTAATGTTAAACTGCAATTTCAAATGACTTTGTATCAATACATGAATTTCAGCAACATACAAATGATAAAAGAATCTCAAATGACAATAGTTTGTTAACAAAACACACTCTTAAATGCAGTATTCTTTTCCAATTCACGGCTACTGCTACTTCCTTCACCGAAATTCTTTCTTTTACATCAATTTTTTCCAGAGTCCTTTGCAGTCCATTTTTTCGGGTTGTCTCTTCCCTTCCTCTTCCACTCTCTCTCCTGTACACCAACAATTTATGTCATGTCATCTACAAATATGAAAAAACTAATACTTTTAAGGTAATTTTTGATACTTTTGAGACAATTTCTGATATTTTTAAAGCAAAATTCTGAAACACACATATCAATAAATCTAACAATTTTAGTTACCATCTAACAACAAAACAATCAAATATGCAGTTCAACAAAAAATTCAATGTTGAAATACATGTAGTCATATAAATATATGTTCAATGGTGAAATACAGTAACATAAAACTGATATTTTAAGGCAATCTATGATATTTTATGACAATTTCTGATACTTTTAAGCATCAATATTCACAGATTTGTACTATAACGACAATGTTTGTATTTTAAGTATTTCTAACAACAATGTTCATAATTTCAGTCAGTATCTAACTACAAATTTAACAAAAATACAGTTAAATAGAAAATCCAATACACAACTCAACAAATAGTGCAAATTTTTTGCAGAAAATATAAAATTAATTTACAAAGCTGAAATTTCTGCAGAAAATATAAAAACTAATTTACAAACCTGAAAACTTCAAATGATTGATAGACACTTCAGCCACGAGTAAAACCATCGGAGTGCGCGTCTCGACGAGTATACTTGGAATCGATAAACATAGAACCAGTCGAAAAAGAGAAGAACATAGAAGAATAAGAAAGCAAGAAGAAGAAAACGAGAAGAAGAACCACCAGATTTGCGTCTTGGAGATGAAGAATAAGCCTTGAAGAAGAACATAGAAGAAGAAGAAGTCAAACACAGAATGAATTGGTTGTGGGGATGATGGAGCAAGAAGAAAAGAAGAAGAAGAAGAAAACCAGAGAAGAGAAGAAAAAAACGGGAAGAAGAAAACCCTAAGTAAAAATTAAAAAGGCAACAAAAAGCTGGAAAAAATAATCTGGAAAAATAAACTAAACTGGACGGGTCTGGGTAGCGGGGCGGTAGGATCCGTCTTACAAGTTTTGACCCATAGAACGGTCCTATATAAGTTTTTGTCAACTAATATTGATTACAATTTTGGGTTAGACGATACAAATTCATTTATGATTTTATGTGTATTCACTAGTCAGATTACAATAAATTAAGAAGCTAATGTCGGTAAATGGAGCAGAAATTAATTAGAGAAAGTGACCTAAAATTGGACGGTCCAAATGAGTCTCGTGCACTGTCAAACAATTAAAAATTAATTCAAAGGAGAGTTTTATTGACAGCGACTATCATTCTTGTTGTCGTTTTTGAATCCACATAAATTTTCTTTTGTATGATTAGTATTCTGACCAAGGAATATGTACCTAGTACAAGTGGATCTTATGAGATTTGAGTTGAATTTTCTTGAAGGGCGTTTGAATATTCATTTTTCAAATAAATTTTAAAAATAAATATTTTTTTATAAATTTATGTTGGAAAGTATATATATATATATATATATATATATATATATAGGGATTAGTTCAAATGAGACTAATCCCTTTAAGATAGTCCATAAGAATACTTATGGACTCTTGATTTAAAATTTTGGATGGTGTAGACCATTTTAGTTAATTTAGGCTAATAAGGGTATAATTGTAATTTTATATTTAATCAGTTTTGTTAATTGGACGGTTATTAGCTATTTTTAAGGAAACATAATCCTATCTTTTCAGTTACCCAATTTTTAGGGAGGAAAAATCATCAAGTTCAAGCGTTTTTTTCAAAATTGATACTTCTTTCCGCCATATTTGTGAACAGACGTTTTATTGTATGCTTAGTTCAGTGGACTTGTATACTTAGTCATGTTCTATTGTATATTTAGTTCAGTGCATTTGTATACTTTGTTCAGTGAAATCGTATTATTAGTTATATAAGTAGTTTAGTAAGTAGTTTAGTGAATTTGTATACTTAGTTCTGCGGATTTGTATACTTAGTTCAATAGAATTGTATACTTAGTTATATAAGTAATTCAGTGGAATTGTGTATTTAGTTCAGTGTTGAATAATTAGTTAAATGTTTCAGTATACTTAGTAATATTTTAATGTATAGTTAGTTCAATGTAATTGTATACTTAGTTAAATGTTTCTGTATACTTAGTAATATTTTAATGTACATGTAGTTTAGTGTAATTGTATACTTAGTTAATTGTTTATGTATACTTAGTAATATTTTAATGTGTAGTTAGTATAGTGTAATTGTATACTTTTCATTAATTGTTGCATGATTATGTTGCCATATTTGAATAATTTGCAGGTTCGAATGGGAAGGGAAAGAAAGGAAAGGTGAATCGCTTGATTATGGGGACGTGATCAATACAAGATCACGTCCCCTAATTTTTAGGAAGCGGTTACTATATATAATTTCTTGGATTCTATTTTACCCCTACAATGTATATTTTCATCGAAAAGTCAGTATAGATTTATGGCAAAAACTCATGAAAGACCGCTTATGGGTCGAGATCTCGTAAGACGGATCCCCATCGAAAAACCCGACCACCCGCTGATCCTTTTTTTTTTTATTCAACTTGCCTTCTCGATACGCTACCCGACCTCTACCCATTACCCAAACTTACCCCACGTTCCTACCCCACGTTCCAAAGCGCCTCCTTCTTCACGCCTGTTCTTCTCAACCTGGTTTTTCTTCCGCTCCTTCAAATTTCTTGCTTTCAATTCGAGTTCTTTTTCTCGGTTTTAAGAGTTCTAACCTTGCTATTTGTTGCTCGAGATAACAACTGGTAAGTACATTTTTATTTTTCTCCGTTTTTTTGTTTTTGTTCGATTCTGGGTTTCGATTTTGTTCGATTTTTTTTTTTTTCGAATGGCATTGCGTTTGTGTTTGTCCTCAACGGTGTATATAGTGTTTGGCCGTTGCTTTGAAGCTTCCAAGTTTGCGGCTATTTCATTTGTATTTGTTTATGCAAGTTTTCTATATTTGTTTCAAAATCATAAATTGTAGAGGAGATTTTACGCTTCCTATGTGCTCGATGGTAGTTTGTGTAGTTCTGCTGCGCTTTACGATTCCTTCATTTTTTTTTTCTATACTTTGAAATGTAGGTTATTTTAGAGAAATTTGGCTATGTTCCTGTCTATTTTGAATTCATGTCTCAGTGTGTTTTTTACCACTAAGAAAATTTGCTTATGTCTTTGTTTATTTCAATTCATGGCTCGGTGTGTTTTTTTATACATTGCTCAGTGTGTCTTTTATAGCCTTAATATATAAGTATATGCATCTTGGAAGAATCATATTTAATGCTTACTCGTATCATAAATTGAATTTAATGTACCATTTGTAGATTTAATATATTGCGCTCCATTGCTCATTAATAACTTTTTATGGCACGAATCATAAGTATATGCATCTTGGAAGTATCATATTTAATGCTTACTAGTATCATAAATTGGATGTAATGTATCATTTCTAGATTTACTACATTACAGTTGAAGATGGTACGATAGAAGATATTGATAACAAGGAGAGGTAGGGGGAGGGGTAGGGGAAAGGGTAGGATGGACCCCCAAGATGATGATATAAAGGATGAAATAAAGGAATCTCCAGTTATTGATAATCCAGGTATAAAAGTTGGTGCTGAGACGTCGACGAGTCAAGCTGTAGGTGGAATGTCGGCTAATTAAGCTCTTGTTAAAGAAAGCCTGCTGATTTAGTAATGAAAGGACCCCCTACTGAAACCCGTGATGATACAGTATTGAAGGGACCCCCTGCTTTGAAACCCTGTTTGAAAACACTGGCGATATATTAATGAAGGAACCCCTGCTGGAACGTCGAAAAATGAAACTTCGACGCAGGGAAAAGTTGATGAGGAAGAAATAATTCTGGATAAGGGTGTTGGTGATGTATCTAAGAGACGATTGAGTAAGGATGCTGGGACAAAAAAATCACCGGCGAAAAATGAGCAAGTGTTTGTTGGTGACAAAAAGTTGCTAGCAAAAATCCTCGAAAGAAAGAAAAGCTATCCGACAACGATACGAACAGGTCAGTGTAGTTGAAAGTACTAGTTTTTGATTTCAAAGTATCATTAATTTTGTGAAAAATATCAGTCTATGCTATATATATATATCTTATGTAAAGTACATGTATTTTAATCATTTAAATAAATCAGTGTTTTATATGCTAGAAGTATCATTTTGAGTAGTATCTAAAACTTATTTAAAAGTATCAGATATTTTTGAATCATTTAAATAAATCAGTGTTTTAAATGCTACAAGTATCATTTTGAGTAGTATCTAAAATGTATTTAAAAGTATCAGATATTTATTCAAAAGTACCATTTTGTTATCTAAATAGTATCATATTTCATACATGAAAGTTTCACAAAACAATATATGTGATTGTATTAATTATATATTATTTATTTTTTGCAGCGACTTTCTTACCTAATGTAGACCTAAGGGTTTATTTGATGTTGTGAAGTCTTTGGTGATAGTCAAATAGAGGATGTGAAGAATATTGGGTTTGGTGGGTTCTTGAACCTTAATGTTCATCATTTACCCGCTCAAATGATTCTCGTGGGGGTTCAAAGGTTTAATGGGAAGAGTCGGTTGCTTAGTATTGATGAGAGGACGAGGTTTGTCATTACTTGCTATACATTTGTGATGTTTTCATGCTACCGAGGACCTGACCAGGGAAGTTTTAGTTTTCAAACGGAATGATAGTTTAGATCCAATTGTTGAATTTAAGAAAAAAGTTGGTATTGATGGGACTTCTAGTGTTGGCACTTTGAAGTCCAAGTTGATGGGTGAATTTAAACAAGGAGGTGATGACTTTAAACGAATGTTTGTTTTGTATGGTTTATCTACTTTGTTGACCCCAACTGCAAATAGGACTGTTGATGTCTCGTGCTTTAAGTCGCTGTTGGATGTGGATGCCATTTCACATTTTGATTGGTGTTCACTTGTGTTGGAAAGACTTGGAAGGGCGGTTGATAATTTTAACAAGAAATCAACCACCCATATAAGTGGATGTATTCTGGCGCTGCAGATCATATATTTGCATCGTCTTAAATGGCAAGGAGTTGCTGAACCATTTGATCTACCTCTCATTCAGCACTGGACGACGCAACACATTAGAAAGCGCGTGAAAGAAGAGAGGAGTGCTGGAGAGTTTTGCCAGGGGGAGTGGGTGGAGGATGTTTTTCCTATTTCTAGAAAAACGAAGCCTGTTGTTGAAGAGAAAATAAGCACTTCGACCGATGGAGGTAAAGATGAGAGGGGAAAGGCGGGTAAAGAACATGTTGAGAAGGAAAAATCTGAGAATTTTGATGAATCTTCAAGAATCATCAAGTTTGTACTACCAGTGGGGCAGCCGACTGATGATGAGATTGAGAAAATCGCTAAAAATGTAAGTTAAATGTAACATTTACATCCGTCCTAAAGTAATAATCCTGAAAAAGTATTCTTTCTTGATGAAAACGTATCCTTTTTTGATGAAAAAGTATTACAACATTTGCAGGGGGTGCACAAAGCCTGTTTGTTGTTGAAAAGGGACATGGAAGTCATAAGCCATGTCCATATGGAGAGACTTCGATCTAAAATGCAAATGAACAGGCAAATACTTCTTCATCATCACCTGATGATGAGTTCTTCTCAAGTCAAAACTTCACAGTATATCGATGAAGTTGTGAAGAATTTTCGAGAAGATGAAAGAACGTAATGAGCCCACGCATAATGAGCCGATGCCTAGTTTTGACCTTTTAACCCCGATCTGAGTCACCCGTTGTTGAAGAACACTTTACCTGGCGAATATTGATGATGACGTAATCCAAGGAATGGATGATAGTCAAATTGATGAAGTAATTCAAGGTCGGAGTTAAACATGCGGAAGCAAGTTGTAGAAAGCGATTCGGAGTACTATATATAAAGTATTAGTTAAATTAAGAAAAGTATCTTTTTGTTTGAATAAGTATCTCTTTCATTATAATAAGTATCTATTTTTTTAGAGAAAAGTATCGCTTTTTTCAAATAAGTATCTTTTTTTTTGAATAAGTGTCATTTTATTTGATAAATTATATATCGATGTGTTATATCAAACAGTGGTTCTTGGCCTATAAACGAAAAGAGCTCTTTTTCGTTACGAATTTATGAAGAAGAATAATCGTTATTTGGTTGGAATGACCCGGAAAGAGAGAGACATTGTTGATTTGTTTTTTCCACATAGTCCTAAAATAGAGTAAGTAACATTGAGACTTATTAGATATCCCCTTTTTGATGAGAAATGTCATGTTGATTATTTTTATTGTTTTTACTCGGTCTGAAATGTGTTTGCAAATCTTTGAGAGTTTTTGTTCCCTTTAAGGATGGGATTGATTCATTTGAATGACTCGAGCTTGATTTATGTTAATATGATTGACATATGGTCCAATCATCTTAAACAAAAAAACAGTTGGGCCCAACGATCCAAAACACTTTTATTTCAACACTCAGCACTCTATAAGTAGTATCTATTTTCTTTTTTTTTTTTTTATGTCGGTCAGTTTTTTTTTTTTTTTTTATTTTTTGCCGAACAGCTTAATCTTGTTGATCATTTCCAAGGAAAAAATTGTCTTTAGAGATCTCGAGGTTGTTGGAGGGTGTTCATGAGGTTGTTGAACAAACCCAATCTGAATGAAGTGGATCGTGTAAGAATAACTTTAGTTTTTTATTTGAAAAGTATCTCTTTATTTGTGAAAAGTATCTCTATATGTATGAAAAGTGTCTCTTTTTCCTTTAAGGTATTAAAAGCTGTAATGATGAAGTATTTGTTTTTGTAAATATGTAGATATTTGTTCCATATTGTTACGAAAATCACTTTGTTCTTTGTGGTGATTAATTTTGTTGAGAAGAAAATTCAATACCTCGACAATGCGTGCACAATGAAGTCATTGTTGATGAATATTACGGACTTGCGACTTTGGTGGTAAAGTGTCATTATTATTATATATGAAGTTTACTTGAATTGAGTTGTAATACATCTTGTTCTTTGACAAAGAAATCCAAACGGCTCTGTTTCTAGAAGAGGAAAATCACACCAAAGCTCATGAAGTTGCGTCATATTCCTTTGAAAATATTTCTTTTAAAGTGGCAAAGAAATGACAGAATATTGACTGTGGTGTGTTTCTAATGCACCACATGGAAAACTTTGTGGGTAATGTTTACTCAATTTCGGTTTGTGCAAGGTATGAACATCGTTTAGAAAAATAATATGTAGTTTACAATTATTTTTATTTGTTTTGATATTATTTTTTTCTTTTTTGTTTTGAAGATCATTGAAAGACGCAAGCTAAGAGTCGAGTCTTGTGCAAGAATTATCCTGTCTGATCTGAACGAGCTGAAGGTGCAAATGGAAAAGGATGTTCTTAAATTTATCAATGACTTCAAGGAACCCCTTAAGGAGCGCCCCAAGAAACGTCCCAGAAAACAGAAGAAATGAACCTATAGAATTTTAATCACAAACATCTTGATTCTGTATTTTGTCCCATAGATTTGCAGTTGGGTTTTGCAAATGTTCTGAATTGTATTTCCTTTCGTCATTTTGACATGATTCTGCAGTTTATTTTGGCAATCAAAAGTTAATAGGATTTTATTTGTAGTTCAATATGGAAGATCTTTCATAAAGTATCATCTGTAATGGAAAAAGTATCTGTTTTTATTTAAAAAGTAACATAAATCTGCAATTTTCGAGTCTTGCAAACAAACTTATTCGCACATGTGACACATTTGGAAATACATGAAAAACTAAAAAGTATCATGTATAATCTAGAAAGTATCACTATTTATGTAAAAAGTAACATTTCTTTAATGCAATATAAAATATGAAACCATAACATTTGATCTTGAAAGTATCATAGTTAGAATCAAAAGTATCACTAATTCGCACAACAAAGACACATTTGGAAATACATGAAAAACTAAAAAGTATCATGTATAATCGAGAAAGTATCATTATTTATGTAAAAAGTAACATTTCTTTAATGCAATATAAAAGATGAAACCATAACATTTGATCTTTAAAGTATCATAGTTAGAATCAAAAGTATCACTAATTGCTTCAAAAGTACCAAAATTACAATCTGTAATCTTTAAAAAATTATCTAAAATAATCGAGCATTTGGAGTCTTGGAACCAAACTCCTTGGGTTGAGAACAATCACCACATCAATGAGTTTTATTCTTGCTATTTTCCAAACTACCCTTTATCCTTTTTCTTCTTCCTTTCGTAACAGTCCGAGTAGGATCTCGCAATTTATTAGATGTACTTGAAACAGCAGATGATTCATCTTGGTCAGTAAAATTCTGTGTATTCTTCAACGCAAAGAATAGCGAGAAAATCTCTGTTATACCCTTCTTCAATTATCCTTCTTGCCTCTTCATTTGCTTGGCATTTCAAAACAAGCTCGTAATATCTTCGCCATTTCATGACGCCATGGAATGCGATCACTAGGCTTCCCAGGCTTCTCATTTCTATCACTTAAGTTATCCCACACCTTAGATTTTGCCATTCTTGTCCATCTTTTCAGAATATATATTTCCGGTATCTCCATAATAGAATGAAGATGAAGTACACGCAATGAATGGTAACACAATATACTGCATTCTTCAAATTTCTTGCAAGTGCAGGTTATCATTATCCGCAAAGGATCAAACATGACACGATTTGTATCTCCATCTTCAGTATGAGAAGAAATGTTATAAACATTGAACACCTCATCTTCATGAACTAAAGTACAAGTAGTAGAAATTGAAGATATAAACTCGCCAAAATCTTTGAACAATGTCAACGTGTATACCTCGGAGCGTGCTTTAACATCCCGATCAATGGTATGGTACTTGTTGGAATTGATCTTGATGACTTGAATTCGTCATTTTGTTCTTTCATTCTCCAATTCTTCACTAGTTCTTTGAAAATACCAAAAACATCTGTCAAGCTTGTCGTCTTCTTTGCATTGAAGCCCATTGCATTATTAGTACTTTCGCTCCTTTGTGAAGAAAGTATTCCGGCAGAAAATAAGTCCTTACTTAAAGTTGTGCACCATTTGTCCTTTAGTTCATACAATCGTTTGAACCATGTGTGTTCCTCCAACCCGTATGTAGAAATCATGTTACTCCAACAAGTTTCAAACTCAAATTGTCGTTACATCCTGATAAGCATTTCCTAAATGCATTCTTAAATGAATTGTTGCTCTTCAACTGTCCAAACCTGCTCACATCATTTTGGTAAAGATGCCATTGGCATAATCTATGCTTTGTGCCAGGGAAAACCTACATGAAAGTAATGACATAGTTAAAGTAACACTTTTTCGCTTACAAGTATCCGTTTTAGGAAGTAAAGTATCATAATTTTTTAAACAGGCACAAACCAGAAACACAGATGTAAAAGATCACACAAAATGATTACAAAATAGAAATGTATTTTTACGCATAATCTATTCTTCGTGCCAGGGAAAACCTACATGAAAGTAATGTCATAGTTAAAGTAACACTTTTTAGCTTACAAGTATCTGTTTTAGGAAGTGAAGTATCATAATGTTTTAAACAGTACGGACTGAAACACGATGTAAAAGATCACACAAAATGATTACAAAATAGAAGTAATAGTTTTATGCTTTAAAGTATCTGTATATTGAGTTAAAGTATCATACCTCTTCTATTGCATTAGAAATTGCCTGGTCTTGATCAGTGAAAATAGTGATTGGACACTTCCCTCCCATGGATTTCTTGAAAACCTCGAAAAGCCACTCAAATGATTCAGATTTTTCATTTGATAAGAATGCACAACCAAACATCACATTTTTCCAATGATTGTTGATGCCAACAAATGGAGCACAAATCAAATTGTATCTATTAAATGCGATATGTAGTGTCAAATACTACTACATCTCCAAATATATCGTAATCTTCTCTCATCATTGAGTCTCTCCAAAAAACATTGCTTAATTTGGCCATATCGTCTAATTTAACTCTAAAAAAAAGTCCTCCTCATCGGATTGTCGTTCATACAACATTTCAACTAATGTCTGTGCATCCCCACCTTCTATTTCTTTCAGTTTCAAACGATTTACAAAATTTAGATGATCTTTGATAGTGTGCCCAACACTTTCATCGCCACCCGCTTCATGTGCCATATACCTATAAGAATCTGTTGGTCTCATTCCGGAAGAAACCATATCTTCTATGACTTTGCCCTTTTCACTTGTAATTTTTCTTTCAGGGCGATGAAGGTGGCTCCACTCTTTCTCCTAGTAAGTGGATGATTGTGTTCTATAATATGACTCAAAACCTCATAAAGACCTTCTTCATTTAGTTTCACTCTCATTGTAGCATTACATCCTGTACGTGTAACAACAAAATTTTTCTTTTTTTCATTGTTGGAGTTTATTCTCAGATTTCCCGATCTCTTAAACCCCTCACAAGAGCAGACAAAGTATTTCTCCAGTACAACTCCATCAGATTGTGTCCTAGTTGTTGCTTTGAGGACACTAAATCCTAGTTTACGTGATCGTGGATCGCACAATTTATGCATATCATCTACTTGTCTTCCTTTTAATCCCAACTAGAGAACCAGATATATCAACAATGTCGTTCATGTATTCTGTGAACATTTCAATTAAACACAGTTCATGTTAAAATAGAAATGATACCTTTTTATTAAAATGTAATACTTTTGCATTAATATCTAATACCTGTCTCCACTTTGGTTACGTACTATGTTCAGTAGTGTCCACATCATTTATATCTTCATCTCCAATGACTTCTATCCGTTCTTCATCACTAGAAACAATAACTACTGAATCCAATTTTTCACCTATAAGTAGGAAATAAATAAAAAAATAAGAGATGAATTTTTTTGAATATGTTAATATAAGCTCTTAAATTCCAAAATGTTCTAGTATCTCTTTTCATTGCAAAAGTATCATATTGAAATTCAATAGTATCATTATTTGACTGATTAGTACCACCTTTACAGCAAAAGGTATGGATCATGCTACAAAACTTAGTGCATTACCTTCCTGAATGAGTAAATCATTTGCATCTTCATTCTCCATTGCAGAAGTTGTCTTTGTAATCAATATTTGTTGTTCAATGTAGTAATAAGTAACGCTTTTTGGTAGAACTTTTGTATGTATATAAAATCGAATTGGATTGGAGCTTCAAAAAGGTGAAAATTCCATAGAAAACCGAACTTTTGATTTTTGAAACTCAAAGAAGGTCGAACTTCAAAAGAATATGCAATTTTTGAACAGGTTTTACTTATTTGTTAAAGAAATTACTGTTAAATTGCAAAAAATTTACTGAAGATTTCGAGTTGGAGCAGCGGGGAGGATGAGACTAGTTTGAGCTGTGGGCGCGTCGACTAGGGCTTGAGTGCAGGGCGCGTCGACTAGGGCTGGGGCCCATTAGGGCTGGGGTGAATGTGTGGGCTGCGTTGCGGGTGAATCGGGCTGGGTGGTGTTTTGGGCAGCGTATTCCTTAGATCCTACGAATTGAAATGAACAACGATTTTTTTAATTAAGCTGATCGATCCGGTTGGATCAAATGAGCCGGGCAAAGCGGCGCGGGTTCGAGGATTCGTCTTACTTTAATAGGATCCGTAAGACGGTCCTACAAGAAACCATCTCTAGATTTATTTAGATCTTGGGCATAGATTTATATTTTTGATGGTGTAGATTTGGTCCTATGGTCTTACATAGGAGGGTGGTCTCACAGGATCCCCTCCCTATATATATATATATATATATATATATATAGGGATATGATCTCGTGTGGCAACCTCTTACCGTGTGGCAGTGTGTATTGATCCCATCCATCCACAACTTTTATTCAATGGTCCAGATTGATATTAAAAATAACTGATTTATCAATTAATTAATAGGTGGAAATGGCATAATAGTAACTAGCACAATACCATAAATCATGCCCCTACAATCAAGGGATTGATTAATATCACGTTTCCATAACTGAAATTGTACACCATTTAATAACTGACTTTACACCATTTTATATCTAACAGTGCATCATTGTATAACTAATTGTGCACCATTCAATCCCATCGATTTTTATGGAATTTGATTTTATGATTATTCTCCCTTTCCATTTCATCTTGAACTGTGCACCATTTTATATCTAACAATGCATCATTGTATAACTAATTATACATCATCTAAATGAACTATAAAGACAAAATGGTGTAACCATCTTCCCATAATAACTTAACTGTGCACCATTTTGTATCTAACAGTGCATCATTGTATAACTAATTGTACATCATCTAAAAATTCTATAAAGACAAAATGGTGTAACCACCTTCCCATAATGACGCCCTACAATCATGGATGTGATAAAGGTCACGCTTTCATAACTTAATTATGCACCATTTTAATAGCTGAACTATGCACCATTTAATAATTAACTGTGCACCATCTTATATCTAACAGTGTATCATTGTATAACTAATTGTACATCATTGTGAGTAAACCAAAATGGAATAAAAAAGCGGGAACAATCGTAAAATCAAATCCCAAAAAAATTGTTGGGATTGAATGGTGTACGATTAGTTATACAATGATGCACTGTTATATATAAAATGATGTACAGTCAATTATTAAATGGTGCACCGTTCAGCTATTAAAATGGCGCACAATTCAGTTATAGAAACATGATATTAATCAATCCCTTAAAATTGTGGGGACGTGATTTATGTCATTTTGCTAGTTACTATTATGCCCTTTCCAC
The DNA here is from genome assembly GCA_016081115.2 of Rehmannia glutinosa. Classification (NCBI taxonomy): domain Eukaryota; kingdom Viridiplantae; phylum Streptophyta; class Magnoliopsida; order Lamiales; family Orobanchaceae; genus Rehmannia; species Rehmannia glutinosa. Next base: position 76,327,129 of record CM071927.1, on the reverse strand, counting down.
CTATTAATTAATTGATAAATTAGTTATTTTTAATAGCAATCTGGACCATTGAATAAAAGGTCTGGATGGATTGGATTAATCCACACTGCCACACGGTAAGCCCCCTGCCACATTTGATCCTAACCCTATATATATATATGTGTGTGTGTGTGTGTGTGCGTGTGTGTTTGAATTTTTTTCTTGCATGTTTACTGTATACACATACACAGAGCTGTTCCTATCAATTTTTTGGCTTGAGTCGAACTTAAAATTGGACCCCCTTTTTAAATACAAAATTAAAGACAACATAAAACAATAAAAATAAGGCAAAAACTCATATGATGAGACGGTCTCACGGATCCAAATTCATGAGATGGACCCTAAAATGACCCATATTATTTGACCCATGTAAATTTGGATCTAACTTGCTTTGATTTGTAAATGGGTTGGATTTATCTCATGTACTTAAATCCGTGAGACGGTCTCATGTAAGACTTGCTCTAAAAAATGTGCAATATATAAAATAATTCTATTATAGTTAAAATAAGATGACATCTTCCTCCAAAAAAATAAAAAACATATATGACATCCATGTTAAAAAATCCAACTAATTATTTAAATATAACTCGTATAACAGTTTTGGCGGCAAATATATTAATCAAATTGTGCAATATATGATTTTTTGAATTTTTTTCCTTTTTAATTTGAGAAATTCTAATTTAGGGTGTTAGGAAAAATTAAATGTGATAGTTTTATTAGTAACTTGAAAGGCTACAAAGCCCAAAAAACATGGGTCATTCATTCTTGGTGAGAGGGATTTTAATTTTTTTTATTTAAATCACAAAATATTAAAAAAAAAATCTGCAACCAAAACTGATTCAAACATGGGTTGCTTAAACCTTCCCAAATTTTAAGGTGACAGGACAACGACCAGGCTAGAGTTGTTATTTGATCAATTTTCTTATTTATTTTATATATAACTATAAATAGAAGGTATACAAAAAATATGGGCCCCTAGATCTTGTAATTTTTTCCGGGCCAGAGTCAATTGACTCCTCCGCCTTATGCAAGGAGCGACCCTGGACATGCATTAGTATCCTGAATTTTTCATATTTGAAACTCATGAATTTTTATTTCAAAAGTACTATCAAACATGTTTTGTTTAGCAGAAAAATAATTTTATTAGTCACTTCAAACTAACGATACATCGATTGAAGACATAAACAAATCATTAAAAATTATAAAAGATGAAACTATGAAAAGATTCGTATCATTTAGGTTAATAACAAACATCGGCTTAAAGCCTACAACTTTGAAGAAACTGTAGTGCCTAGAATACCTATGATTATAACTCTGTAGAATGCTGAAACCCGCAAATCGCAATCTGATTTGTTATCTCCGTCTGGTCAAAAACTGCTTGTCTGTATCGTTCAGAAAAACATCACACCAAGACGACGACAAACCAAAAATCGCACCACACGGCAAAATCAAAAACAAGAAAACAAGCAAATAACACTACAACATAAATGACATTAGATAACACAAAATTGTAGTATTTTTTACGTAAAACACATTATGTAACACATGTTTGTAACAAATTTACATTATAATATTTATGTAACACTTTTTTAGCACTTTATAAATATGTAACACTTATTTGTAACAGTTTCAAATAAGTAGCATTTTTTAAGTATCATTTTTTTCTGTTATTGTTTTGGTAACACAAATAAGTATCACTTTAATTAAATAACACTCCATGTAACATTATATTTAATTAATTGTAATACTTTTTGGCTATATTTTGGTAACACAAAATTACGTTGCTTTAATTAATAATTGAACAATTTATTTAGTTAATTTATATCCCAAAATTAGGTTAAGACAAAAACGATATTTTTTCTTAATTTTTTTAATATTGTAGTAATAGTAATCTGTAAATATTAATAAATGCTAATTTTCATAGATTTTTACCCTTTATTTTATCACTTTATTATATACGAGATTTTAGTTACTTTACTCACATCATTAACATAATTTAGGATTTCATAAATATAATATATTGATTATTTATTTGTTAAGTTTTAGCTTAGTGTTATTAGTTCTATTATAAGTAGTATATACATAAGTGATACATAATCAATTGCTAAATGTTATATGACATTACAAGAAACTTTTAAAATACCGGATTGTATCAATGGAAACCATCGGTAGGCATTACCGAATGATTTTAATTTTTCTTTTAGCTTCTTTTTTTTGAAAAACATTAACAATGTAATTAATTCTGTCGTAATATCTACGAAAAAATTTCTAGGTAAACTTATTATTCTTATTTAATATTTTTAATTTTACTGACGGGAACTAATTTCATCGGTAACCTTTTTTTTAAAAAAAAATTTACCAACGAAAATTGATGGCTCGGAAGCTACTCCTAAAAACAGCCTAGGCAAGTGCACCTATCGTTTATAGCAAAGCTAACGAGTATCGAGTATCATTTCCACGAGGACTATGATTACTAGTAATTACCGTCTTTTTATTATCTAGCCTACAAATTCGCCAAATAGTTTGTTGCAAAGTAAAAATAAAACGAAAGCAAATAAAAGTGGAAGAGGCAACTAAGAACACGAAGGATATTAGATACACTCGGATTAGAAGATGATGGATATAAATGTGCTTGAATATGAAATCCTCTAGAACGTCTCTGTGATTTTACCAAAATGAATACAAGCACAACTCTTAAGTTTTAACCATCCCTTCACATATTATCATGCTTCATGGACCGTAGGCATTCCTAAATTAAGTTAAACCCTCTGTCGAGCGCGAATAACTCCTAACCTCAAGTTGATTAACTGAAATCTCTTTCTAGTTAAAACTCCCAAGATTGCATTAATGATTTGTGAATTCCTATATCAGGTTTGACCCTAATCCCGGAAGATTTATGTCGTCCTATATCTAGGATTGCATGCAACTCCTTTCACTTATGTTGGTTCTATTTCACCATGAATCTCTCGATTTTCCGGTGAAAAATAAACTTCGACAATATTGCGCATATACCAATTCGAATAAACAAGCATAACATAAATGACTCGCATAAAAGCATAAGAAAATATATTAAAACATTCAAACCAATAAACACAAATAAGTTCTAGGGTTCATCACATTCAAACACTAGCGATTTAACTCATGATGGATTTGAGAATGAAAACAATAATTAAACAAGAAGTTTCTTTCGTAATCAACATGAATACTTGAAGTTAAAACTTTCAAAACCAACATAAGACTCCCTTGTTGGAAGTATGATGATTAATTGGTGGAGTTCATCTTCTTCTCCGAGCAATCTTCAATCCTTGTGCCTTAGCGCCTCTCCATGGTGATCCAAGCCTTCTAACTCTCTTCCTCACCACAATATGTGTTTCTCCTCTCCAAAATATGAACTTTCAGCTCTAAAATCTGTTTTGTGTCATTTGTGGTTCAGCTGGACATGGCCGTGTTGGCTAACACTACCTGGCCGTGTCGGAGGCTGTTTGTGCATTTTTTATTGAGTTTTTCACTCCCGGCAGAACACGGCCGTGTTGCCCGACACCCCCTGCCAGTTTTGGACCAAAAGGCCCCGGTATGTTTTGACATAAATTCATGGTCCGAAATTCACCAAAATTAGCCCCAAATGGTCAATCTACACCAATAAAAGCACCTCACAGGAGTATGAACAATATACAATAAAAAACTAACGAAACTAACAACAAAATAACTCAATTTCTACTCAAATACACACATAAAACATGTATAAAAAGACACTTATCAAACCACCTCCAACTTAGAACTTTGCTTGTCCTCAAGCAAAACATAAAACCATACTGAGGGATTCAATACATCGCAACACACAAGGAAGATCTTTTCTCAACACATGGAACAAAAGCTATCAAATTCTTAGCCCTCACAACACAAATTAGCCATTAAGTAAAAACATAGGTTTTGCAAAGCGATCGACTGTCAAGAAAGACCGTAATATCAAGAGGCATTATTTAGACTTGAAATCATCACTCCACAAATACTGATAGTTATGAACAACTTCAATTCAATAACGCCATGAAAATACAAGAATTCAATAGATCATTGTAGTTAGCCTACTAGTCATATAACCAAGCTTCTTGAACTTTTTTGAAATGAGAATTCAAGGAATATACATTCTATCTTTTTTTTTTTGTTCGTTTTTTTAGGACCTTTCGAGGCATGCTTCCACTAGGTTTATATTTTGGATTTTCGTTCAAACACTCCTAGTGTGGTTTCCCATACTCATATTCGTGTCGCCGTTTTACGTAAAAGACAAACATGGGGCTCATGAATACTCCTAGTTACTAAGCAACAACATATAGAGGAGTATAACCTCGATTGGTCCTTTTTTTTGCTTTTCTTTTTTTTTTTTTGCTCTTTGGCTTGGTTTAACAACTATTCAACCACTACTAAATCAAGAGTTCTTGGACTTTCATAGCCCTAAGAATTGTCTATATGTCTTAACAAATCAAGTACCGTAGTGTTAGAAGTGTCATCTAAATTCAACCAACATCCATATCAATCTATTCAAGAAAATCAATTGCTTTGCATTTAAAAAATACAATTATAAAGCTAATTCATGTGTAATTTGGCCAAGTTATTGACTAACAAATACTCAATTTGTTTCCTTGAAAAATCATATCTTCCATCAATAAATTCAAAATAAATGGCAAACACACAAGCATTCTAAAGAAAAATTCTAACAAGCATACAATCACATCCAACCACCTCCAACTTAAAGATTAGCATTGTCCTCAATGTGAGAGAAATAGATGGACATAGACACAAAACACACAAAAAACAACATAAACTAAAAATAAAAGAAAGGGAAAAGAAGGAAATAAATGACCTTCTTTGGTGAGTGGAATCGATGCGGGCGACCATCAATGTTTCAACGAGGATTTCACCGGCATATGCATATCTAACATGAATTTGCAACAAAAATTCGAATACCGTGGAAGCTCAAATTTGCTCAAGTAAGATAGATGTGACACCAACACCCACCAAAATATCCAATTATTGACTCATGACTCCTATGACTCAATAAAAATATAGAAAACAATGAACTATCGGGTTGCCTCCCAGTGAGCGCTTTCTTTATAGTCGTATAGTTGGACTACATCACCTTATTGTGGAGGTTTGTTGCGTGAATTGGTCACAATATTACCAAGTAAAGTTTCCTGATCCGCGACGAGTTTCACATTCTGCTCAAACAAGAGAAAAACAAAATTAAAGAAAAATAAAAAAATGACCAGATTAATAAAAATAAGGTGTTCCTAATATCATAATCCCCGGCAACAGCACCAAAAACTTGATGGCTCAAAAGCTACTCTAGAAAACCGTAGGCAAGTGCACCTATCATTTTATAGTATAGATTATTGAGTACCGAATGTCCTTCCCACGAGGACTATAATTACTAGTAATTACCGTCTTTTTATTATCTAGCCTACAAATTCGCCAAATAGTTTGTTGCAAAGTAAAAATAAAACGAAAGCAAATAAAAGTGGAAGAGGCAACTAAGAACATGAAGGATATTAGATACACTCGGATTAGAAGATGATGGATATAAATGTGCTTGAATATGAAATCCTCTAGAACGTCTCTGTGATTTTACCAAAATGAATACAACCATAACCATTAAGTTTTAACCATCCCTTAACATATTATCATGCTTCATGGACCGTAGGCATTCCTAAATTAAGTTAAACCCTCTGTCGAGCGCGAATAACTCCTAACCTCAAATTGATTAACTGAAATCTCTTTCTAGTTAAAACCCCCAAGATTGCATTAATGATTTGTGAATTCCTATATTAGGTTTGACCCTAATCTGGAAGATTTATGTCGTCCTATATCTAGGATTGCATGCAACTCCTTTCACTTATGTTGGTTCTATTTCACCATGAATCTTTCGATTTTCCGGTGAAAAATAAACTTCGAATCAATATTGCGCATATACCGATTCGAATAAACAAGCATAACATAAATGACTCGCATAAAAGCATAAGAAAATATATTAAAACATTCAAACCAATAACCCAAATAAGTTCTAGGGTTCATCACATTCAAACACTAGCGATTTAACTCATGATGGATTTGAGAATGAAAACAACAATTAAACAAGAAGTTTCTTTCGAAATCAACATGAATACTTGGAGTTAAAACTTTCAAAACCAACATAAGACTTCCTTGTTGGAAGTAGGATGATGAAGTGGTGGAGTGTTAGTCCAAGTGGCTACGATAATCTAGAGGGGGGGTGAATAGATTATCCCGATTTTTTGCAAATCCCCCTCTTTTTCGAATCAACAAGCAAATGACAAGAATGTAAATGCGGAAATTAAATAGCACTCGTTGATTTAAAGAGGTTCAACCCACCTAGGTCCTAATCCTCTACCACCCCAGTATCTCCGGGATGGATTTCAAAAATGAAAAAGATTTTATTAATTACCATAATTAATACAACACCTTGAGGATCACCACAATCCTCTTACAACACCTTCAAGGAGATTACCACAATCTTCCTTCACCACCTTTGAAGAGTACCACACTCTTCAAACACCTATCACCTAGATCACCCAAGTGTATTCTTACCACAAGAATACTCACAAGGATGTCTTGTGTTGAATGATGGACAAAATTCAAGATTACAACTCTATGAAACCAATACAAAGATTGAGTGCAAGTGTAATCAAGAATCAAAAAGCCTAGACCTCAAAGATGTTCAAGTGAAAGTACTTAGGCTATTACAACAAGAATGTAAAAATGAAAGCTTGAACAATTTGCAGATTTCTTGTTGTGTGTATTGCTTGTATGTGTTTTTTTTTGTGTCTTCAATTTATCCTCTATTTATAGGGAAGCTTCAACAACATAGGCTCCCAACATAGGCTCCTCTATCGTTACTTTTGTCTACAAAAAGAAGATCACAAGATGTAGAAATATTGTACAAAATTGAAAAGCAAATCTTGCTGTCAAAAAATAACATAGGGCGACCGGTTGCCCTGTATAAGATTTCGAACGTTTGAATGAAAATAGTGCGATCCAGGTAGGGGTTGCGGGGTGCGACTGCGACCGGTCGGGGTCGACCGTCGCCTCAGGTGCGTGCGGCCGGCTCGGCCTCCCCCGGACCGTCCCCGCTCCATTTTTCAAGTCGAAGTTCTGTTTCAATTTTCGTGTTCTTGGTGCCGTCGACCACTTTGGGCGACCGGCGACTAAAGCCCTTTGAAATGTTGTCCGATGTTTTTCAAAAATAAACTTCAAGAAATACTCCAAAAAATTAGTAAAAACATTTTAAATCATTTGGGAGTATTTAGACAACATTTATACACATAGTTTTGGTGTAAAAACCAATTTAAACAAAACCATCAAAAGTGTTGTCCAATTTTTATCAAATTAAAAACTCTAAGAGATACTCCAAAAATTAGTAAAAACATTTTAAATCATTTAGGAGTATTTGGACAACATATAAAAACATTGTTTTGGTATAAAAACTTATTAAAACAAAATCATCAAAATCTTGATAAAAACATTTATCTTACAAACTCCCCCTTTTTGATGATTACAAACCAAAACAATTTTAGAAGGTCGATTTTAAAACAAAACAAATTTTCCGGTCTTAAAACAACAATCAATTACAAGCAAGATACATCATAAGTACAAGCACTCAAGGATAGGAGCAAAGATTTTTCAAAATCATTTTTGCACAAGCTCCCTTATCAACATGCATATAAAGAACAAGTATACAAGCAACAACTAAAAGCTAAAAGCTTAGCTTTCACAACTTAAGCTTGAATTCCATGAGCTTATACAAGTATACAAGCAACAACTAAAAGCTAAAAGCTTAGCTTTCACAACTTAAGCTTGAATTCCATGAGCTTATAAGCTCCTCCTGTCACAAAACATCATTAGTCAAGCATAAAAGTCCACAATACATCAAATGGACTAAGCAATATTCACAGCTTATGGCTTTTAAGAGCCCTAGCTTATAACTTTTCTTGCAAGCTTATTTTCGCTTCTTTGAGCGTATGAGCGTTTTTCCTGTTTCTCCCCCTTTGGAATCATCAAAAAGAATGTTAGCATGATAAAAACATCATATATTCATATCAAAGTGCGCAAATTTATCGATTTATCGAGCTTTTTGAAAATAGAAGCTTAAATTCCAAATAAAAGGGAAAAGTTGATCAATTGATTTGCAAACGCTCATTTGATTGATAAAACATGATCTCTATAAACTTATAAGACTTTTCAAATCGAGAGACTCATGTAGGTGATGAATTTTTCATTGAAACATTTTGTCGAACACTTGGCGTGCGTCAAATAAAACTAGAAGTATATAACTCCTTTGAAATTCATTTAAGCCAAAACTTTTCATCACCAATTCAGTTCAAACAACATTCAAGACATCATAAATATTAAGCTCATCACATTCATATGAAACTAGCATCAAGAATTTTGCAAATAAGTCAAATCTCGAAGTTCAACCCAATTGAGCAAATGGAGTAAATTCTTACCATTTATTCGGTAAAGATGAGCAATGATGATGATGATCATGATATATAATGTCCATGTTGTGAAAAAGATGCATGAAAACCATTTTTGAATGAAATATGTGAAAATTTGACAAATGGGACGAAAAATGGCCAAAATAAGTTAAAATGAAGAATGTTGAAGACATAACGGTTTTAATCCAATTTTTTTCTTAGGGCGACCGGTCGACGTTGAGGGCGACCGGTTGCCCTCAACCCTTTCAGCCCACTGTCTGTCAGTTTTTCCAAAATCCGAATTTTCAACCAAAAATCCGATTTTTCGCCCCTAAGTTTTAAAAACGTGCAAAATGCAAACGTAAGCCTTATTCAATATGCATTATGCCTAACCGAGCTCGTATCGATGCAAAAGTATCGGAAGATAGCGGTTTTGTAAAAATGTCCGCTAATTGATCTTGAGATGGTACAAAAGATATCTCAATTTTCTGTTTTGAAACACAATCCCTTAGAAAATGATGTCGAATCTCAATATGTTTAGTACGGTTATGATGAACTGGGTTTTGAGTGATGTTTATAGCGGATATATTATCACAAAAGATAGGAATACTTTCAAAAGAACATTTATAATCCGCTAAGGTTTGTTTCATCCAAAGAAGTTGTGTACAACAAAATGCCGCGGAAATATATTCGCCCGGCCGTTGAAAGTGAAACACAATCTTGTTTCCTTGAAAACCAAGAAACTAGGCAATCACCTAGAAATTGACATGATCCTAAGTACTTTTCCGATCATCAATATTTCCCGCATAATCCGAATCACTATAACCTTTAAGAGAAAAATTTTCATTCTTTGGATAGAATAAACCATATTGAATAGTACCTTTCAAATATCGAAAAATCCTTTTAACGGCACTCATATGAGATTCTTTGGGATTGCTTTGAAAACAAGCACATAGGCATACGGCATGAAGAATGTCCGGTCTACTTGCGGTTAAATAAAGTAAACTACCAATCATACCTCTATATTTGGATTCATCAACCGACTTGCCTTTTTCATCTTTGTCAATCTTGACGTTTGTTGCCATTGGGGTAGAGACGGTTCTTCCTTCTTCAATACCAAATTTCTTCAAAAGCTCCTTTGTATATTTTGATTGAGAAATATAAATTCCTTCTTGGCATTGATTAATTTGAAGTCCAAGGAAGAAGTTGAGCTCCCCCATCATGCTCATTTCAAATTCACCTTGCATTAACTTAGAAAATTTCTTGCACAAGGATTCATTATTAGCACCAAAAATAATATCATCAACATAAATTTGCACTAATAAGCAATCTTGCCCTTTTTCAAAAACAAAGAGAGTAGTGTCAACTTTACCTCTTGTAAAACCATTTTGCAAAAGAAAAGAGCTAAGTCTATCATACCATGCACGGGGTGCTTGTTTCAAACCATATAAGGCTTTTTAAGTCTATAAACATCATTAGGCCGAGAAAAATTTTCAAATCCCAGAGGTTGTTTTACATAGACTTTTTCTTGAATAATACCATTTAAAAATGCGGATTTTACATCCATTTGGTAAAGCTTGAAATTTTTAAAGCAAGAATAGGCAAGTAAAATACGAATATCTTCTAAACGTGCTACGGGTGCAAATGTTTCATCATAATCAATACCTTCTTCTTGACAATAACCTTGAGCTACTAACCTTGCTTTGTTTCGAACAATATTGCCTTGGTCATCGAGCTTATTCCGAAATACCCATTTTGTACCAATAATGGTTTGAGATGGAGGACAAGGTACTAATTCCCATACATCATTCCTTTCAAATTGATTCAACTCCTCTTGCATTTCTAAAAACCAATCCTCATCTTCAATGGCTTCCTTAGCATTTTTAGGCTCTTTTTGAGATATAAGAGCTTTCTCGGCAAATTTTCCTCGAGTCATTACTTTATCAAGGGGATCACCAATAATAAGATCTTTTGGGTGATCTCCCTTAAATTTCAATGCTATGGGAAGATTCGAAGTATCACCTTTATCTTCTTGAGGAACACTTGAGCTTGAAGGTTGATCATTTTGAGTTTCATCTTGAACAATGGGTTCAATAATATCCTCTTCATCACTTTCATCATTGGGTATCCTTTCAACACCCGAAGCTTCATTGAATTTGACATGGATGGATTCTTCAACAACCCCACTAGTCTTATTGTAAACTCGATATGCTTTGCTCTTGATTGAATACCCCATAAATATTCCTTCATCGGCCTTAGGATCAAGTTTGTCTAATTGATCCTTAGTATTCAAGATAAAGCATTTACATCCAAATATTTTGAAATAACTAATATTTGGAGTTCTTCCTTTCCAAAGTTCATATGGAGTTTTATTCATTTTAGGATGAATATAAACTTGATTAATGACATAGCAAGCGATACTTACGGCTTCGGCCCAAAAATATTTTGGAAATGAAAATTCATTGAGCATGGACCGACTCATTTCTTGAAGTGTCCGATTCTTCCTTTCGGCTACTCCATTTTGTTGAGGTGTCCTTGGAGCCGAAAAATTATGACTATATCCATTGGTTTCACAAAAGACTCTAAATTCGCCGTCAAATTCTCCACCTCGATCACTTCGAATAGACTTAATAGTATCTTCCTTTTCATTTTCAATAAGTCTACACAACTTAACAAACTCATTAACGGCATCGCTTTTATTTGTAAGAAATAGAGCCCAAGTATATCTAGAAAAATCATCAACTATAACAAAAGTGTAATGTTTTTCACTTAGACTTGCCGTACCAATATCCCCATACAAATCAAGATGAAGCATTTGTAGGGGTTTAGTAGTGGAAATTTCATTTTTGGGCTTAAAACTACTCTTAACTAATTTGTTCTTTTGACAAGTGTCACATAAGACAAGATTTTCAAAATTCAATTTGGGTAGTCCTTTTACATGTTGGTTTTTGTAAATAGTTTGCAAATTTTTGTATCCAACATGACCAAGTCGCCTATGCCATAAACTAGTTAAATCATTATTGGCGACAAGACAAGAAACGTTTTGGCTAACCAAATCACTTGCACAAATTTTGTAAAGATTGCCTTTTCTAATTGCTTCACAAATAATTTTATCATTTTTGGAAATAAGACATTTTTCTTTATTAAAAACAACATTATAATTTGAGTCACAAAGTTGGCTAACACTTATCAAATTGAACTTAAGCCCTTCTACTAAAAGAACATTACTAAGAGAGAAAGAAGAGTTACCAATTTCTCCATTTCCAAGAATTCTTCCTTTGCCATTGCCGAACATGACCATACCCTCTTCTTGGAGCTTGATGTTGGTGAAAAGTTCTCTCTTTCCGGTCATATGGCATGAACATCCGCTGTCCACGAGCCATTTTGAATCTTCCATTGTTGTTATAGCCCCTATAACCTACAAAGGAATTATTTTTAGGTACCCTATAATTTTGGGGTCCATGGGGGTTAGCCTTGAGACCTTTAGGTCTCCAATAATAGCTAAAATTATTCTTCAATTTACAATTGCTAGCATAGTGTCCATTCTTACCACAATAAAAACAAGTAATAATACGAGGACTACTAGCACGTACAAAGGTTGGACCTTGGTCTTTTTTCTTAAAAGCATTTTGAAAAGGTTTATAACCAGGTCCTAATTTAGAATACTCACCTCTTTGTGCATCTAAAATTTTTGTGACTTTATCCGTACTTAAATTGAATCGATGCACATCCTTTTTCAAATTTTCAATATCATTTGTGAGCGTTTGTTTTTCGGTTTCAAGAGTACGAACCATAGTAAGAGTAATAGCATGAGCCTTATCAAGAGAGTCATAAGAAGTAAATAATTTATCTTTTTCTAGTTTAAGCTCTTTATGCTCCTTTTTCAAATTCTTGTATTTAATAATCAAATTTTGAAACTCATTTTGCAATTCATCAAAATCACATTGTAATTCATCAATTAGGGAAGAAGATGAAGCATTAGAGCGTACCTCGGTGTTTTCATCGTCTATAGCCATAAGACCATGTTCGGATTCTCCTTCCTCGTCGGTTGTTTCAAGTAATTCATCCCAAGTTTTGACGTCCGCATTTAATGCCTTCTTTTTCGGAAAAGGATTTTTCTTCTTTTGTTCCTCTTCCGCTAATTTTGGACAATCGGCTATGTAGTGCCCGGATTTTCCGCATTTGAAGCAAGAATTGTCTCTTGGCTTTCTTGCTTTATTTTTGTTTACAAATTTTCTAACAAGAGCCGCCGTTTCTTCATCATCCTCATCACTAGCATAATAAACATTATTAGAAGAAGATGCTAAACCTTTAATAATATTTTGTGTACCCGGTTTAGAGGTGGATGGTTGAGAATTTTTCCTCTCCTTGAGATATACTTCATAGATGAGGAGATTCCCAATGAGCTCATCAAACTTGAGTGTCTCAAGATTTTGAGCTTCCGTGATTGCCGTCACCTTTTTGGACCATGAGCCGGGAAGGGCATTTAAGACTTTGGTCACCTTATCTTCTTCGGAGATGACCTTTCCAAGAGCCACAAGAGGATTGACAATGTTGTCAAGCCTTTCCACCATTTTTGAAATGCTTTCACCATCATGCATATTGAAATTTTCAAAGTCTTTCACAAGCATTGTTTTTCTTGCTTGCTTCACTTTCTTTGTGCCCTCATAGATGGTTTCTAATTTTTCCCAAACTTCATGTGCCGACCGTATGCCTCTTATGCGATTATATTCGGTGGCGGTAAGAGAGCAATGTAAAATATTTAAGGCCTTACCGTTTAGAGAGAAAGCCTTCTTATCATTTTCATCATACTCCTTGAATGGCTTGGGAGTCGTGGTACCATCCTCCAATTTTGTTGTTGGTTGAGCAACTCCTTCAATGACCACATTCCAAATATTAAATCCGCATCCTTGTAGAAAGCACTCCATGCGGTCTTTCCAAAATGCGTAGTTGTTGGCATCGAATAGTGGTGGCTTGTTGGTGGAGGCGCCGGTGGTGAGATAAGCTTCATTCGTAGCCATGGATCTTTCTTCTTTACTCGGAACGAGTTAGCCAAAGAGTTTGGCTTTGATACCAATTGTTAGTCCAAGTGGCTACGATAATCTAGAGGGGGGGTGAATAGATTATCCCGATTTTTCGCAAATCCCCCTCTTTTTCGAATCAACAAGCAAATGACAAGAATGTAAATGCGGAAATTAAATAACACTCGTTGATTTGAAGAGGTTCAACCCACCTAGGGCCTAATCCTCTACCACCCCAGTATCTCCGGGATAGATTTCAAAAAGGAAAAAGATTTTATTAATTACCATAATTAATACAACACCTTGAGGATCACCACAATCCTCTTAAAACACCTTAAAGGAGATTACCACAATCTTCCTTCACCAACTTTGAAGAGTACCACACTCTTCAAACACCTATCACCTAGATCACCCAAGTGTATTCTTACCACAAGAATACTCACAAGGATGTCTTGTGTTGAATGATGGACAAAATTCAAGATTACAACTCTATGAAACCAATACAAAGATTGAGTGCAAGTGTAATCAAGAATCAAAAAGCCTAGACCTCAAAGATGTGCAAGTGAAAGTACTTAGGCTATTACAACAAGAATGTAAAAATGAAAGCTTGAACAATTTGCAGATTTCTTGTTGTGTGTATTGCTTGTATGTGTTTTTTTTGTGTCTTCAATTTATCCTCTATTTATAGGGAAGCTTCACCAACATAGGCTCCTCTATCGTTACTTTTGTCTACAAAAAGAAGATCACAAGATGTAGAAATATTGTACAAAATTGAAAAGCAAATCTTGTTTGTCACACAGTTGCAACGGTTGGAATTTTCTTGTCAAAAAATAACATAGGGCGACTGGTTGCCCTGTATAAGATTTCGAACGTTTGAATGAAAATAGTGCGATCCGTAGGGGTTGCGGGGGTGCGACCGGTCGGGGGGCCGACCGGTCGCCCGAGGTGCGACCGGTCGGCCCTCCCTCGGACCGGTCCCCTGCTCCATTTTTCAAGTCGCAAGTTCTGTTTCAATTTTCGTGTTCTTAGTGCACGTCGACCACTTTGGGCGACCTGGCCGACCTCCCTTTGAAATGTTGTCCGATTTTTTTCAAAAATAAACTTCAAGAAATACTCCAAAAATTAGTAAAAACATTTTGAATCATTTGGGAGTATTTAGACAATATTTATACACATAGTTTTGGTGTAAAAACCAATTTAAACAAAACCATCAAAAGTGTTGTCCAATTTTTATCAAATTAAAAACTCTAAGAGATACTCCAAAAATTAGTAAAAACATTTTAAATCATTTAGGAGTATTTGGACAACATATACAAACATTGTTTTGGTATAAAAACTTATTAAAACAAAACCATCAAAATCTTGATAAAAACATTTATCTAACATGGAGTTCATCTTCTTCTCCGAGCGATCTTCCATCCTTGTGCCTTAATGCGCCTCTCCATGGTGATCCAAGCCTTCTAACTCTCTTCCTCACCACAATATGTGTTTCTCCTCTCCAAAATATGAACTTTCAGCTCTTAAATCTGATTTCTATGTATATCAATGAATGAATGCATCCTTCAACCCACACTCTTGGCTTTTATAGACATTATTTTGGAGAAAGTAATCCTTAATAATGTCATCTTTTGATAGTTTAATGCTCAACTTTATGAGTTGGGTTGTTAGGATCATTATTTCCATGTGATCATGTGGGAAAATAAGGAATTAGTGCAACAAAATGAGGTGTAAATGTGCTCAAAAGTTGTCAAAAAGCTTGGTAGATGACTTTTTAACAAATTCCACCAGAAATTGATGCTGGAAAGTGATCCGAACACGCCCATGTCGCCCAAAACGGTCAGGCCGTGCTGTTTTGTGTCATTTGTGGTTCAGCTGGACATGGCCGTGTTGGCCAACACGGCCTGGCTGTGTCAGAGGCTGTTTTGTGCATTTTTTTTTCGAGTTTTTCGCTCCCGGCGGAACACGGCCATGTTGCCCGACACCCCCTGCCCGTGTTGGATCAAAAAGGCTCCGAAATGACGCGTTTGGCTTGGGATTTCGAGCGTTTTTGCATCCTTAAACCCCGGTATGTTTTGACATGAATCTATGGTTCGAAATTCACCAAAATTAGCCCCGAATGGTCAATCTACACCAATAAAAGCACCTCACAGTAGTATGAACAATATACAATAAAAAACTAACGAAACTAACAACAGAATAACTCAATTTCTACCCAAATACACACATAAAACATGCATAAAAAGACACTTATCAAAAATTGATGTCGATAATTACTTATGGATTGTTTCCATTGGTAAATTATTTTTATTTCTATACTTAGTTTTATTTTTACTAATGGAAAATTAGTTCGTTGATAAAATTATTTGATATTTTTATTTATTATGTTCTTTAATATATATAATAGAATTTCTAATATAAAATATAATTTCTAATAAAAAATATAATATGTAATATATATAATATATGATATAAATTTATATTTATAATGTATAATATAATTTTAATACATATAGTACATAATATAATTTTTAATACATATAAGCATATAGATGTGTATATATAAAAATCAAAGCAAAAGATGCAATAAGAATCAACTTAGCCACTTATAAACAGTATATGTCTTGGGTTCGATGCTTCTTGGGAGCAGAAAATGACTTGTTAAATGCCATGAAAAGTGTTATAAAAAAGTGTTACATTTTCCCAAATAAAAAGCGTGTCATATTTTGACAAAAAAGTGATACATTAGACTCATATGTAATATTTTATAATTATTTTTTTAAAGTGTTACAATAGATGAGTACTTAATGTGACACTAAAGCTATTAAAAGTGATATCATAGTCGATGCTTACCGGGAGCAAAAAATAACTTGTTAAATGCTAGGAAAAGTGCTACAAAAAAGTGTTATATTTTGCCAAAAAAAAAGGTGTTATATTTTGACAAAAAAGTGCTACATTAGACTCATACGTAATATTTTAGAATTATTATTTTAAAGTGTTACAATAGATGAGTAGTTATTGTAACACTTAGAAAAAGTATCACTAAAGCTATTAAAAGTGATACCGTAGACTATAGGTAGCACGGGCAAGTGCATCACCATAAAAACTGCTACCTATTGTCTATAGTAATATTTTATGGCTATTATATAATATTTTTTGGGTGTTACCTTATGTCACTTACGGATCTATGTGAAAAATCACTTATTTAAAAAATAAATTGATAAAAATGATGAGATGAAGTGATTTCAGGTCAATATTGATAAAAAAATCCCCATTAACAATAAAGAGCCGGAAAGACAAGCAAAAGAACGAGAGAGTTTACTCTCAAACATGTTATTAGAATGTTTTACAACTCCAACTTTACCATTTAGTTGGTAAAATTTTATGGACTTGCTATGGTTCGAATCTTGGTGTTTATAATGGAAACATGTAAATTGTTGAAAATTTTGAATTGGTGACTTAACCTTAGGGTCCATTTGCAGATGGAGAGATTTGAAATTCTAAGGGATTTCAAATTAATTGATTTCAAACTCCTTGGATTTGAAATCCACCTTTCGTTTGGATGATGTGGATTTGTGTAGGGATTTCAAATCCATCGTAAATTTTTATAAAAAAAATTAAAAGCTCTATTCATTTTCTTAATTGACATTTAATAAATAAACATAAAAGATATAATCATATTATTTTATAAATAATTATAATTTTATACATTAATAAAAATATGAAATATAACTTTTATTATGGGTGAATATGTGTGTGAAGATAGTGCAGTGTGAATGTGTAAGATAGTATGTGTGAGTGTGTGTAGTGAGTGTGTGTAGTGTGTGTGTGTGTGCGTGCAGTGTGTGTAAATATATGTAATGTGTGTGTAAATGTGTGTAGTTTGTGTAAATGTGTGTAGTGTGTGTGCAGTGTATGTAAATGTGTGTAGTGTGTGTAGTGTGTAAGTGTGAGTAGAGTGTAAATTGCAATTAACATAATTTTAGATTTCATAAATAAAATGTATTGATTATTTATTTGTTAATTTTTAATTTATTTCTATTAATTCTATTATATGGAGTATATATATATATATAAGTGATACATAACTAATTGCAAATAATATATGACATTACAAGAAACTTATAAAATACCCAATGATTAAATCGATGGAAACCACTCGTAGGTATTACCGAAGTTTTTTTTTTTTTTTTATATTTTTTAGCTTTTTTTTTTAAAAAACAAATTTACCAATGTAATTAATTCCATTGTAATATCCATGAAAAAATCCCTAGGTAAATTTATTATTCTTATTTAATATTTTTAATTTTACTGACGGAAGGAAATTTCGTCAGAAACCTTTTTTTTAAAAATACCAACGAAAAATTGATGCTTACGGCAATTACTTATAAATTTTTTCCGTCAGTAAATTAATTTATTATTTCTATACTTCGTTTTATTTTTACCAATGGAAAATCAATTCGTTGATAAATTTATTTGTTATTTTTATTATGTTCTTTAATATATAATATAATTTCTAATATAAAATATATGATATAAGTTTATATTCATAGTATATAATATAATTTAATACATATAGTATATAATATAAGTTTAATATATATAGTATATAATATAATTTTTAATATATACAAGCATATATGTTTGTGTATATATATGTAAATCAAAGCAAAATATGCAATAAGAATCAATTTAGCCCATTGGCAAATTGCCACTTCCAAACAACATATGTCTTGGGTTCGAGGCTTATTGGGAACAAAAAATAACATGTTACATGCCAGGAAAAGTGCTAAAAGTTCTACGAAAAAATATTAGTTTTGCCAAAAAAAAAGGTGTTATTGTTTGACACAAAAGTGTTACATTAGAATTAGACTCATATGTAATATTTTATAATTATTTTTTTAAAGTGTTACAATAGATGAGTACTTAATGTAACACTTAAAAAAAATATCACTAAAGCTATAAAAAACGATACCGTAGACTATATAGGTATCACAGGAGAGTGTGTGTATCACCATAAAAGTGCTACCTATTGTCTATTGTAACATTTTATGGCCATTATGTAACATTTTTTGGTTTTTACCTTAAGTCACTTATGTTGTAGTGGAATTGTAACACCCCAGTTTTACAAAATAAAAGTATTCCAACTTTTAAGGAAAACGTTATTATAAAAAACGAGTTTTAACAATTATAATTTAATAAAAATAAACATTTAACTATAGATAAATACCATTAACATTACTAATGAAATATTATCAAATTGTTCCATGACATAAAATAAAATTATTCAAAATCAAAAGTTTAATTTGATCTTCATCCATCAATGGCATATCTCCAGCCCGACTCCTTAATCTGAAAACAATATAAAAATGAAGGGGTGAGCTTCCACTTGCAAAGTAGGACAAACTTTTGTCATTACATAATAAATCATACAAGCATAATCACTTATAATAAAAAATATAATTTCCTCTGTAATTTTTCCTCTGGCTGGCCAATTAATAAATTTTAGCACAACAGGCTTAACCCGAAGATCCACTTCGATCCTGGGCCTATTTACGGTCCCTAGCTAATATTTTATAGTTCCTCTTGCATATCACATATAGTTGAAAATACTCACATGAAGAATTATATAAAGACAAGAATTATAAATCCCTACCTCAACTAATTTCTGTTAATCCGCGTAGCAACTAAAACGATTATTCTAATCCCCTTGATTCTCGATTCCTACATAAATTATAAAATTATAATTAATAAAATTATTTAAGAATTTTTGGATGGGTTAGAAAAGAATTGTAATGTTGAAAAGAATTAGAGAAAATGGATTTCTGGGCTTTGAAAGGCTTGGTCAAGATTTTTAAAAAAATCATCTTTCAAATATTTCACCCTAAAACCTAATTCTTAAAAGCAAACCCACTTGCAGTTTTACTCTCAACTCAAATAAGGAAAAAACCCAATATATTTTAAAAGCCCTGTCTTATTTTGCTTCTGATTCCTCACTCATATATCCTAAGAAAATAGATTTCTATCCTCCCTCAAACTCTCTCACGCTAGTCGCGATACACACACACACACACACACTCTCTCTCTCTCTCTCTCTCTCTCATTTTTTTCTGTATCCCACAACCAGAAGACAAGAAAGGGGCAACAATTAGCACGGAGCAACGACTGGATGTTTGTGTAAGGCAGCGAACAATTTCAGATTTTCTTCTTCTTCTTCTTTTTCTTCTTCTTTTTCTTCTTCTGAAACTATTAGAGTATAATTGTAATTTGGGATTAATGGCTAGGTTGGTGTGTTTTACAGTGGGTTTGAGATGATTAGGATTTCGCCATTTGTAAGAAGAAACGGATGGGAGAAGAAAATAAAGATGGATTTTTTTTTTACCTGAATCATATTTGTAAAGAAATGGTGTGAAGTTTGTAAGGGAAAATTTTCAATTTATAGGACTGAATTCTGGAGTTAAGAATGAGAGTAAAGTTTTTTACGTTAAAATCTATTTCTTCATCTGTTTCTTTTAAAATCAGAAAACTCTTCATCTTTTTTTTTTATTAAATCTGAACCTTTCTATATTCATAACTGATGTTTTGCATTTATAATGATTAATTATTGATAAAATAATATTCTAAATAAAAACAATAGATTAGTAAAAGTTAATTGTTAAAAACCCTAAATTGAATCTGTCCTAATTATAAAATTACAGATTTGAATCCCCAGTTGAATCTAATTATGAATCCTAATTGAAATTTTACCCTAATTTTGTGGATATTACATCCTACACCTCTTAAAATTAATTTCGTCCACGAAATTCGTTAACTTACCTTGGATAATAAAATTTCGGTATTTTGGCACATATCTCTTCTTCTCGCTCCCAGGTGGCTTCATTTCTTCCATGGCGTTTCCATTGAACCTTGATTAACGCAACATCTTTATTTCTTAGTTTGTGGATCTTGCACTCTAAAATTGACTGTGACCCTTTCTCATATGTCAAGTCTTTGTTAATTTCTAAATCCTTATAGTTCACGATGTGACTTGGATCGTGAACATATCTTCTTGGCATCGAAACATGAAAGATATTATGCACACTTGACAAACTTGGTGGTAATGCCAATTGATAAGCCAAATCTCCAATACGAGTAAGGATTTCAAACGGTCCAATATATCTTGGCTTCAATTTTCCTTTTTCACCAAAACGAATAACACCCTTTATATGAGACACTTTCAAAAACACCTTTTCTCATTCTTCGAATTGTATATGCTTTCTTCTTCTGTCAGCATATGACTTTTGTCTATCTTGAGCCATTCTGATTCGATCTTGTATCTTGGCTATTTTTTCTACAGTCTCCTGAATCAATTCTGCCCCAAAATTTTCTTTTCACCAACCCCGGTGATCTACATTTTCGTCCGTACAATGCTTCATATGGAGCCATCCCAATCATCACCTGATAACTATTGTTATTAGCGAACTCCACTAAAGGCAATAAAATTTTCCCAGTTACTTCCCAAACTGAGCACACAAGCTCTCAACATATCTTCTAATATCTGTATCGTCCTTTCATACTGTCTATCTGTCTGTGGATGATAAGCTGTACTGAATTTTAATCTTGTGCCCATTGCACTTTACAGACTTCTCCAGAATTTTGAAGTAAATCTTGTGTCTATGTCTGATACAATAGACACCGGTATTCCATGTAATTTCACTATCTCTCTCATTTAGATCTGAGCATATTGTTCCATACTGTACGTCATTTTGACCGGTTGAAAATGAACCGACTTAGTCAACCAATCTACTATGACCTAAACAACCTTATTTCCTTTAATTGATCTCGGAAGTCCTACCATAAAATCTATTGTTATATGTTCCTATTTCCATTCTGGGATTTCAAGTGGTTTTAGTAAACTGGATGGTCATTGGTGCTCGGCCTTCACTTGTTGACAAGTCAAATATTTCTCTACAAAATTTCCAATATCTCTCTTCATACTTCTCCACAAAAATATTCCCTTTAGATCTCGGTACATCTTTGAACCCCCAGGATGAGCCGTGTATGGTGTACAATGAGCTTATTCAAGAATTTTCTTTCTAAGTTCCTCTTCTTTAGGAACATACAATCTCCCTTCATAAGTTAAAACACCTTCGTCTGTTAAAAGAAATCCTTAACACTCCATTTTTGGGCTCGTTCCTTCATTTTGTTCAGAAATTTATCCCGAGGTTGAGCTTCCTTAATTCTCTCTTTTAAAAGTAGGTTGCATCACTAAAGATGTTAATATCGCTTCCGTACACTTTGGTGGTATGACTACCTCAATCCTCATTTGTTAGGAAATTTATTTTGTAGATTTTGATGATACCGTGTAAAACTTAAAATACAAAGTTGGCACGCCATTTTCCTTGTAATTTACATTGTAATAGATAGGGCTGAAAAAGCTGAGTCAAGTTAGTTACGCCTGGAAATACAAGAAGTCAACTGAAGATTGAAGTGAAGACTCTGCTGCGAGACAACTGAGTATGGCAAAGAAGGAAATTCAAGAACTCGACTGAAGATGTATCAGATGTGAATCAGTCTGTGTGAAGAGTCAGTCAAGTCAACTCAAGAAGCCAAGTCTCAAGTTGAAGTGACAGATGAGTCATCCAAGAATTGGAAGATAACTTAAGTCACCCGGGGAATAAAAAACTGCAGTCAAGTCAAGACAACTAAATGAGATCCGTTGATGAAAGTCAAGATTGTTACTCAGAATGGTAACATATTAAAGTTGTCAGAGATAAAGTGTTAGTTCCAGTTATGTGCAAAAGGAACAAACCAATGGAAAACACTGCACCAAGTTTCAGAAACACTACAATGCTGCAAGATATTAAATACGAGGAAATGTCAACATCAAAGACTGCAACAAGACAAGCCAATGAACATAAGTGACTGTTGAAATCAGCCTATCTCTTAAACGGGCAAAATTTCAAAAGTTCACTATAAAAGGCTGAGGAATTTATTGAGAGAGGTGACCTTGAATACCTGAACCACGAACAAGCAAGCAATATTGTAGCTATTAACCTGTAAATATTCTCAAGTATATTCAAGCAAATCCTCAAGCTTGAAACTCGAAGGAAATCGATCCAACACAAGCTGTGAAGGAAAGACAACTTCAAATATGTTGAAGAGGAAAATTTTAAAGAATCAAAAGGGGTCTACTTTCCAAGGAGGATTATAGGAAGGTTCAAGGTCGAACCAGTATCAAGTTATTGGAGGGCTTCGTGATCAAATCCAATAGCTTGAGAAAGTGAGTCAAGTAGCAAGAAGCGCACCGCCTGTGAAGAAGAAGTCGAGTCGGAAGAGAAGCCAACTGTGTGACCAAGGCTATCTCTAGACTGTTCACCACTTTGTAAACTGATCTGTTACTTAGTGGATTCTTCCAGGAGTTGGAGAAGAGAGGATTAGAAGAATTACCCCATCTTCGAACCTCTATAAAAATTAACTGTGTCATTTATTTTTCAGCACATTTACATTTCTGCATACTTACATCATACCTGCTGATAAACTCATATTTGCTATCCAACTGATCAATAACCAAGTGCTAAAATCAAGTGTTTAACAAGTTTAAAACAATTCAAAGGGTATTAAGTCTTCCGCTGATAAAACCAACACAGCCAAGTTAAAGTTCAAGTTAAACAATTGAGTTATTCTATCAACAACTCTATCGAGTCTGTTGAGTGGCTAACTCTGCTGAATAACCAACTTAGATGTCCCTCAAGGGCACAACTGTTTGTGTTAACTCTGTAATAATCTTAAAAGGACTAAAATCGAAAAGTTGGTAAGGTTTATTCAACCCCCCCTCTAAACCTTATTCACACCCCTTGGGACCTACAGGTGGTATCAGAGCGGTTGGTTCATTGAACCTTCCGCACTGATTACTGAACTAGATCTTTATCTTTTCAAAAAGGGTTTAAACACTTGCATCTTCAAAATCTTTCACTTTTAGCAAAGTTATTATCATGGAAGTAAATTTGACACGCATTCCTATGTTCACTACGTAGAAGAATTTGATAATTGGAAAATTCGTATGCAGGCTCATCTATCTGCTCTACATGATGAAATGTGGCTTGTGATAGAGGATGGGCCACTGCAAATATTGAAAGTGAACACGGCTGAAAGAAGAGCAGCTGCAACTGAAGGAGAGGAAGCTGCTGCTGAAGAAAGACCAGCCATGGTTGAAAAACCAAGGACTAAGTGGACTAATGATGATAGGAAGAGATACAACTTGGACAATGTGGCCAAGGACATACTTTACAAGACTTTGGACAAAGCAATGTTCAACAAAGTCAAATCCTGCAAAATAGTAAAAGAAATCTGGAATAAGCTAACTTTAATTTGTGAAGGATCAGAGCAAATTAAAGAAAATAAATTGTCTGTTGCTGTTCAAAAATTTGAAAATTTAAAAATGTTTGCAGGAAAATCTATGGATTAGTTGGATGCAAGATTCACTGAAATCACAAATGAGCTTTCAGTTCTTGGGAAGGAATACACACAAAAGGAGATGTGTATGAAGATCTTGAGAAGCCTTCAAGCTGAATGGGAAATGAAGACTATGGCCCTGAGCCACTCCATGGGCCTCTCAAAAACATCTAACCATGAGCTATTCTCAGATATCAAAGCCTACGAGTTTGAGCTGAGATGAAAAGAGCAAGAGGAAATAGTTGTACCCAAGAGAGCTGCACTGGTAGCCAAGGATGGAAAGAGAGCTGAACCAAAGGAAGCCATAGACCAGGATGAGGTTGCCCTAATGGTTAAAAGATTCAACAAGTTCTTCAATAAGAACTATAAAAGAAACAAGGGTGAAACCTCCAGGAGACATTCAGCTCCCTCTAAGTCAAGGGAAGACAGGCCACCCAAGAGAGCTGAGCATCAAAGGGTAGAATATCGTAGAGCCGATAACCCAAGGACGTAAAAGAGGCGATCAAAGAGCAGAGAACCTGTGTTGGAACTGCAGACAACCAGGACATTTTGCAGTTGATTGTTCCTATCCACCAATCAACAAATATAGGAATGAAGAAGAAAGAAAAGTCTTCTGAGAAAGAAGAGAGGAAAAGAAGAAAGCCATGTTGGCTGCCGAGACTCCTGAAACAACTAAGTTTAAAGAAGCAACAGACTCAGAAAGTAGTGAAGCTGACTACTCAAGTGATTCTGAGGAAGAAGCCATGATATGTCTTATGGCTAAAGAACAAGATCAACCAGACCAAGAAGATGAGGTACACTCTAACTCATTTCATTCAGATTCAAGTGATAGTGACTGTAATACCCACACTTTATCACCCACTGATCTTTATGATTCATTAGGCAAAATGATGAAAGATTTTGAGCACATTAAATCCTCACACACATTTCTAAATGAGGAAAATAGCCAGCTCAAAAGCCAAAACTCACAGCTGACTAAGGTGCTGAGTACTCTAAGTCACATAGCTGATGAGAACACAAAACTGAAGGCTGAAAATGCCAAAATGATAGCAGAAATAACAGCTATAGAAAAGAGGAAAAAAGATCTCAAAAATGTGATTGCCTCATTTACAAAGGCATCCAAATCATTGGATGATCTTATCCTGAGTCAAAAGGAATGTGGAGATAAGACAGGCATATGATTCAATTCCTTTGTTCACAGTCAAACTCCAAGAGTGATTTTGGAAAAAATGATCTTCAATCAATGAAGCATCCCAAAAACCCAAAACACCAAATGTTGCACCCACATTCACTCATAAGCACAATCACAAACAAACTGGCCTTGGATATAAAGGGAAATAAAAATAGCCAGTTGAGTATGCTGACAGGACAGATGAGAAGAAATCCAGCCGAGTTCCTTAGCAAACTCCAAATAGAAAGTACTTTGTGAAGAACAAACAGAGCTACCAAAAATCCTAGAAGTTTCATCAGAAAAACACACATGTTGGGAATGGTAGAAACTATCCAAATCAAGCTGATTGGTACAATGTGAAATATCAGCAAAGACCAATGGAATACAAGCCTAAATGGCAAAGACCTAAACCTCAGCAAAGGCCATTCCAAAGGGAAAAGAGCTATTATCATCACACATATGCACCCATGCACCACACTCAGAAATATCACAAATATCCCAAGAAAGCAGTTGCTAAAACACACACATATGCATACAGACAAAAGAGACAGCTGTATGAACCTAAAACCCCCAAGCAATTTGCTAATGTGCACTATGATTATGGCACTGATAGATGGCAACCTCTTAGAGTCAAGTCCTTTGGCTATAGGTTGGTTGGTTCATCTTACAACACTAACCCCTCAGGACCCAAGCAAGTATGAGTACCTAAAAACTAATTTCATTGATTGCAGGTTCAAGGAACAACTAAGTGCCAAGGAACCTGGTACATAGATAGTGGCTGTTCCAGACATATGACAAGAAACAAGAAAAATCTGTCAAGATTCAAGGAGAGTAGAGGTGCAAAAGTCATATTTGGAGGAAATGAAGCTCCAGGGGAAATCAAAAGCACATGATATATCAAGAAGAATGGATTCGAAATCACAGATGTTGCTTATGTTGACGGTCTCAATTTCAACCTGCTAAACATCAACCAACTCTATGACAAGGGCTATAATGTTGGATTCAATATGGGAGTGTGCCAGATCAAAGATGCTGAATCAATTGAAATAGTGCTGCAGGGATCAAGACAGAAAAATATGTATGTGGTAGATTGGTCTCTCTACACCAAGTACTTGTCTCATTAGCAAATAGCACAAATAGAATCAAGTTGGTCGTGGCACAAGAAACTGAGTCATCCGAACTTCAAGACAATCAACAAGCTTGCAAGGAGTCATCTTGTGGAAGGATTGCCAGACTCAGTATACAAGAAAGAGAGTGTATGTGATGCATGCCAGATGGGAAAGCAAATAAAATCTTCATTCAAGGATAAGCCAAGTCCTTCTTCAACAAGGGTATTACATCTATTGCATATGGATCTATTTGGTCCAGTTGAACCAGCCAGCATAAGTGGAAAGAAATACAACTTAGTGGTGGTAGATGATTATTCAAGATATCCATGGACAATCTTCATGTGCAAAAATAAGGAAACTTTGCAGAAGTTACCTCAGCTGATGAAAAGAGTTCAAAATGAAAAGAGCCAAACCATTATAAAGATAAGGTCTGATAGAGGAACTAGGTTTGTCAATGGGATAATTACTCAGTATTGCGTTGAAAATGGTATTGCTCATGAGTTATCTGCAGCAAGAACTCCACAGCAGAATGGAGTAGCTGAAAGAAGGAACAAAACTCTCAAGGAAGCTGCAAGGACCATGTTAGCTGAAGCTGGATTGCCTAAGAGATTTTGGGCTGAAGCCATTAACACAACATGTTATACTCAAAGTAGATGCATGATTAATAGGCAATTAACCAAGACTCTCTATGAAATTTGGACAGGGAGAAAGCCAAATGTTGGGTATTTCAAGATATTTGGATGTAAATGCTTCATCCACAACAATGGCAAAGATAATTTGAAGGCATTTGATGCTAAAGCTGATGAAGGTATCGTTTTGGGATACTCAGCTGAGAGCAAAGCCTATAGAGTGTGGAACAAGAGGACTATGGTCACAGAAGAGTCTATCCATGTGGTTTTTGATGAACCTAATGTAAATGGAGAAGACATTGAAGAGTTAGCTGACAAGATGAATCAGCCAACTATGCAAAAGAGTCCTTATGTTGAAGCTGAAATAAGAGCAATCAACACATATGAAGATGAGATAGCTAAATCTCAAAGACAGCTGGAAAGTCTACATCTGAATGAAGATGAAAGAGCTGTTCAAGACAACTTAGCTGCAAAACGGTTGAATCCAGCTGACTTGCTCCAACCTGATGTGAGATGACTGAGAGACCATCCACCATAGTTAGTCATTGGAGATGTAAGAGATGTCATAAGAACCAGATCCAGAGCACAACATGAAGCAATGTTTACTTGTTTTATTTCCCAAATAGAGCCAAAAGATGTGTCTCAAGCATTGGATGACACACATTGGATTCAAGCCATGCAAGAAGAGTTGAATCAATTTGAAAGAAACAAGGTATGGGAATTGGTGCAGAGGACAACCCATCAAAATGTTATTGGCACAAAATGGGTTTTCAGAAACAAGATGTATGAGGAAGGATCTGTGGTGAGAAGCAAAGCAAGATTGGTAGCCAAAGGGTATTGCCAAGAAGAGGGAATAGATTTTGATGAAACCTTTGCTCCTGTTGCAAGATTGGAAGCAATAAGAATGTTTTTTTCCTATGGTGCACATAAGAACTTCACTGTGTATCAAATGGATGTGAAGAGTGCATTTCTAAATGGACTGCTAGAGGAAGAAGTCTATGTTGAACAACCTCCAGGTTTTGAGCAGAAGACTATTGGAGATAAGGTGTACAAGCTCAAGAAAGCATTATATGGATTGAAACAGGCACCAAGAGCATGGTATGATACATTGTCTCAATTTCTAACTGACAATGGATTCAC
The DNA here is from genome assembly GCA_016081115.2 of Rehmannia glutinosa. Lineage (NCBI taxonomy): Eukaryota > Viridiplantae > Streptophyta > Magnoliopsida > Lamiales > Orobanchaceae > Rehmannia > Rehmannia glutinosa. Next base: position 76,299,127 of record CM071927.1, on the reverse strand, counting down.
CAAAGGCAAAGTGGACAGAACATTCTTCAGAATTCAAGATGGAGAGAGTATACTGCTTGTTCAAATATATGTGGATGACATCATTTTTGGATCCACAAATAAAGAGTTGTGTGATAAGTTCTCAAACCTCATGCAAGGTAAATTTGAGATGAGCATGATGGGAGAGCTGACTTTCTTCCTAGGACTTCAAGTCAAGCAATTGAAGGATGGAACCTTCATAAGTCAAACAAAATACACCAGAGATTTAATGAAGAAATTTGGTATGGAAGAGAAGTCTTCTGTGAAAATACCAATGAACACATGAGTCAAGATGGACATGGATGCAGATAGCAAGGCCGTAGATCAAACCAGATATAGAGCACTCATTGGATCATTGCTCTACTTAACAGCCAGCAGGGCAGACATCACTTTTGCATTAGGTGTATGTGCAAGATTTCAATCTGCACCAAAGGAGAGCCACATGACTGCAGCTAAGAGAATCCTAAGGTATTTGAAGGGATGCCAGGAAGTTGGATTATGGTATCCAAAGGAAGGTGAATTCAAGCTTATTGGTTACTCAGACTCAAACTATGCTGGATGTAGAGTTGACAGGAAGAGTACTTCAGGTACATGTCAAATGCTTGGAAATAGATTGGTTTCCTGGTTTAGCAAGAAGCAAAACTCAATAGCCACATCCACAAATTGAAATAGAGTACATAGGCATGGGCAAACATGCAGTTGTGCCCAAGTCTTATGGATGAGACAACAACTGAGAGATTATGAGATTGAAGAAAAAGAGATTCCAATTATGTGTGATAACACTAGTGCTATTGCAATCACACAAAATCCTGTGTTGCATTCAAGAACAAAGCACATTGATGTCAGATATCATTTTATAAGAGATCATGTTGAAAAGAAAGACATCACTTTGGAATATATCTCAACTGATAAGCAGTTAGCTGACATATTCACTAAGCCCCTATGTGAATCAAGATTTGAAGAGCTTAAGAATGAGCTAGGGTTAATTGAGTTGAGTTAGCACTCAGAAGACTCAATCAGCAAAGACAGTTGATGAGAAAATGAGAAAAGAGCAAGTTTCACAAATCAAATCAAGTGAAAAACCGTATCGAAAGTCACCGTCGAGTTAGGCGACAAATTTAGTCACTTAATAAAAAGAGAGAAGCAGAGTTAAGTCATATTTGGTATAAGCTGAGTCATTTATGAACTAAGTGACAAAAACGCAGTCGTTTTAAATGAGAGGGAATGTTTTTAAGGATGACGTCAGAATAATAATGACATGTACGGTAAAAAGTTGCACAGTAAGCATATGATTGGATATAAATGTTGCCGCTTTAAATGCGAGGAATTAAATGCGGTTTTGACGTTCTAATCTGAGCCGTTGATCTCGATCAAAATTCAAAATCCTAAGACATGTCCTTTCATAACCCTTATATATACGGTTTTCAGTCTTCTCTCTTCCCTACTGGAACTGTTCATCTTCAAAGCAAAAGGCAAGCAAGTTCTCTTTTCTCTCAAAAACCCTAAGTATTCTCAAGCATGTTCTACAGTTCTTAATCGGTAAAACTCTTTGAAAATGGCACCAAAGATCGACTATGTCAAGTTCTCCAAGCAAATCCACTCAGGATCATCAGTTGACTTCGAAGGCATGATAAAGCAGGGTGTTGATGAGACCTTGGTTCTGAAGATTGCGGAGATGTTGGAAAAGTCTGGTCTCAAAGCTTTTCTAACTATGGAGTATTCCCACACCTACCTTGAGGTGTTAGCGATGTTCTACGTAAACGCGGAGGTGCAGGACGATGGAATCAAGTCTTCTATCCACCGCAAGGACATCATAATAAGTGCTAAGGACACTGCTGAGCACTGCTTGTTGCCGTCGGAAGGCATAAAGAAATTTATGAAGGCGATGTAGACTTGGGCTCAACCGCGTGGAAAGAGATAGCCAAACCGGAGTGTCTTTGCTAAGGTGGTCTACACAGCTGACAAGAAACAGCTGAAGGACGACTATCATAAGCTGATGGATGTCGTCTCCAAGTATATAGATATGAAGTTTGGCAGCTTCAACCAACTGTCAAAGACTAAGCTGATCGTCATGGCCGCGATCATGCGCAGGCAAAAAGATTAACCTGGGCCGAGTTCGTGTGCGCATCTCACAATGTGATGAACAAGACCTTTAAGGATGATGGATCATTTGGAGGATCACTTGGATATGGTCTTGTAATTGGCCACTTGATGGAAGTGAAAGGTGTTGCCCTTCGCCATGGCAAACCATTTCACGTGAACAAGAGGATGTTCCGGGTAAACCTCTCCGATGCCCAAAAGAGAGCCCATGCAAAGAAGGCAGACACAAGTGAGGGGGAATCAGCTGACCCCGAAGACACAGCTGCTGCCCCTCCTCCCAAGAAGAATGCCGCCCCTGCAGCTCCGAAGGAGAAGGCTGCCCCTGCAGCTAAGAAAAAGGATGCACCTGCCCATGCAGCCGAGTCGCCTGCCCGTGCAGCCGAATCTCCTGCCCCTGCAGCAGAGGCTGAGAAGGAACCTCAAATACCTTCTCCAGTCATAAGAAAGAAGAGGATTGCCAAGTCGAGGAAGGCAACTCCCGCCAAGAAGGATACCCAATTCCCCACCAGTGATGAAACCATCAATCAACCAAGTTCCTCCGTTCGTCATAAAAAAAGACTCAGGCGATCAATTGAGAAGATTGCTGAATCTACAACTCAGCTGGAGAAAGCATTTGAGACTGCTGACACTCAGGAAGAGCAGTCTCCTGAAGTAATTGATGAATCACGGAAGTGTGCTGAGGACGATCAGCAGATACCAGTTGAAGACACAACTGTACGTCAGACAACTAAGGGAAGTAAAGCAGCAGAGACAACTGAACCTTCAGTTGAAAAGATTCTCTCCACCTGCTACTGATGCTGTTGAGGGTGAAGAGCAGCAGAGTCTCTTGCCTTCAATTCCTGAAAAAGAAGGACAACAAGATGAAGATGTTGACGACAACATAATCATGTACTCTCCACTATATCTAGACATCCAGATACGCCTACGAGAGTGGAGGGCATGGAAACTTGATCACTCAAGGGTGCAGTTTGCTCACCCTGAGTATATCGAAGAAGAAGAGGAATTGCTGCGATTTTCGGTGTTACCATTGTGCTACATGCCCTTGATGAAGAAAATTGCATTGATATTCTTCACATCATCAGGGATAAAGAAAAAGAAAAAGCAGTCGAGGAAGCACAAATACTCGAGAAAGCCAAGATGTGCGAGTTTATTGGCTCTCTTGACTACACTCATACACATCTCGACGTGTACTCTGAAAGTGATGAGGATCCCACTGCTGCAGTAGAGGAGTCAGACATGCAGCAGGTTCTGAGGGAATCCAGGCTAATGCATGAGCATCAATTGTTTGAAGGACCAGAAGAGTCATCTCAATCTCTCCTGTAGACCGATCCTCTGGGAGTGGCACAACACATTGCTTCAGTCGTCGCTGCAACCACGTCCCCCGTACAATCGGAGGATGGATCCAAGGGAGTTGGCAATGACAATGAGATTTTGGGCACCCAAGTTGAGCCAACCCCTGAAGAAGGTGTTTTACCACCTGCCCCAGCGCCTGAGCACTCAATGGAAAAGGCCGTGTGTCAGGAGCATAGTGACCCCACTGTTAGTCACTCAGCTGGTGCGCCAGCTGAGGGGGAAGCTCTCTCCACCACAGCAGGGTTGGAGGATGTTGTGGAAGACTCCAACTTGAAGCATGGAGGCGAAGTGGAAACAAAAAAAGAACCGCAATAGAGTGACATTGACGAAGCTCGGACAGTTGAGTCTGTCTAGCTGAATTGTCTACTAATTTTAAGGCTAATGACACTGTTCTTACATTCGAGGCACAAGATGGAGATGCCTCGGGAGTTAACACTCTGGGTAGTGAAAGTGCAATCCAAGGGGTTGAGACTCCTATGGATGCCATGGTCGAAGACCCTAAGATAGCTGCGACTGTCGAAGGGAATGTAGAAGACCCTAAGACAGTTGAGACTGTCAAAAGGAACATTTAAGGCCTCGTAGCAGTTGAGTCTGCTGGAGGTATTGAAGGCCTAAGGGAGGTTGACTTCCCTAGGTAAGGGTGAAGAGATATAGAACATTCCTCCAGTTCAAAGCGCTGAAAATGAGAAGGAGATAAGCGCACTTCATGACTCCCAAGAAAACCTTGATGTATCATTCTTGGGGTCCAAAGATGAAGCTGAGTCCACTCCGATTGAAAATCCTATGGACCTAGCTGAGGATGTTCTCAAAACTACGAGCCAGCTAAGTGACAAAGCTACTCGTCAAAAATTTAATTTCGATGATGAGCCAAGCCCATAGATCTCATCATCATCCGATGACGCTGATGATGTAGCAGAGGAACCGATAATTCACTTAGAAAAATCCACCGAGACCGAAGAAGCTGTTAAGACAGCTGAGGCTCAGTCAGCTGGGCAAAGCAATCCCAAAGCCCCCACTGAAACCGAGTCATCTGCGCAGGCTTCCACAGCTGCAACAGTAACTACTCCACCAGCTCCATCATCGCAGGCACAAACCTCACAAACCATCCCATATGTGTGCGATGATGCCTTTTAGGAGATGTTTCCTTTCACGCCGATCCTACCAGAGTTAGAAGAAGAAACCGCCGCTCAACAACGAAAGTTGGACCCCACTTTGTAGATTTTGATGATACCGTGTAAAACTTAAACTAGAAAGTTGGCACCCCATTTTTCTTGTAATTTACATTGTAATAGATAGGGCTGAAAAAGCTCAGTCAAGTCAGCTACGCCTGGAAATACAAGAAGTCAACTGAAGACTGAAGTGAAGACTCTGCTGCGAGACAGCTGACTATGGCAAAGAAGGAAAGTCAAGAACTTGACTGAACATGTATCAGTTTTGAATCAGATGTGTGAAGATTCAGTTAAGTCAACTCAAGAAGCCAAGTCTCAAGTTGAAGTGACACATGAGTCATCCAAGGATTGGAAGCTAACTCAAGTCACCAGGGAATAAAAGATCGCAATAAGTCAAGACAATCAATGAGATCCGTTGATGAAAATCAAGAATGATACCTTAATGGTAACATATTAAAGTTGTCGAGATAAAGTGTTAGTTCGATTATGTGCAAAAGTAACAAACCAATGGGAAGCGCTGACCTTAAGCAAAGGATGCAGGCGTATATCGAAAGGCTACACAAGTGTCACAAAACAAAAATGGAGCTGCTGCAAGAATTCCAAAGAAAAGAAATTCTGTGCCTTGAGAACACAATGAATGACAAATTCAGCCTACTCTTGGCCGAAATGAAGTTGATGGTAGTTGAGTCCAAGGCAACTCGCTCAGAATTTCGAACAGCTTATGTAGCAGTAGACTCCAAATAGAATTCAGCTCTAAGCAGACTCGACATCATGCTCCCAGGCATGTTCCCTGGGGTCCCTCTTTCCTTTGATGATGCTAAAAAAGGGGAAGAGGAGTCCCTAAGGAAATTAAAAGAAGAAAAGTTGAAGGAATCTGTAGCGGAGAAGATTGCATCTGAGAAGAAGGGAAAAACAGTTGAGGGGGAACATTCGAAAGATCTTACGTTAATGATAGCTGAAACCCCTCAGCAGGGTCAAATTTACTACCTCTATCTTGAGAAAACTACCCGTAACCCTAACCATTGAGCAATCTGCTGTGTCAATGTCGGAGAAAAGAAGAATCATTGAACTAGGGATTGAGGAGTTTTCTAAAAAGCAGGATGCCCGCATGCTGGAAGTGCTAAAACAATATGGTGGCATTCCAGTAGGGAAAGATCAAGATGTTATACCTGACAATAGATCCGAGCCGAGATCAGCTGAAGAATTCAAGACGCTCAAATCCGAAGGCTATTTCCAAGGGATGTCACTAGCCCAAGCCTGGGATCTGTACTGGGAGAAAGGTCTTACATTGGGCGAAGAAGATGAAAAGCAGCAAACTACCAGTAGCCACTCAGCTATTAAGCAGAAGACTCCCTTGCAGTACACACCCAGAGGAGGAGGAAGAAGTGGTGGTGGAAGAGGTTCTCGACCTCGTCCAAAACCCAAGAATATTGAATATGTAGATCCCGGAAAGAAAGGGGGGATCTACTGGGCTGGGTATGACGAAGTGGAAAATTTGGAAATGGCAAGGAAGAATGCAGAGGCTGTAAGAAGACAGGAAGAAGAAAACGAAAGACAAACTCAGTTATGGCTCGAGAGAAAGCGGAGGGATGATGCCTCTAAAAGAGCTTATGAAAAGAAGCAGAGAGGTGCTAAAGAAGAAAGAAAAAGTAAGAGAGCTGATGACTTCGACAGAGTTGAAGAAGAAAGAAGGAGGCGAAGGATTGGAAGTGTTGCTGCGAACCCTTCATGTATATTACTTATGTAAATACATTTTTGTATGTCATCTGTAATACTTAGTGATTTTCCCTATAATTTTTCACTTTGTATTTACTCTTGTATCTTAGCATACATATGTGTTTTGTTTTGACAAGAATGCTATGATACTATTTGTAAACAGCTATATAAAAGACAAGAATGCTATGATCAATAAAATGATCTATTTAAGCATACATTCTTTGTTACTGCATTGTCTGTATGTATCTTTGTTGTTTACATTTTGTTGAATGTTTTTAAGTTTTGGCATCATCAAAAAGGGGGAAATTGTTAGGAAATTTATTTTGTAGATTTTGATGATACCGTGTAAAACTTAAACTAGAAAGTTGGCACCTCATTTTTCTTGTAATTTACATTGTAATAGATAGGGCTGAAAAAGCTCAGTCAAGTCAGCTACTCCTGGAAATACAAGAAGTCAACTGAAGACTGAAGTGAAGACTCTGCTGCGAGACAACTGACTATGGCAAAGAAGGAAAGTCAAGAACTTGACTGAACATGTATCAGTTTTGAATCAGATGTGTGAAGATTCATTAAGTCAACTCAAGAAGCCAAGTCTCAAGTTGAAGTGACACATGAGTCATCCAAGGATTGGAAGCTAACTCAAGTCACCAGGGGAATAAAAGACTGCAGTCAAGTCAAGACAATTGAATGAGATCCGTTGATGAAAATCAAGAATGTTACTCAGAATGGTAACATATTAAAGTTGTCAGAGATAAAGTGTTAGTTCCAGTTATGTGCAAAAGTAACAAACCAATGGGAAGCGCTGACCTCAAGCAAAGGATGCAGGCGTATATAGAAAGGCTACACAAGTGTCACAAAACAAAAATGGAGCTGCTGCAAGAATTCCAAAGAAAAGAAATTCTCCGCCTTGAGAACACAATGAATGACAAATTCAGCCTACTCTTGGCCAAAATGAAGTTGATGGTAGTTGAGTCCAAGGCAACTCGCTCAGGATTTCGAACAGCTTATGTATCAGTAGACTCCAAATAGAATTCAGCTCTAAGCAGACTCGACTTCATGCTCGCTGGCAAGTTCCTTGGGATCCCTTTTTCCTTTGATGATGCTAAAAAGGGGGAAGAGGAGTCCCTAAGGAAATTAAAAAGAAGAAAAGTTGAAGGAATCTGTAGCGGAGAAGATTGCAGCTGAGAAGAAGGGAAAAAACAGTTGAGGGGGAGCATTCGAAATATCTTACGTTAATGATAGCTGAAACCCCTCAGCAGGGTCATATTTACTGCCTCTATCTTGAGAAAACTCCCCGTAACCCTAACCATTGAGCAATCGGCTGTGTCAATGTCGGAGAAAAGAAGAATCATTGAAACAGGGATTGAGGAGTTTTCTAAAAAGCAGGATGCCCGCGTGCTGGAAGTGCTAAAACAATATGGTGGTATTCCAGTAGGGAAAGATCAAGATGTTATACCTGACAATAGATCCGAGCCGAGATCAGTTGAAGAATTCAAGACGCTCAAATCCGAAGGCTATTTCCAAGGGATGTCACTAGCCCAAGCCTGGGATCTGTACTGGGAGAAATGTCTTACATTGGGCGAAGAAGATGAAAAGCAGCAAACTACCAGCAGCCACTCAGCTATTAAGCAGAAGACTCCCTTGCAGTACACACCCAGAGGAGGAGGAAGAAGTGGTGGTGGAAGACGTTCTCGACCTCGTCCAAAACCCAAGAATATTGAATATGTAGATCCCGGAAAGAAGGGGAGGATCTACTTGGGTCAAAATATGACGAAGTGGCAAATTTGGAAATGGCATGGAAGAATGCAGAGGCTGTAAGAAGACAAGAAGAAGAGAACGAAAGGCAAACTCAGTTATGGGTCTAGAGGAAACGGAGGGATGATGCCTCTAAAAGAGCTTATGAAAAGAAGCAGAGAGGTGCTGAAGAAGAAAAAAAAAGTAAGAGAGCTGATGACTTCGACAGAGTTGAAGAAGAAAGAAGGAGGCGAAGGATTTGAAGTGTTGCTACGAACCCTTCATGTATATTACTTATGTAAATACATTTTTGTAAGTTATCTGTAATACTTAGTGATTTTCCCTATAATTTTTCACTTTGTATTTACTCTTGTATCTTAGCATACATATGTGTTTTGTTTTGACAAGAATGCTATGATACTATTTGTAAACAACTATATAAAGGACAAGAATGCTATGATCAATAAAATGATCTATTTAAGCATACATTCTTTGTTACTGCATTGTCTGTATGTATCTTTGCTGTTTACATTTTGTTGAATGTTTTTAAGTTTTGGCATCATCAAAAAGGGGAAATTGTTAGGAAATTTATTTTGTAGATTTTGATGATACCGTGTAAAACTTAAACTAGAAAGTTGGCACCTCATTTTTCTTGTAATTTACATTGTAATAGATAGAAATTTGAAAAAACTCACCAAGTCGCCTACTCCTGAAATACAAGAAGTCAATCAAGATCAAGATGAAGAAGACTCGCTGCGAGACAACCGAGTATGGCAAAGAAGGAAAGTCAAGAACTCGACTGAACATGTATCAGTTTTGAATCAGCTGTGTGAAGATTCAGTCAAGTCAACTTAAGAAGCCAAGTCTCAAGTTGAAGTGACAGATGAGTCATCCAAGGATCGGAAGCTAACTCAAGTCACCAGGGGAATAAAAGACTGCAGTCAAGTCAAGACAACTGAATGAGATCCGTTGATGAAAGTCAAGATTGTTACTCAGAATGGTAACATATTAAAGTTGTCAGAGATAAAGTGTTAGTTCCAGTTATGTGCAAAAGTATCAAACCAATGGGAAGCGCTGACCTCAAGCAAAGGATGCAGGAGTATATCGAAAGGCTACACAAGTGTCACCAAACAAAAATAGAGCTGCTACAAGAATTCCAAAGAAAAGAAATTCTGCGCCTTGAGAACACAATGAATGACAAATTCAGCCTAATCTTGGCCGAAATGAAGTTGATGGTAGTTGAGTCCAAGGAAACTCGCTCAGAATTTCGAACAGCTTATGTAGCAGTAGACTCCAAATAGAATTCAGCTCTAAGCAGACTTGACTTCATGCTCACAGGCATGTTCCTTGGGGTCCCTCTTTCCTTTGATGATGCCAAAAAGGGGGAAGAGGTGTCCCTAAGGAAATTAAAAGAAGAAAAGTTGAAGGAATCTGCAGCGGAGAAGATTGCAGCTGAGAAGAAGGGAAAAACAGCTGAGGGGGAATGTTTGAAAGATCTTGCGTTAATGATAGCCGAAACCCCTTAGCAGGGTCAAATTACTGCCTCTATTTTGAGCAAACTCCACGTTACCCTACCCATTGAGCACTCTGCTATGCCAATGTCAGAGAAGAGACGAATCATTGAAGCAGGGATTGAGGAGTTTTCTAAAAAGCAGGATGCCCGCGTTCTGGAAGTGCTAAAACAATATGGTGGCATTCCAGCAGGGAAAGATCAAGATGTTATACCTGACAATGGATCCGAGCCAAGATGAGTTGAAGAATTCAAGACGCTCGAATCCGAAGGCTATTTCCAAGGGATGTCACTAGCCTAAGCCTGGGATCTATACTGGGAGAAAGGTCTTACATTGTGCGAAGAAACTGAACATCAGCAGACTACCAGCAGCCACTCAACTATTAAGCATAAGACTCCCGTGCAATACACACCCAGAGGAGGAGGAAGAAGTGATGGTGGAAGAGGTTCTCGACCTCATCCAAAACCCAAGAATATTGAATATGTAGATCCCAGAAAGAAGGAGAGGATCTACGGGGCTGGGTATGACGAAGTGACAAATCTGGAAGTGGCAAGGAAGAATGCAGAGGCTGTAAGAAGACATGAAGAAGAGAACGAAAGACAAACTCAGCTATGGCTCGAGAGGAAGCGGAGGGATGATGCCTCTAAAAGAGCTTATGAAAAGAAGCAGAGAGCTGCTGAAAAAGAAAGAAGGAGGTAGCGAAGGCGTTGTTAATACATTTCTATAAGTCATCTGTAATACTTAGTGATTTTCCCTGTAATTTTTCACTTTTTATTTACTCTTGTATCTTAGCATAGATATGTGTTTTGTTTTGACAAGAATGCTATGATACTATTTGTGAACAGCTATGTAAAGGACAAGAATGCTATGATCAATAAAATAATCTATTTAATCATACATTCTTTGTTATTGCATTGTCTGTATGTATCTTTGCTGTTTACATTTTGTTGAATGTTTTTAAGTTTTGGCAACATCAAAAAGGGAGAAATTGTTAGGAAATTTATTTTGTAGATTTTGATGATACCGTGTAAAACTTAAACTAGAAATTTGGCACCCCATTTTCCTTGTAATTTACATTTTAATAGATAGGGCTGGAAAAGCTGAGTCAAGTCAGCTACGCCTGGAAATATAAGAAGTCAACTAAAGACTGAAGTAAAGACTTTGCTGTGAGACAGCTGAGTCTGGCAAAGAAGGAAAGTCAAGAACTCGACTGAAGATGTATCAACTGTGAATCAGCTGTGTGAAGAGTCAGTCAAGTCAACTCAAGAAGCCAAGTCTCAAGTTGAAGTGACAGATGAGTCATCAAAGGATTGGAAGCTAACTCAAGTCACATGGGGAATAAAAGACTGCAGTCAAGTCAAGACAACAGAATGAGATCCGTTGATGAAAGTCAAGATTGTTACTCAGAATGGTAACATATTAAAGTTGTCAGAGATAAAGTGTTAGTTCCAGTTATGTGCAAAAGGAACAAACCAATGGGAAGCACTGCACCAAGTGTTAGAAACACTGCAATGCTGCAAGACATTAAATACGAGGAAATGTCAACATCAAAGACTGCAACAAGACAAGCCAACGAACATAAGTGACTTTTGAAATCAGCCTATCTCTTCATCGAGCAAAATTTCAAAAGTTCACTATAAAAGGCTGAGGAATTTATTGAGAAGAGGTGACCTTGAATACCTGAACCATGAACAAGCAAACAATATTCTAGTTATTAACCTGCAGATATTCTCAAGTATATTCAAGCAAATCCTCAAGCTTGAAACTCGAAGGAAATCGATCCAACACAAGCTGTGAAGGAAAGACAACATCAAATCTGTTGAAGAGAAAGCTTTTGAAGAATCAAAAGGGGTTTACTTTCCAAGGAGGATTGTAGGAACGTTCAAGGTCGAACCAGTATCAAGTTATTGGAGGGCTTCGTGATCAAATCCAAGAGCTTGAGAAAGTGAGCTGAAGTAGCAAAACAACTGCCTTGTGAAGAAGCTGAGTCGGAAGAGAAGCCAACTGTGTGAGCAAGGCTGTCTCTAGACTGTTCACCACTTTGTAAACTGATCTGTTACTTAGTGGATTCCTCCAGGAGTTGGAGAAGAGAGGATTAGAAGAATTACCCCATCTTCGAACCTCTATAAAAATTAACTGTGTCATTTATTTTTCAGCACATTTATATTTCTGCATACTTACATCATACCTGCTGATAAACTCATATTTGCTATTAAACTGGTCAATAACCAAATGCTAAAATCAAGTGTTAAACAAGTTTAAAACAATTCAAAGGGTGTTATGTCTTCCGCGAATAAAACCAACACAACCAAGTTAAAGTTCAGGTTAAACAGTTGAGTTATTCTATCAACAGCTCTATCGAGTCTGTTGAGTGGCTAACTCTGCTGAATAACCAACTTATTTGTCCCTCAAGGACACAACTGATTGTGTTAACTCTGTAATAATCTTAAAATGACTAAAATCAAAAAGTTGGTAAGGTTTATTCAACACCCCCTTCTAAACCTTACTCACACCCCTTGGGACCTACATCATTTTGGCAAACTCCATCACTAGTTCTTCTTGTTCAGTTATTGAACTCGATATTTCTCCGTTGGTTTTACGGCTTAGAGCATCAACAACTACATTAGCTTTCCTATGATGGTAGTTTATGGTACAGTCGTAATCATTAACCAATTTTAGCCACCTCCTATGCCTCATGTTTAACTCTTTCTGAGTAAACATATACTTTAAGCTTTTGTGGTAAGTGAAAATTTCACACCTTCCTCCATACAAATAATTCCTCCAAATATTTAAGGCGTGGACCACAACAGCTCGCTCCAAATCATGTTTAGGGTAGTTCAATTCATGTGGCTTCAGTTACCTTGGGGCGTAGGCGACCACTTTGCCAAGCTGCATCAGCACGCATCTCAAACCTTGTTTGGACGCGTAACTATAAATAACAAATTCCTTAGATGGATCAGGAATTGTCAAAACTGGTGCAGAAGTCAGTCTTTGTTTCAATTCTTGAAAACTTTCCTCGCATTTTTCTGTCCACATAAATTTTTCCCCTTTTCTAGTCAGTCGAGTCATGGGTCCAACTATTTTTGAATATCCTTCGATGAATCTTCGATAATACCCTGTTAAACCCAGAAAACTGCGAACTTCACTTGCATTCTTAGGCGCCCTCCATTCATTAACTGCTTCAACTTTAGTTGGATCTACTTCAATTCTTTGAGCCGTAATCACATGCCCAAAAAATACAGCTCGATTCATCGAAAATTCACACTTCTTAAATTTTGCATACACCGTCTCTCTGCGAAGTGTCTCCAACTTTATTCTCAAATGTTCTTTATGTTTTTCTTCATTCTTAGAATACATCAGTATGTCATCTATAAAGACTAGGACAAATTGGTCCAAAAATGGGTGGAACACTCGATTCATCAAGTCCATGAACACTGCTGGTGCGTTACTCAATTCAAAAGGCATTAGTATGAATTCATAATGCCCATAACGAGTTCTAAAAGCCGTCTTTGGAATATCACTTTCCTTAATTCTTAATTGGTGATATCCGGATCTCAAGTCAATCTTAGAAAAAGTACTAACACCCCTCAATTGATCAAATAAGTCCTTAATTCTTGGTAACATGTACTTATTCTTCACAGTGAGTCGATTAAGTTCTTATTTGTTCAACTTATTCCATGGATCGATATACACAACTTTATATATAAGAAGTAGTTAGACTTCATGGTGTGCCACTATCTATTGTTTCAGATAGGGATTCTATGTTCTTATCTACTTTTTGGAGGAGTCTACAGAAGGCACTAGGAACACGATTGTCATTCATCAATGCTTATCACCCTCAGACTGACGGACAATCAGAACGAACCATACAAAATTTAGAAGATATACTTAGGGCCTGTGTTCTAGATTTTCAAGGACAATGGAGCAAATATCTACCTTTGATAGAATTCTCATACAACAACATCTACCAAGCCACAATTGGAATGGATCCCTATGAAGCACTATACGGTAGAAAATGCAGATCACCAGTTCATTGGGATGAGGTTGGCGAAAGAAAGCTTTTAGGCCCAGACATAGTTCGAGAAATGACAGGCTGTGACACAAATTTGACAAAGGATGGGAACTGCTCAGAGCCGATAGAAAAGTTACTCAGATCGAAGAAGAAGAATGTTAGAATTTTCAGTAGGGGATCAAGTATTTCTTAAGGTGGCACCAATGAACGGGGTAGTGCGATTTTGAAAGAAAGGAAAGCTCAGTCCTAGATACATTGGTCCATTTCATATTACTGAAAGAGTCGGTGATGTTGCTTATAGACTCGACCTGCCCACGTCAATGGCTCAAGTGCACGATGTTTTTCACGTATCTATGTTGAGAAAATACATTTCAAATTCATCTCATATTTTGAAACACGAACCAGTAAGATTAAAAGCCGACTTGAGCTACGACGAAGTACCGGTGGAGATTTTGTTACGAGAAATAAAGAAACTAAGAAATAAGGAAATTCCATTAGTTAAAGTACTCTGGAGAAATCAATCAGTAGAAGAAGCTACGTGGGAAAGAGAAGACGAGATGAGAGCTAAATATCCTGACTTATTTCGATAAGTAAAATTTCGAGGACGAAATTTTTATAAGGAGGGGAGGATGTAATAACCGAGCCTCTCACTACTCACTAGACCAATATAATTCATGAATTACATGTTGGTTATGTGCTATTTGCATAATCTGATTATTTTATACGACATGGCCAATTTTATAATTTTCGAACTCACCTATGGTGATTAGTCGTTAGATTACTAATTTAAGTAAAAAATGATATTTAGTTTTCATACTATTAGATGTTAGTTATTAAGTTACACGTGGTAGCCATTCAAAGAGTTACTAGATTATACGTGGTAAACTTAGAGGTGAAAAGTGGCAACAATGTGTGTATCGGAAAACACAAAAGGCAAACAATTTGATTGAATAGATTAATGTAATATAGGATCGAGAACCTAATTGTAAGATGTTATATTATTTGAGACTAATAATTTTATAATAATAATAGTAATAATAATAATAATAATAATAATAATAATAATAATAATAATAATAATAATAATACGGGACCAAGTCACAATTGGAAAACAAGGATGAACTTATGGGTGAATGTAAATAATAAATCATGTTTCAATAATCTATATATATACCTCAAAATATATTTACATATTCTAAACACATGAAACAAAGTATTTTATTAATTTGTCTCTAATATGGCTAAACACACTTGATTTTGCTGAAAAACAAGGGAATGGGTCAGATTTTATAGTAAGGAAACACCTCATGCTTCTTGACACCTCATGGTTAACTTAAGTTAACACCTCATCCTTTCTTCACTCTTAAGGACTTCAGACACGACCATATGCCTTTAACACACACTTTCAGATTCTAAACATACTCAAGACTCTCTTAAAATAGGTTCCAAGTGATCCCAATCAAAATAGGAAGGGACGAGAAGCAAAGAAACAATACACTTAGCAAAAGCAAAAATCAGCATAGGTGCGGACTTCTTGTAGTATGGTCCTTTAGATTTTAGTTATTTTAATATATACACCCTTCAATATTGTTAATGGAGGTGTTAGATATTTTATTTCAAATCTTTATTTATTAAAGAAAAAAGGGAGAGAGAGGGTTTGATAGCAAAATACTCCAAGAAACCACAAAGGACAGAATCTGCCATTTTCTGGTTTTATGATGTTTTATGCTTTAAAACTGAATCATATGTTGGTAAGACCTCAATTTATCACAACGTACATGTTATTATAGGTGCTATAAGTTTTGGGATAAATTTTCAGATGTTACCAATTAGGGTATGGCATGATAACTTACAAGGAAGTAAACTAATGCTCAGTTCAAGGTTTAATCACAGCTAGCTGCTGTCCAGATCAATTTTGACCATATTACTTTCTGAATCTGAGAATTATCAACCATAAATGATTAGATAATTGTGTTAGATTTACAACCCAACTTGAATCACTCTAATATCTATTTTCTAGAGGAAGTTATAGTCAAAATACCACACTCTGCCAAACCTGCATTTCTCGACGCTATGTTGCGTGTTTATCCTCATTTTTGTCCTTGAATAAAATTGAAATAGACCAATCACTGCATATGAAGTTTTTAGGTATATGTTTTATCTTTCTAGTGAGTTATTAACCATGTCAATTGGGCATTGGAGTGAGAAGTTATGCCCAAACTGCGAGAATGGTGGATTGGAAAGACTTTATATATGATATAGGGTCATCCAATAGTATCATTAGCTCATTTTATAAGCTGCCTAAATGTGATAATAATATGGAAGGGAGTAGATATATCTAAATAGGTTAAAATTACTTTTAAACTTGTCTTGACTGCATGTAGTCACAACGAAATGGGGTTATCTAAACTTGATGCAATATATTTATAATGATAATGATTTTTAATAGTTATTGACTAGTTTTAGGGATTATAATGGATCATGTTAAGGAAGATGCTAATGATATTGTATATGTAGCAGACCGTTTGGAGTCTAATATCGAAGAATACCATCAAATAGCCTAAAGTAAGCATTTTACGAGTAAAAGGTAAGTGAAAATCCATCTGCAACTACAATGCATGAACATAGTATTTCTGTCTTATTGATACTAAATGTGATTCTTGTATCTTGATGGGTGCACTATGGAAACCTTGATGTTCATATATTGCTTGGTGGATATTAGAGGGTGATGATTATTGTTTCATTGAGCATGTCATTCATTGGCATTTGCACGTGCATGCACAATATATGAGTATTGTTGAGTTGAGGCATGCACGACATGATTTTTGGAAAAGAAAACATTTTGGTTGGCCGCTACTAGTGCACCGAGGCCTGTGTGGCTTATGTATATGATGTTTCGGGTACCGCAAGTGGGATGACTTTCCGAAGGATCGCAGGGGCAGGCATGAGGCAGACGCCTGGTGGTCACGGGAGGATGGTCCACTTGATAGTACCCTTATGGTTGGTGCAGCGAGTGGGATGACTTATTGTGGATCGTGGGTGCAGGCATGAGGCGGACATGTGGTGGTCACAAGATGATGGGCCCTTGTCTGTGTCAATCGGTTATTGGCCATCTGATAATTGATATTGAGCTCTTTCCGGTGCGTAGTAGGGGGCCAAGGGCCCGATAAAAGAAAAAGGAATTTGGCTGAAATACTTTATTTCATCGGCATGCATTCTCGAAAGAGTATCTTGGATTCAATTACTTATGCATTTCATATCATTTCATTGACATGCATGATTTTTACTTATTGAGCTTTAGCTCATGTATTTCATGCATTGTAGGTGAGCCTGATGATGCTGATTTACATGAGCTTACTGGATAGGCTGTTGGAGGTCCTACAGGTTATTGACGACATTGTACATGGATGACGACCTGTTGGGCTGTGTTGATGGGTCACCTTTCTTTTTGGTCTTGTATTATAATTTGGTTTAGGGTTGTACTCTCTTTTAAAAACTCTGATGTAAATATGAACATGTAAATAGCTAGGTGATGTGGGTTATGAGTTTGGTTACATGGATGTCTGTTGTATTTAATAGCAGGGTATGTTACCTCTTTTGCTTGTTGGTATGGTTTGTCATTTTCATACAAGTAAAGTGATCTTGCTTGTTCGTTGTTAAAATGTCACAGGTAAAAAAAAAATGTACAGGTATATAGGGTTTACGTTGTCAAATTTCACTTTTTGTGTTGCTTAGTGATGTAGTAGTTGGGGTGGGCGTCACACAATATCTTCTCCATTCACATTAGGTTCATCAAAAACCACATGGATAGACTCTTTTGTGACCATAGTCCTCTTGTTTAGCACTCTATAGGCTTTATTCTCAGTTGAGTATCCCAAAAAGATACCTTCATCAGCTTTAACATCAAAAGGCTTCAAATTGTCCTTGCCATTGTTGTGGATGAAGCATTTGCATCCAAATATCTTGAAATATCCAACATTTGGCTTTCTCCCTGTCCAAATCTCATAGGGAGTCTTGGTCAATTGTCTATTAATTATGCATCTATTCTGAGTGTAGCATGTTGTATTTATGGCTTCAACCCAAAATCTCTTAGGCAATCCAGCTTCAGCTAACATTGTCCTTGCAGCTTCCTTGAGAGTTATGTTTCTTCTTTCAGCTACTCCATTCTGCTGTGGAGTCCTTGCTAGTGATAACTCATGAGCAATACCATTTTCAACACAATACTGAGTTATTATCCCATTGACAAACTCAGTTCCCCTGTTAGATCTTATCTTTATAATGGTTTGACTCTTCTTATCAGCTGAGGCCATTTCTGCAGTGTTTCCTTCTTTTTACACATGAAAATTGTCCATGTATATCTTGAATAGTCATCCACCACCACTAAGGTGTATTTCTTTCCACTGATGCTAGCTAGCTCAACTGGACCAAATAAATCCATATGCAACAGATGCAATATCCTGGTTAAAGAAGGACTTGGCTTATCCTTGAATGATGATTTGATTTGCTTTTCCATCTGGCATGCATCACATATGCTTTCTTACTTGTGCACTGAGTCTGGCAATCCTTCCACAAGATGACTCCTTGCAAGCTTGTTCATTTTCTTCAAATTCATGTGATTCAGCTTCCTATGCCACAACCAACTTAATTCGGTTGTGCTCCTTGCTAGCAGACATGTGCTTGGTGTAGCAATAGACCAATCTACCACATACATATTCTTTTTCCTTGTTCCTTGTAGCACAATTTCATTTGATTCAGCATCTTTGATCTGGCATATCCCCATGGCCTTTGTCACAGAGTTGGTTGATGCTTAAAAGGCTGAAGTTGAGACCTTCAACATAAGCAACATCTGTGATCTCCAGTTCATTCTTCTTGATGGATCCTGTGCTTTTGATCTCCACTAGAGCTTCATTGCCTCCAAATTCAAAGAAATCAAAGGTTCAAAAGTCATATTTGGAGGAAATAAAGCTCCAGGGGAAATCAAAGGCACATAATCCATAAAGAAAAATAGATTGGAGATCACAGACGTTGCATATGTTGAAGGCCTCAACTTCAATCAGCTAATCATCGGCCAACTTTGTGACAGAGGCTACAATATGGGATTCAACATTGGAGTTTGCCAAATCAAAGTTGCTGCATCAAACAAATTGTGCTCCAAGTAACAAAGCAGAAGAACATGTATGTAGTGGATGGGTCAACTGCTACACCAAGCACATGTCTGCTAGCAAAGAGTACAACCGAATGAAGTTGGTTGTGGCACAAGAAGCTAAGTCACCTGAACTTCTAGACAATCAACAAGCTTGCAATGAGTCATCTTGTAGAAGGATTGCCTGACTCAGTGTACAAGAAAGAAAGTAATTGTGATGCATGCCAGATGGGAAAGCAAATCAAATCATCCTTTAAGGACAAGACAAATCCTTCTTCAACAAGGATATTGCATCTGTTGTACATGGACTTATTTGGTCCCGTTGATCTAGCCAGCATCAGTGGAAAGAAATACACCTTAGTGGTGATAGATGATTATTTAAGATATACATGGACTATTTTCATGTGTAAAAAGAAAGAGACATTATAGAAATTGCCTCAGCTGATGAGAAGAGTTCAAAATGAGAATAGTCAAACCATTATTATGATAAGGTTTGATAGGGGAACTGAGTTTGTTAATGGAATTATAACTCAGTATTGTGTTGAAAATGGTATTGCTCATGATTTATGACCAGCAAGAACTCCACAAATGAATGGAGTAGGCTGAAAGAAGAATATAACTCCCAAGGAAGTCGCAAGGACAATGTTAAGTCGGATTGCTAAGAGATTTTGAGCTGAAGCCATCAACACTGCTTGCTACACTCAGAATAGGTGTATGATAAACAGGAAATTGTCCAAAACTCCCTATGAAATTTGGATACGAAGGAAGCCAAATGTTGGATATTTCAAGATCTTTGGATGTAAGTGATGAAACTTCATCCACAACAATGACAAGGATAACTTGAAAGCTTTTGATGCTAAGGCTGATGAAGGTATCTTTTTGGGATACTCAACTGAGAGTAAAGCTTAGAGAGTGCTGAGCAAAAGGACTATGGTCACAGAAGAGTCTAACCATGTGGTTTTTGATGAACCTAATGTGAATGGAGAAGACATAGATGAGTTTGCTGAGAAGAAGAATCAGCCAACTATGCAGAAGAGTCCCTATGTTGAAATTGATGTAAAAGCACTCAACCCTGATGAAGAAGAGATAGCTGAATCTCAGAGACATCTGGAAGGTCAACAGTTGAATGATGATGAAGAAGTTGTTCAAGGCAACTTAGCTGCAAGTTGGCTAAATCCAGCAGACTTACTCCAACTAGATGTGAGATGGTTGAGAGACCATCCACCTGAGCTAATCATTGGAAATGTTGGAGATGGAGTAAGAACCAGATCCGGAGCTCAACATGAAGCCATGTTTACTGGTTTCATTTCCCAGATAGAACCCAACGATGTATCTCAAGCATTGGATGATGCACATTGGATTCAGGCTATGCAGGAAGAGCTAAATCAGTTTGAAAGAAACAAAGTACGGGAATTGGTTAAAAGGCCTACCCACCAAAATTTTATTGGTACTAAGTGGGTATTTAGAAAAAGAAGAATGAGGAAGGATCTGTTGTAAGAAACAAATCAAGATTGGTAGCCAAAGGGTATTACCAAGAGGAAAATAGTTTTTGATGAAACATTTGCTTCTGTTGCTAGATTGGAAGCAAAAAGGATGTTTCTTGCTTATGCTGCACACAAGAACTTTACTGTGTATCAAATGGATGTGAAGAGTGCATTTTTTAATAAACATTTGGAAGAAGAAGTGTATGTTGAGCAACCTCCAGGTTTTGAGCAGAAAACTTTGGAGATAAAGTCTACAAGCTTAAGAAAGCATTGTATGGATTAAAACAAACACCAAGAGCTTGGTATGACACATTGTCACAGTTTCTAATTGAAAATGAGTTCACCAAAAGAAAGGTTGATAGAACACTCTTCAATTCAAGATGGGGAGAGTATATTGTTTGGTCATATCTATGCGGATGACATCATATTTAGATCCACAAAGAGCTGACTTTCTTCCTAGGTCTTCAAGTTAAGCAAATGAAGGTTGTAACCTTCATAAGTCAAACCAAATATACCAGAGATTTAATGAAGAAATTTGGTATAGAATCAAAGTCATCGGTGAAGATTCCAATGAACACTTCAGTTAAGATGGATATGGGTGCAGATGGCAAAACTGTTGATCAAACCGGATATAGAGCTCTCATTGGATCACTGCTCTATTTAACAACAAGTAGGTCAGACATCACCTTTGTTGTAGGTATATGTGCTAGATTTCAATCTGCACCAAAAGAGAGTCACATGACTACAGCCAAGAGAATCCTAAGGTATTTGAAGGGATGCCAAGAAGTTGGCTTATGGTATCCAAAGGGTGGAGGATTCAAGCTGGTAGGCTATTCAGACTCAGACTATGCTGGATGTAGAGTGGACAGGAAGAGTACATCAGGTACTTGTCAAATGCTTGGAAATAGATTAGTTTCTTGGTTCAGCAAGAAACAAAATTCAATAGCTACATCCACAAATTGGCAGTACATACTGCAGGCAAACAATGTGTCCAAGATTTATGGATGAGGCAACAACTGAGAGACTATGACATAGAAGAAAAAGAGATTCCAATTATGTGTGATAACACAAGTGCGATTGCAATTACTCAAAATCCTGTATTTCATTCAAGAACAAAGCACATTGATGTCAGATATCATTTTATAAGAGATCATGTTGAAAAGAAGGACATTTCTTTGGAATACATCTCTACTGATAAGCAGTTAGCTGACATATTCACTAAGCCATTATGTGAATCAAGATTTGAAGAGCTTAAGAATGAGCTAGGTTTGATTGAGCTGAGTTAGGAGACTCAGAAGACTAATGCAGTAGAGTCGAAGAAGAGAGAGATGAAAATTAGCAAGGTTTCACTATCCAGCCAAGTGAAACAACCAAAACGGGATATCAGTTGTATCGAGTTAGCTTATAGCTGAGTGATCATCATGTGAAGAGAGAAGCAGAGTTAAGTCACTTATGGAAGATAACTGAGTTATTTATGAGCTAAGTGACAAAACGCAGTCGTATTCTGCAAGGGGGAATGTTTTTGGGCATTACATCAGCGTAATTATGGTGTCAGAATAAAGCCTGTACACATTCAGCCTACAATTGGATATAAATGATGCTGCATTTAATGCGGGGAAATTAATGCGGTTTCAAATGTTTAATCTTTACCATTCGTTTTGATCAACCTTTTCAAATTCTAAAACCCTCCCCTCACGTCCCTTATATACCAAAATCCAATTTTCTCTCTCCTCACAAAACACTCTTCATTCTCAAGAAAGATCAAGCTTTTCTCTACGAATCAAGTGAAACCCTAGTTCTTACAGCACCAGTTGTACAAGTTTTTCACCGATAATTTTTCAAGAAATGGCACCCAAATACGATTTTGTCAAGATGACTAGAAGATCCACTCAGGCTCTACAGTGGACTTCAAAGGTTTGTTGAAACAAGGAGTAGACACGGCCCTGGCTCAGAAGATTGCTACGAAGTTAGAGAAATCTGGTCTCAAGGAATTTCTCACTATGGAATACTCGCACACATACCTCGAAGAAGTGGCTATGTTCTGCGTGAACACTGAGGTTCACGTCGGAGTGATAAGGTCTTTGGTCCATAGCAAGGACATCAAACCTACTGTTGCGGACTTAGCTGCTCACTGCCACTTGCCTTTAGAAGGGATGAAGGACATTGCTAAAAAGATTGTGAGCCTGGTTGCGGCATGAATGAGATTGCCAAGCTAGAGTCTGCTGCTAAGGTTGTTTACACAGCCCATAAGTCGTTGATGACGGACGACTATCACAAGTTGATGGATATCATGTCCAAGTGCATGGACATGAAGTTTGGCAGCTTCAATTAGCTGTCTCGGACGAAGCTGACTATTATGGCTGCTATCATGGAGGAGAATAAGGTGAACTGGGTTGAGTTCATCTTCAGCTGAATCTGCCAGAATGTTTTGAACAAGACCATATCTGATGATGGTCTGTTTGTAAGCTCCCTGGGGTATGGTCTAGTCATTGGCCATCTAATGGAGGTGAAAGGGATTGCACTCAGACATGGGAAGCCATTCCATGTGAACAATAAGATGTTCAAGGCTAAATAAAATTGGTGCTCAGAGGCAAGCACGTGCACGCAGAGCTGACACCAACGAAGGTGAGTTAACTGATCATGTCCCTAAGGACACTGCTGCAAATCGTCCCTTCTCCTTCTCCGGGCGATTGAAAGAAGAAGAGAGAGGCAAGCGAAAGCAAGCCCCTGCAAATTGTTTTGGAGAAAACACCGCCTTGCAGCCCGTCCCCAATCCGTCACCTAACCCGGTAAAGAAATTTGAGACTAAGAAGAAACCTCTTGTACCTTCTCCAATCATGAAGAAGAAGCGCACTGTTGTGCCTAGGAAAACAATTGCATCAAAGAAGCAGAAGACTGGCGAAAGGCTTTTACTTTTGATGAGGTGGAGCCAGAAGTTCCCTTGGTTCCAACCAAACGAAGGAGATTGGTAAAGATATCGAAGCTTAAGAAGCCAGCTGAATCTGGCACTCAACCGGCGAAGGGGATTGCTGAAGCTCAAGAGGAGCAGTCTAAAGAAGTTGAGGGTGGTGTAGCAATCACCACTGAAGTGGAGAAGACTATTGTCGTAGATCAGCAGCTTGAAAAAGAAACAGCTGTTCGGGAGACAACTGGGGAACACGGAGCAGACATAGCTGGCCAGTCTGAAGAGTTAGTTGTCCAGTCCCCTCAAACCGATGCTCAAACACTTGAGGAGGAACATGCTCCACTTGCACCAATTCAGGAGGAGGACGATGACCTTGAAATGTTATCTCCTGCCTACCATGACATACAAGAACGACTTAGGATCTGGAAGCATCAGAAGCTGAGCTATGCCAGACAACAATTCTAGAGATCTGGAACAGCCACTATCCATGTACCAGGTTCCTTGGCACTCAGCTGTTCCTTGAACCTGCAATCAAGAAAATTAGTTTTTAGGTACCCATACTTGCCTGGGTCCTGGGGGGTTAGTGCTATAAGATGTTCCAACCAACCTATAGCCAAATGATCCGACTCTAAGAGGTTGCCATCTATCAGTTCCATAATCATAATGCACATTAGCAAATTGCTTGGGGGTTTTAGGATCATACAGTTGTCTCTTTTGTCTGTATGCCTGTGTGTGTGTTTGAACATTTGCTTTTCTGGGGTTATAGTGGAATTTCAGGGTGTTGTGCCTGCGTGCTTGTGTGTGTTGATAATAGCTCTTTTGCCTTGGGAATGACCTTTGCTAAGGTTGAGGTCTTTGCCATTTTGGCTTGTATCCCATAGGTCTTTGCTGATGTTTCACATTGTTGTTCCAATCAGCTTGGTTTGTGTAGTTTCTACCATTCCCCTCATATGTATTTCTTTGATGAAATATCTGGTGCTTTTGGTAGCTCTGTTTGGATTTTACATAGTATTTTCTATTAGGAGTCTGCTGATGGACTTGTCTAAATTTCTTTTTAGCTGTCCTTTCAGCATACTCTACTGGCTTCTTTCCTTTTCCCTTATAACCAAGGCCAGTATGATTGTGATTGTGTTTTGGTGTGGTTGTTGGTGCAACATATGGTATTTTGGACTTTTGGATTCCCTCATTACTTGCGGATCCTTTTTCGAAAATCACTCTGGGAGTTTGACTATGCATAAAGGAATTGAATCATATGCCTGTCTTATCTCCACACTCTTTTTGACTCATTATAAGTTCATCCAATGATTTGGATCCTTTTGTAAATGAGGCAATCACATGTTTAAGATTTTTTTCACTCTTTTCTGTAGCAGCTAACGCTGCTAAGATCTTGGCATTTTCAGCCTTCAACTTAGTGTTCTCATCAGCTATGTGACTTAGAATACTCAGCTCTTTAGTCAGCTATGAGTTTTGGCTTTTAAGTTGGTTGTTTTCCTCATTTAGAAGTGTGTGTGAGGTTTTGATGTGCTCAAAATCTTTCATCATTTTGCCTAATGAATCATAAAGATCTGTGGGTGATGAAGTGTGTGTATCACAATCACTATCACTTGAATGTGAATGAGATGAGTTAGATTATACCTCATCTTCTTGATCTTGTTCTTTGGCCATGAGGCAGATCATAGTCTCTTCCTCAGTATCACTTTAGTAGTCAGCTTCACTACTATCTGAGTCTGCTGCTTCTTTGCACTTGGCTGACTCAGCAGTCTCAGCAGCCAACATGGCTTTCTTCTTTTCTTGCCTTCTTTCTTTTTCGTTTTTGTATTTGTTGACTGGTGGATAGGAACAGTCAACAACAAAGTGTCCTGGTTGTCTGCAATTCCAATACAGGTTTTCAGCTCTCTGATTAGCTCTCTCGGCTCTCGATTATCAGCTCTCTGATTTTCAATTCTCTTGGGTGGTCTATCTTCCCTTGCTTTGGAAGGTGCTGAATGTCTTCTGGAGGTCTCTCCCTTGTTTCTTTTGTAGTTCTTGTTAAAGAACTTGTTGAATCTTTTAACCATGAGAGCAATTTCCTCCTGGTCAATGGTCTCCTTTGGCTCTGCTTTCTTCCCTTCACTGGCCAACAATGCAGCTGTCTTTGGTACAACTGTCTCCTCTTGCTCTTTCCTTCTCAGCTCAAACTCATAGGCTTTGAGGTCTGAGAATAGCTCATGATTCGATGTCTTTGAGTGGTCCATTGAATGTCTTAGGGCCATGACCTTCATTTCCCATTGAAATGGGATGGCTCTTAGTATCTTCATGCACATCTCCTTCTGAGTGTACTCTTTCTCAAGAGTTGAAAGCTCATTTGTGATCTCTTTGAATCTGGCATCCAACTGATCTAGACTTTCACCTGCAAGCATTTTAAAATTTTCAAATTTTTGAACATCAACAGTTAATTTATTCTCTTTAATTTGTTCTGACCCTTCACAAATCAGGGTTAGCTTATCCCATATTTCTTTAGGCTGATTTGCATGACTTGACTTTGTTGAACATAGCTTTGTCCAACGTCTTGTAGAGAATATCCTTGGCCACATTATCCAGGTTGTATCTCTTTCTGTCTTCCTTGGTCCATTCACTGCAAGGTTTTTCAACCATGGCTGGTCTAGCCTCTGCTGGTACAACATCCTCTCCTTCAGCTGGAGGTGCTCTTCTTACAGCAGTATTAACCTTCTTTATTTGCAGCGGCCCATCTTCTATCACTAGCCATATTTCATCGTGTAAGGCTGATAGGTGAGCCTGCATGTGTATCTTCCAGTCATCAAACTCTTCCACAGTAAACATAGGAATACGAGTTAGATTGGCTTCCATGATAATAACTTTGCTTTGAAGATGTAAGACTTTGAAAACACAAGTGTTAAACCTTTTTGAAAAAGATTGAGATCTAGTTCAGTAACCAGTGCGGAAGGCTCAATGAACCAACCGTTCTGATTTGTATGATTTTAAGTTCCGATGGACTGAATATGTGGAGCACTGATTCTTTCACTCCTGATCTTGAACTCTTCACAATCTCTCACAAATTGCTCAAAGGCGACAGGAAGAAAGATTTGCCACTTTGATTTCCTGGAGAGGAGGAGAAACTGAAGACATTGCTCCTGCCACTACTTCACCTGCGCCTGTCAGTTCTCAAGATGTTCCTACAAGTGTTCCAATTAATGTTTCCAACACCCCTGATATCCCTTCACATGCATTTGATTCTTCTTCTGCTATATTTGTTGTTATGATTTTTATGCAGGGACAACTTGCATTTGTTGATCAACGCAAATTGCATTGGCGAAGCAACATATTCAGTACTACGAACAATTCAAAGCTCATATCAATAGCTTGCTCTCACTTCTTTCTGGACAAAAAGGGAGAGGTGGAGCTGCTGATGAAGGTGCTGGAATAAGTGCTAAGCCTATCGCAAGTGGAGAAGGAGCTAGTTTAAGTGGTGCCAAGGAAGGAGTTGATGATAACATGAACATGGAATTTGATTTCGAGGATGAATTGTACAAATTTGATAAATGATGTATCTCCGGATGTGGTTAACTAAACAATGATATGTTTTCTATTTTTTGTTTTGATAACTAATATTTTGGTTTGATATTCCGACACTTTATGTTTTCTACTTTTATTGAACTGCTGGATAATAGTACTCTGAATTTGAAATTAGTATTCTGATGAATCTTGTTCTTATACTTTGATATAATGTTTAGTATTAATTATTATTGCAGATCTTAAGTGTTCATGGAAGTGTTCTGACATTTGTATCAACACTTTTTGAAGCAGGGCGATTTTTGATTAAGGGGGGGAAAATTTATTTTACTCTATTTTGTTACTAACGGGGAGTTACTTACTTGTTTTCTGAATCCTATAATTGATTTTCTATGTTTTGTCCAGAAAGGTAAAAAGGGGGAGAATGTTAGATCCGTGTTTTTAAAAGTCATCTAATATTTTTTCTTTATTTTCGAAAATTCTATTTTTATGTGTTTTTGCTTTTCTGGGTTACTTCTTGTAGTAGGATTTATTAAATAAGGAAAGTTGATTTATAAAAGGATTATTTTAAAACTTGACTCTCAAGTATTGTGTTGATATGGAAAGATCTTATTCTTAGATATTTTAGGTCATATTGATAAGGAAGGATTCTAGAGTCCTACCTTATATGTGATAATGAATTCTAGTTCTATTATGTCTCACTTTTCTTGTTTTGTAGGAACTTGGAGTCTTGAACGAGCGCTTATATAAAGAGGTCGTCCCTCACATAACCAAGCACACATAATTACAATTGTGAGAGCAAATATATACGAGAGAGTTCGAGTTCCACACAAAGTAACAAAGGTCGAAAGTCTGCATAGATCAAAGTGTTATATGAAG
Organism: Rehmannia glutinosa; assembly: GCA_016081115.2. Taxonomy (NCBI): domain Eukaryota; kingdom Viridiplantae; phylum Streptophyta; class Magnoliopsida; order Lamiales; family Orobanchaceae; genus Rehmannia; species Rehmannia glutinosa. The sequence continues at coordinate 76,271,593 of CM071927.1, read as the reverse complement.
TGCCACTGCAATTTCAGTATAACACCTTGAAGATTGAGAGTTTTTGTTTCTTTGATTTTTCGTCCATCGTTTGATTTCGTAGAAATTCTGAAAAGTTTATATTCTTTCCTTTTGGACGAGTTGTTTTACATAGTATAGATCTACTCATAGATAGGAGTTTTAATACTTTTCATACTGGTTGAGTCATTTGAAGTGAGTTCTGTAAACAATACTTCAACTAGTGAATTATTTCGCCATACTGGCACGTTTACAATTTTTATACTTGTAGACAAATTTTATCTCTAAGTTTTTCAATTTATTTGCTGCAAGTTGGTATAAGTGTTATTGACACTTATAACAATACTTTATTCTGAGAACGTTGGAACCTTTAAATCTTTCAGCTACCTTAGAGATCTGCTCCCTATGGTCTTATGTTTCAAATTGTTGATGAGGATGTATTACTCCATTAATACCATTACAAAGTTGAAAAGGGGAAAAAGATGAAGAAGAAGAAACAATAACTAGTACGCAAGGGCAAAAACACGGTGCCAATGGAAGAACCCGACTGCACCTTGTCATCATCAACTTCAAGAGTGGGAGAGAAGCAAAGGCCCTATACTACATTTCACATTGAGTTGTGAAATTTTATTTATTATTTTTCTTTCAACACTAAAATTCACTTTTATAATTGGAGGGGGAAAACCTCTATCAGATAATTAAAGCATTCATTCAACCAGCCGTGTTACGTAAACATATGCTACTTTGTAGCTGTAATATATACAATGTTGAACTGAAAAAAATAATTACATATTGAATTATAAGTTGTTGAAGTTTTAAGTTGAAAAGTTTTACGGTTTAAGTGAAAAAGTATTACAGGTTGAACTGAAAAGTATTACACGTTTAAGTGAAAATGTATCACATTGAACTAAAAGGTTATTTCTTATTTGCAATAAAATATACAGATTTAAGAAAAAGATTATTTGTTCCTCAAAATCATGCCAGTTTTATTACTTTGAAAAACGTATATTTTTCAATGAAAAATGATACTTATTGAGAAGAAACTAATATTTTTAAAATTATCATCACCAACCTGTTTAACTTAATTATTATAAAAATACCACCGTCCTTTTATATTTAAATATATACCACTGGTCTAATATGAGTTGGGTCATGGGTTTGCGAGGAATTCGTCGCACAAAATACGGCCAGTAAAACCAACTTATATGAGGTTTTTCCATACTTGGATATGTGAACATTTAGTGGACATAAAAAAAAATAGTATTTTGCGAAACTAGTCCCGCTCGTGCGTTGCACGTGTATTATTATTTTAATATTATTAATTTTGTAATTAAAGTATCTATTAACATGAGCTGGTATTTATTACTTTATTTTAAGAATCATTTGTAAAATTTATTTAAAAATGCAATGCACTGACGAATTTTGTATCTGATAAATATTTCACAAAAAAACATCTCCTTAAAGGTAATACATATCTGTTCATTTTGAGTTTGAAAAAATACGTTGTCGACCAGATTGTTTCCTTATATTATAAGGTAATAAATTTGTAGATTGATAAATCTTAAATATTAAGGTAAGATTTACTCATTCTTTTCCTAAACGTATGTCTAATCATCCAATTGCATGGCAATGTCAAATTCGATTAAATATATAATAAATATTGCATGATTTTTTATTTGCATGTGTTTGGTGCATTCCATATTATTTTTCTTATTTCAATTGGTATCTTTAGTAAAATCAAATCAAAAAATTGTGGTGGGTGTATTAATTTCTATTAAGTAATTCATTTATATTTATATAATGAATTTGGCTAAAATTTCAAGATTCTTTTTCAAAAGAATTTAGGGGTTAGACGACCATCGATTTTTTTTCTTTATTTCATTTTATTTTCCCCTTTTATTTTTTCTTAAGAGGTAGGATGATAAATATAAATTAGAAATAGTACTGATAAATTAGAAATAGAACTGATATCCATAGATTATATAATAATAAATGACTGATCATTTTCTAACAATAATAGTAAAAACAACACCAACTCTCATGGCCATTGTTTGGTCTATTCGTTGACAATTAATGTGAATTTCGCAGTAGCTTGATTATCATTCAAATCTTACCACATCTATGTGGGTTTAATTATTCTATTTTATTTTTTATTTTATTCTCATATGTATTACGCATGTTAAGACAAATTGCATCAAAATATTTCTTTCAAAAAAATCATAAAAATAATCAAGATTATATATTATTTTAGGAAATATGTGTCATTGTTTTAAAAAAAGTAGAATATATACTGAAATATGAAATTTAAAAACTATCTCTACTTCTTCACAGTGATTAAAAGTCTTCTATGACGTTATACTTCATTTTAAAGGGGCTGGAGTGAGTGTTCTCTTTATTCTTATTTTAGCAATTAACAATTGGCCCCTCAATTGTCGTTTAAATAAGATGGTAACAATATACTGCTTTATAACACTCAGAAGACTCAATGAGAAAAGATGGAACGTGAAAAGATGAAAATAGAACAAATCTCATGAATCAACCAAGTGAATCAGCTGTATCGGAAAGTCAGCTGTATTGAGTTAGCTGACAACTGAGTCACTATACGAAAAGAGAGAAGAAAAGTTGAGTCACTTGTGGAGCAAGCTGAGTCATTTATGAGCTAAGTGACAAAAACGCAGTCATTTTTAAGAAACGAGAATGTTTTTAAGGATGACGTCAGTGTAATAATGACGGGTACAGTCAGAAGCTGCACAGTAAGCATATGATTGGATATAAATGGTGCCGCATTAAATGCAAGCAATTAAATGTAGTGTGACATGCTAAATCTGATCCGTTGATCTCGATCAAAATTCAAAAACCGAAAACACGTCCTTTCATAACCCTTATATACTCATTCGTTCAGTTTTTCTCTCTCACACTTAAAACTGTTCATCTTCAAACTTTCGATTTAATCGATAGAAACTTCTAAAAATGGCACCAAAGACTGTAGATGCATTCATTGTGAAGAAAATCGCGGATATGTTGGAAAAATCTAGGCTTAAAGCTTTTTTGATGATAGAATAATCGCACACCTACCTGGAAGAGGTGGCGCAGTTCTATATGAATGCCGAGGTGCATGACGAAGGTATCAAGTCCTCCATCCACCGCAAGGACATCATGATCACTGCTAAGGACCTTGCGAAGCACTGTTTATTACCATCCGAGGGTATGCCGAAAATATATGAAGCTGATGTGGACTTGGCTGCTGCATGGAATGAAGTAGCTAAACCCGAGTGTGCTGCGAAGGTGGTCTACACAGCTGACAAGAAATTGCTGAAAGACGACTATCATAAGCTGATGGATGTTGTCTCCAAATATGTGGACATGAAGTTTGGTAGCTTTAACCAGCTATCAAAGACTAAGCTGATCGTCATGGCTGCGATCATGCAAGGAAAGAAATTTAACTGGGTTGAGTTCGTGTACAGCAGACTCTGCCAGAATGTTGTGAATAAATCGTTCAAGGGAGATGGATCCTTTGGAGGATCACTTGGCTATGGCCTAGTTATTGGGCATTTAATGGAAATGAAGGGCATTCCCCTTGAACATGGAAAACCCTTCCATGTAAACAAGAGGATGTTCAGGGCTAACCTTTCAGGAGCCCAGAAGAGAGCCCATGCGAAGAGGGCGGACACAAGTGATGGGGAATCAGCTGACCCCGAGGAAACAACTGTTACCTCCCCTCCCAAGAAGAAAGTTGCCCCTGCAGCAAAGAAGAAGGACACACCTGCCCCTGCAGCCGAGTCACTGCCCGAGCAGCCGTGTCTCCTGCCCACGCAGTTGAGGCGGAGAAGAAAGTCCAAATACCTTCTCCGGCCATCAGAAAGAAGAGGACTATCAAGCCAAGAAAGGCAGCTCCTCAATCCAAGAAAGATGCTCCGGCCCCCGCCGCCCAAGAACCTGAAGAAGAGGAATCCGAACCAGAAATTCCTCTGGTAAGGACAAAGAGAAGAAAGAGACTCTTCAAGCTTTCAGAGCTTGAGAAGACAGCTGAATCTGCAACTCAGCTGGAAAAGGTTTCCGAGACCGCTGGTACAGAAGAAGTGCAGTCTCCAGAAGTTGTTAATGAAAAACCAAGTCTGCTGAGGGTGATCAGCAGAGGCAATTAGAAGACCCAACTGTGGAGAGAACAGCTGAGGAGGAAGAAGCAGCGGAGACAGCAGAATCCCCTGCTGAAAAGGTTGTGTCTCCACCCGCCCCAGATGCTGCTGAAGGTGAAGAGCAGCAGAGTACGCTACCTTCCATTCCCGAAAAGGAAAGACAAGAACAAGATGACAATGATAATGTCATCAAGTATTCCCCAATATACCCAGACATCTAGCGCCGTCTACGCGAATGGAGGGCATGGAAACTAAGTCACTCAAGGGTGCAATTTGAACGCCCTGAGTTCATCAAAGAAGATGAGGAATTGTTCGAATTCCTTTGCATCACCAAGGTGATTCAGGCCCTTGATGAAGAAAATTGCTTGAATATCTTACAAATCTTCAAGGAGAATGAACAAGCCAAAGCAGTTAAAGAAGTGAAGCTCATGAGAAGGCGAATATATGCCCACTCACTGGAACTCTGGAGTACACTCATCTCCACATCGATGCACTCTCGGAAAGTGATGAAGACATGGATCCCATTGCTGCGAAGGAGAAGTTGGAGATACAGCAAGCCATGCGGGAATCTAGGATAATGCACGAACAACAGTTGATGGAAGAACCAGGAGAGTCCTCAAAATCTCTCTTGGAGATAGACCCCTTGGTAGTAGTGCAACACATTGCCATAGTTATAGCTGAAACTAAATCCCCATTTCACTCTGAAAATGGGTCTAAGGGACTTGGCGATGACACTGGGAACTTGGGCACCCAATCTGAGCCAACCCCTATTGAAGGTGTGTTACCACCTGTCCCTACGGCTGAGCACTCAATGGAAGCAGCCGGGAGTCTGGAGATGAGTGACCCCATCGTCAGTCACTCAGCTGGTGTGCCAGCTGAGGGGAAACTCACTCCACTGCAGCAAGGTCGGAGGATGCTGCAGATGACATCACATTGCAGAAAGGAGGCGAAGTTTAAAAGGAAAGAGAACCACAACAGACTGTCACTGACAAAGCTCGGACAATTGAGTCTGTCTCAACTCAAGTGCCAACTGCTTTGCAGGCTGAGGACGCTGTTGATGCAGTCGAGGCACATGTTGGTAATGCCCCGGGAGTTAACACTCTGGGCACTGAAAGTGCAATCCAAGGGGTTGAGACCCCTTCGGATGCCAATGTCCAAGACCCTAAGACAACTGCGTCTGTCGAAGGGATTGCCGAAGACCTCGCTGCAGTTGAGACTACTGGAGGTATAGAAGGCCCAAGGGAGGTTGAGACTTCACTGGGTAAGAATCAAGGAGAAAAGAGCATTCCTCAAGTCATCATTGCTGAATCAGAAGAGGAAATTAGTGCTCTTCACGATTCTTAGGACAATCCTGACATAACATTCCTGGGATCAGAAAATGAAGCTGAGTCCACCTTGCTACACAGGACTCAGCTGAGGATGTTCTTCCACGAACGAGTAAGCCACACTTCATAGCTGCTCATCAAACTTTTAAATTCGATGATGAACCAAACCCCCAGGTTCTATTATCCTCCGATGACGCTGAAAAAGCAGCTGAGGACAAGGAAATTCATTTAGCAGAATCTACTAAAGCCGAAAAAGATGTTAAGACAGCTGAGGCTCAGTCAGCTGGCCAATCCATTCATAAAGGCCTGGCTGAGACCGAGTCACCTGCACAGGCTCCTAAAACTGCAGCAGAATCGACTCGATCAGGATCATCAACGGCACGAACAACTGTACAATCAATACCATATGTACGCGATGATGCATTCGAAGAAACATTCCCTTTCTCAATTGAGCTGCCCGACCTTGAAGAAGAGACAGCACAATAGCAGCGACATTTCAACATCTGAGCAGATCCAATAATTCCCACCGACTCCATTGTTCCAGCGGACTTTGATTTTGATGTTGCATGGCCGCCAGCTGAATCTGAAGTGACAGCTGAGATCCGTGAAGTCTTCAAGAAAATCTGTGGAGAGATTGAGAAGATCGAACGGCACCAGGCCTCACTAGATATGTGACTGGACAATAGAGATGCCACCCTCACAGCAGACTTACGAGGGATTGTGGTACGGATAAGGGAATGGTGTCAGCAGCAAAGTACAATACGATATGAGCAAGTCCGATACTTCAAGGCATTGTACAACAAGATGCTCATCTGGAGTGCTGACAATGCTGACATGAAGCAGAGGATGTAGGCAAATATTGACAGAATGCATGCCTCTCACACAACTGAAATGGAGTTGCTGCATGAATTTCATCGAAAAGAAATTCAACGTGTTGAGGAGAACATGAATACTAAGTTCAGCCTTCTCATGGCTGAAATGAAATTAGTGGCAGCTGAATCGAAAGCCACATGCTCAGAATTTCGACAAAGACATGCCGCAGCGAGACTCAAGCGAAAGACTCCGCTCTAAGCCGACTGGATTTCATGCTCGCTGGGATGTTTCCAGGGGTTCTTCTCTCTTTCGATGATGCCAAAAAGGGGGAAGAGGAATACCTTAGGAAGTTGAAGGAAGAGACAACTGTTGAGAAGAAGAATGAGAAGGAGCAAACAACTGTTGAGAAGAAGAAAGAGAAGGGAAAAGCTGTTGAGGGGAAAAGGTCAAAGGATGTGACCTTAATGCTTGTCTTTGAAACCCCCGGCAAGAAGGTCATGTCACAAAGAAGCATAATCAGAAAACTTCCTGTGACTCTGCCGCTCCAACACTCTGTTGTGCCTATGTCTTAGAAAAGAAAATTCGTGGAAGCAGGGATGAAGGAGGTTGAAAGAAAGACGGATGCCCGTTTACTAGAAGTCTTGAAAGCTTATGGTGGCATTCTGGCAGGAAAGGACACATATGCCATTCCAGATGATGGAACCGAGCCAAGATCCGCTGAAGAATTCAAAACGCTCGAGTCCGGAGGTTATTTCAAAAACATATCCATAGCCCAAGCTTGGGATTTGTACTAGGAGAAGGCCCTGAAGCTATGCAAAGAAGGCGATGGCGAAGAATGGACTACCAAAAACCATTCAAATGGTAAGAAGAAGACTCGACAATATACGCCCGGGAGGAGAGGAGGAAGAAGTGGTGGAGGAAGAGGTTTTCAACCTAGACCTCTACCCAAAAATATTGAATATGTAGATCCAGGCAAGAAAGGAAGGATCTACTGGGCTGGGTATGATGAAATAGCTAATCGGGAAGTGGCTAGGAAGAATGTTGAATATGTGAAGAGAATTGAAGAAGAAAACAAAAGATAAGATCAGTTGTGGCAAGAAAGACAAGAAATAAAATGAAAAGATGAAGATGCGAAGAGAGCTTATGAAAAGAAGAAAGCAGCAGAAGAAGAAAAGAAGAGAAAGAGGGCTGATGATGACAGAGCTGAAGAGGAAAGAAGGAGGCGAGCAAGCGGCGGGCGATGAAGTGTTCTTGTGAACCCTTAATGTATTTTATACGTAAATACATTTTTGTAAGTCATCTGTACACTCTATAAAGTGTTTTTGCATCATCTCACTTTGTATATGTATTCTAGCATAGAGGTGTGTAATTTGCTAGATATGAGTATGCTCTGATACACCTTGTAAACAACTGTGTAAAGAACAAGAATGATATGATCAATAAAATGATCTATTCAACACATGCATTCTTTGTTTCTGCATTGTCTGTATGTATCTGTGCTGTTTACATTTTATTTAATCTTGTTATGTTTTGGCATCATCAAAAAGGGGAAATTGTTGGGAAATTTTTTGTTTACATTTTGATGAATGCTATATAAAACTTAGACTAGAAAGTTGGCACCCAATTTTCCTTGTAATTTGTATTGTAATAGATAGGGCTGAATAAGCTGAGTTAAGTCAGCTATGCCTGGAAATACAAGAAGTCAATTGAAGACTGAAGTGAAGACTCCACTAAGAAACAACTGAGTATAGGCAAGAAAGAAGATCAAAGACTCAACTGAAGGAGTATCGGTTGTGAAACAGCTGTATGTAGAGTCAGTCAAGTCAATTCAAGGAACCAAGTCTCAAGTTAAAGTGACAGATGAGTCAACCATTGATTGGAAGCTAACTCAAAGTCACCTGGGGAATAAAAGACTGCAGTCAAGTCAAGACAACTGAACGAGATCCGTTGATGAAAGTCAAGAATGTTACACTAGAATAGTAACCTGTTAAAGTTGTCAGAGATAAAGTGCTAGTTCCAGTTGTGTGCAAAAGGAACAAACCAATGGAAATCACTGCACCAAGTGTCAGAAACGCTGCAATGCTGCAAGACATTAAATACGAGGAAATGTCAACATCAAGGACTGCAACAAGACAAGCCAACGAACAAAAGTGACTTTTGAAAATCAGCCTATCTCTTCAACAGGCAGATTTTTGAAAGTTCACTATAAAAGGCTGAGGAATTTCTTTGAGAAAGGGTTACATGAACCACGAACAAGCAAGTAATATTCAAACTGTAACCTGCAAAATATTCTCAAGTCATTCAAGTAAAATCCTCAAGCCTAAATCTCGAAGGAAATCGATCCAACACCAAGCTGTGAAGGAAAGACAACTTCAAACTGTTGAAGATGAAACTTTTGAAGAATCAAAAGGGGTCTACTTTCCAAGGAGGACTGTAGGAAGGTTCAAGGTCGAACCAATCTCAAGTTATTGGAGGGCTTCGTGATCAAATCCAAGAAGCTTGAGAAAGTAAGCTGAAGTAGCAAGACAACCGCCCCTGTGAAGAAGCTGAGTCAGACGAGAAGCCAACTGTGTGATCAAGGCATCTCCAGACTGAGTCCAAGGAGCTAGTCAGCTGCTTGATCAAGACTTGTCTCTAGACTGATAACCACTTTGTACTCTGATCATTACTTAGTGGATTCCTCCAAGAGTTGGAGAAGAGAGGAGTAGAAGAATTACCCCATCTTCGAACCTCTATAAAACTTACTTGTGTTATTTACATTTCAGCATATTTACATTCCTGCACACATATTTTATATCTGCTGATAATTTGATGTCCAACTGATTAATAACAAAGTGCTAAAATCAAGTGTTAAAACGAAGTTAAATCAAATTCAAGGTTGTTAAGTCTTCCGCTGAAAAACTCATCACAACCAAGTTATGGTTTAGACTAAACAATTGAGTTATTCTATCAACAACTCTATCGAGTCTGTTGAGTGGCTAACTCTGCTGATTAACTAACTTAGTTGTCCCTCAAGGACTTAGCTGTGTGTTAACTCTGTAATATTTTAAGAGGACTAAAATTCGAAAAGTTTGTAAGGTTTATTCAACCCCCCTTCTAAACCTTACTTACACCCCTTCGGACCTACAAGATCACATATTTATTTTATAAAAATACGAGATATTCGAATAAAAATAAATCCGAGCATTAAATTACATTTTGTTCATTAGGAATTTGCAGTAAAATAATTTTTTGAATTTAGCAAGTTAAAATGGGCAGGAAAAATCAATTAGCCAAATTTAATATCCATTACTATTAAATCTTTCCATTAACTAACCAAAACAAAGCACCACTAATTTTTGGTAACTCCAAAACATGCATTGTTTAGGAGAAATTTTTCTATATTATTTTGTATGTTGTATATTTTTTTTTCAAACTTCTGAAAATAACTTTATTTGCACATTTTTGTGAATTCTAATCAAAGCACGAGTATTATTATAAGGGATCTGCTTAATAAAAATACAAATCAAACTTAATCTTGAGGTAATATTTGGTACTCATGATGTGTTTAAAATATACGCATTTTGGGGCTTAAAATGATATGTATTTGATGCATTTGCACACATATTTAGTATGTTTTTACTTGGTTTCCTTAGAGGACATGATACTTGTTGGGAAATTTATTGTTTAGATTTTGATGAATGCCATGTAAAACTTAAACTAGAAAGTTGGCACCCCATTTTCTTTGTAAGTTGCATTGTAATAGATAGGGTTGTCCGAGCTGAGTCAAGTCAGCTTATCCTAAAATATGCAAGAAGTCAACCGGAGACTAGAATGAAGACTCCGTTGTGAGGCAGCTGAGTATGGCAAGGAAGAGAAGATAGGAACTCGACTGGAGAAGTATCAGCTGAGATGTAGCTGTGTGAAGTGTCAGTCAAGTCAACTCAAGATAACCAAGTCTCAAGTTGAAGCGACAGATGAGTCATCCAATGATTGGGAGCTGACTCGGAGTCACCTGGGGAAGTTAAGGAACTGCAGTCAAGTCAAGGCAACTGAAAAGGATCCGTTGCACAGAAGTCAAGAAAGTTACTTAAATAAGTAATACTTCCATGCTGCAATATTCTAAAGTGCTCAGTCCTAGAAGCGTGCAAAATGAATAAAGCAATGGGAAGCACTGCACCTGTGTCAGAACTCTGAAAAGCTGAAGGATCATTTAATACGAGGAAATGTCAATTTCAAGGACTGCAACAAGACAAGCCAACGACCACAAGTGTCTTTTGAAAATTAGCATATCTCTTCAACGGGCAGATTTTCAAAAGAACACTATAAAAGGCTGAGGAATCAATTTGAGAATAGGTTACCTTGCATACCTGAACTACGAACATTCAAGCTAACATTCGAGCAGTAACCAAGCAAAATATTCTCAAGCTATTCAAGCAAATCTTCAAGCCTAAATTTCAAAGGAAATCAATCCAACACCAAGCTGTGAAGGAAAGACAACTTCAAACTGTTGAAGAGGAAACTTTTGAAGAATCAAAAGGGGTCTACATTCCAAGGAGGATTGTAGAAAGGTTCAAGGTCGAACCAGTCTCAAGTTATTGGAGGGCTTCGTGATCAAATCCAAGAAGCTTGAGCAAGTGAGTCAAGTAGCAAGGTAGCCGCCCGTGAAAAGCCGAGCCGGACGAGAAGCCGATTGTGTGACCAAGGCATCTCCAGGCATCGAGTCCCAAAGGATCAAGTCACCGTGTGATCAAGACTTGTATCTGGGTATTAACCACTTTGTACTCGATAAATACTTAGTGGATTCCTCCAGGAGTTGGAGAAGAGAGGAGTAGAAGAATTACCCCATCTTCGAACCTCTATAAAAATTTAATGTGTCATTTACATTTTAGCATATTACTTACTGCACATTCTTTAATACCTGCTGATAATTTGCATTCCAACTGATAATTAACAAAGTGCTAAAATCAAGTGTTAAAACAAACTTAAACCAAATTCAAGTGTGTTAAGTCTTCCGCTGAAAATCTCATCATAGCCAAGTTAAGGTTTAGACTAAACAGCTGAGTTATTCTATCAACAACTCAATCGAAATCTTGAGTGGCTAACTCTATTTGGTTAACTAACTTAGTTGTCCACCAAGGACTTAGCTATATATTTAACTCTGAAATATCTTAAAAGGACTAAAATCGAAAAGGTGGTAAGGTTTATTCAAACCCCCCTTCTAAACCTTACTCACACCCCTTGGGACCTACAAGTGGTATCAGAGTGGTTGGTTCATTGAGCCTTCCGCACTGGTTACTGAACTAGATCTCCAAACTTTCAAATTTTTTTAACACTTGTTCTTTCAAAAGTCATTTTTCAAATCAACAAAGTTAATTTCATGGAAGCAAATTTAACACGCATCCCTATGTTCACCATTGAAGAATTTGATGACTGGAAAATACGTATGCAAGCTCATCTATCAGCTTTACATGATGAGATGTGGATAGTGATAGATGATGGGCCACTGCAAATAATGAAGGTGAACACAAATGCAGTAGAGAGAGTCAAAGCGAGAAGAAGAGGAGGCTGCTCCTCCTAGACCAGCTATGGTTGATAAACCAAGAGCTGAGTGGACAAATGATGACAGAAAGAGATACAATCTTGACAATATGGCTAAGGACATACTTTACAAGACTAAGGACAAAGACATGTTCAACAAAGTCAAATCTTGCAAAACAACCAAAGAAATCTGGGATAAATTAACCTTAATTTGTCAAGGATCTGAGCAAATCAAGGAAAAACAAATTATCTGTTGTTGTTCAAAAATTTGAAAATTTTAAAATGCTTGCAGGTGAAACAATGGATCAGCTGGATGCTAGATTTACTGAAATCACAAACGAGCTCTCAGCACTTGCCTTGATGGTTAAAAGATTCAACAAGTTCTTCAACAAGAACTACAAGAGAAACAAAGATGAATCCTCCAGAAGACATTCAGCTCCCTCCAAGTCAAGGGAAGATAGGCCACCAAAGAGAGCTGAGCATCAAAAGGTCGAATACCAAAGAGCTGAACAAAAGGTTGAGAATCTATGTTGGAACTGCAGGCAACCAGGTCACTACGCCATTGATTGTCCATATCCTGTTGTCAACAAATACATGAATGAAGAGGAAAGAATAGTCTTGAGGGAAAGAAGACAAGAAAAGAAAAAGGCGATGTTGGTTGCAGAAGCTGCTGAGACAGGTAAGCTAAAGGACACGGCTGACTCAGAAAGTAGTGAAGTTGACTACTCAAGTGACTCTGAAGAAGAAGTTATGATCTATCTAATGGCTAAAGAACAAGATCAACCTGACCAAGAAGATGAGGTACATTCTAACTCATCTCACTCAGATTCTAGTGATAGTGATTGTGACACACACACTTCATCACCCACTGATCTTTATGATTCATTAGGAAAAATGATGAAAGATTTTGAGCACATTAAATCCTCACACACACTATTGAATGATGAAAACAAATGCATTTCAAAGCCAATACTCACAAATTGACTAAGGAGCCGAGTACTCTAAGTCACATAGCTGATGAGAACAAAGAGCTGAAGGCTGAAAATGCCAAACTAATAGCAGAGATAGCTGCTATAGAAAAGAGATAAAATGATCTCAAAAATGTAATTGCTTCATTCACTAAGGCATCTAAATCATTGGATGACCTTATTATGAGCCAAAGAGAATGTGGAGATAAGACAGGCTTAGGATTCAATTTCCTTGTGCATAGTCAAACTCCAAGAGTGATCTTGGAAAAAGGATCTTCAAGTAATTAAGCATCTCAAAAACCCAAGACACCAAATGTTGCACACACATTCATTCTAAAGAACAATCACAACCAAACTGGCCTTGGTTATAAAGGAAAAGGAAAACAGCCAGTTGAGTATGTTGAGAGGACAACTGAGAAGAAATCCAAAGAAAGTTCCTCAAGAAACTCCAAACAGAAGTACTCAGAAAGAAGAAACAGAGCTACCAAAAGCCCCAGAAGTTCTATAAAAGGAACACACATGATGGAAATGGTAGAAATTACCCAAGTCAAGCTGATTGGTACAATGTGAAAAATCAGCAAAGATCTATGGAATACAAGCTTAAATGGCAAAGGCCAGAACTCAAAGAAAGGTCATTCCAAAGGCCAAAGAGCTATTATCAAAGACACATACGCCCCAAGCACTACACTCGAAAATATCAAAATACCCAAAGAAGGCAATTGCTAAAACACACACACAGGCATACAGACAAAAGAGACAGTTGTATGAACCTAAAGCACCCAAGCAATTTGTCAAAGTGAATTATGATTATGGCACATATAGATGGCAACCCCTTAGAGTCAAACCATTTGGTTAGAGGTTGGTTGGATCATCTTACAGCACTAACCCCTCAGAACCCAGGCAAATATGGGTACCTAAAAACTAATTTCCTTGGTTGCAGGTTCAAAGAACAGCTGAGTGCCAAGGAACCTGGTACATGGATAGTGGTTGTTCCAGACACATGACAAGAAAAAAGAAAAATCTATCAAAATTCAAGGAGTTTAGAGGTGCAAAAGTTATATTTGGAGGGAATGAAACTCCAGGAGAAATGAGAGGCATTGGATCCATCAAGAAAAGTGGATTAGAAATCACAGATGTTGCATATGTTGAAGGACTCAACTTCAATCTGCTAAGTATTAGTCAACTCTGTGACAAGGGCTACAATGTTGGATTCAACATGGGTGTATGCCAAATCAAGGACACTGGATCTAGTGAAGTAGTGCTACAAGGTTGTAGACAAAAGAACATGTATGTCGTAGACTGGTCAACTGCTACTCCAAGCACTTGTCTGTAGCAAAGAGTACAGCCGAATCAAGTTGGCTGTGACACAAGAAGCTGAGTCACCTGAATTTCAAGACAATTAACAATCTTGCAAGGAGTAACCTTGTAGAAGGACTTCCAGACTCAGTGTACAAGAGGGAAAGTGTCTGTGATGCATGCCAGATGGGTAAGCAAATCAAATCATCATTTAAAGAGAAGTCAAACCCATCTTCAATAAGGATATTGCATCTACTGCATATGGATCTATTTGGTCCTGTTGAACCAGCCAGTATAAGTGGGAAGAAATACACTCTAATAGTGGTAGATGATTACTCAAGATATACATGGATAATCTTCATGTGTAAAAAGAAGGAAACTTTGTAGAAGTTACCACAGCTGATGAAAAAGGTTCAAAATGAGAAGAGTCAAACCATTATAAAGATAAGATCTGATAGATGAACTGAGTTTGTCAACGGAATAATAACTCAGTACTGTGTTGAAAATGGTATTACTCAAGAATTATCTCTGCAAAGCAAGGACTCCACAAAGAGAACGGAGTTGCGAGAAAGAAGGAATAGAACTCTCAAGGAAGCAAAGCAAGGACCATGTTAGTCAAAGCAGGTTACCCAAAAGATTTTGGGCTGGTATAAATATCGCATGCTATACTCAAAATAGATGCATGATAAATAGACAGCTGACAAAGACTCCCTATGAGATTTGGACAGGGAGAAAGCCAAATGTTGCATATTTTAAAATCTTTGGATGTAAATGATTCATCCACAATAATGGGAAGGATAATCTAAAGGCTTTTGATGCTAAAGCTGATCAAGGTATCTTCTTGGGATACTCAGCTGAAAGCAAAGCCTATAGAGTGCTGAACAAAAGGACTATGGTAACAGAAGAGTCTATCCATGTGGTTTTTGATGAAACTAATGTAAATGGAGATGACATTGAACAGTTAGCTGATAAGCTGAATTAGCCAACTATGCAGAAAAGTCCTTATGTTGAAGCTGAAACTGGAGTAATTAATCAAGGTGAAGATGAGATAGCTGGATCTCAAAGACAATTTGGAAGATCCGCAGCTAAGTGATGATGAGAGAGCTGCTCAAGATAACACAGCTACAAGATGACTGAACCCGGCTGACTTACTCCAACCTGATGTAAGATGGCTGAGAGACCATCCACCTGAGCTGATCATTGGAAATGTAAGAGATGGTGGAAGAACCAGATCCAGAGCTCAACAAGAAGCAATGTTCACTTGCTTTATTTCCCAAATAGAACCAAAAGATGTGTCACAAGCATTGGATGACACACATTGGATTCAAGCCATGCAAGAAGAGCTGAATCAGTTTGAAAGGAACAAAGTATGGGAATTGGTTCAAAGACCAACCCATCAAAATGTTATTGGCACAAAATGGGTTTTCAGAAACAAAATGAATGAAGAAGGTTCTGTGGTAATAAACAAGGCATGATTGGTAGCCAAAGGGTATTGCCAAGAAGAAGGAATAGATTTTGATGAAACCTTTGCCCCTGTTGCAAGATTAGAAGCAATAAGGATGTTTTTTGCCTATGTTGCACACAAGAACTTCGTTGTATATCAAATGGATGTAAAAAGTGCGTTCTTAAATGGATTATTGGAAGAAGAAGTCTGTGTTGAACAACCTCCAGGATTTGAGCGGAAGACTCTTGGAGACAAGGTGTACAAGCTCAAGAAAGCTCTCTATGGATTGAAACAGGCACCAAGAGCATGGTATGATACATTATCTCAATTCCTAACAGATAATGGATTCACCAAAGGCAAAGTAGATAGAACACTCTTCAGAATTCAAGATAGAGAGAGTATACTGCTTGTTCAAATATATGTGGATGACATTATATTTGGATCTACAAACAAAGAGCTGTGTGACAAATTCTCAAACCTCATGCGAGGCAAATTTGAGATGAGCATGATGGGAGAATTGACATTCTTTCTAAGACTTCAAGTTAAACAGCTGAAGGATGGAACCTTCATAAGTCAAACAAAATACACCAGAGATTTAATGAAGAAATTTGGTATGGAAGAGAAATCTTCTGTGAAAATACCAATGAATACATCAGTCAAGATGGATATGGATGCAGATGGCAAGCCTGTGGATCAAACAAGATACATAGCACTTATTGGATCACTGCTCTATCTCACAGCAAGTAGGCCAGACATCACCTTTGTTGTAGGTGTATGTGCAAGATTTCAATCTGCTCCAAGAGAAAGTCATATGACTGCAGCTAAGAGAATCCTAAGATACTTAAAAGGATGCCAGGAAGTCGGCTTATGGTATCCAAAGGAAGTTGGATTCAAGCTTATTGGCTACTCAGACTCTGACTATGCTGGATGTAGAGTTGACAAGAAGAGTACTTCAGGTACATGTCAGATGCTTGGAAACAGATTAATTTCCTAGTTTAGCGAGAAGCAAAATTCAATAGCCACATCCACAAATTGAGAATACATAGGCAGGGCAAACAAGTTGTGCCCAAGTCTTATGGATGAGACAACAGCTGAGAGACTATGAAATTGAAGAAAAGAAAATTCCAATTATGTGTGATAACACAAGTGCAATTGCAATCACTCAAAATCCTGTGTTGCACTCAAGAACAAGGCACATTGATGTCAGGTATCATTTTATAAGAGATCATTTTGAAAAGAAGGACATCACCTTGGAATATATCTCCACTGATAAACAATTGGCTGACATATTTACCAAGCCATTATGTGAATCAAGATTTGAAGAACTCAAGAGTGAGTTAGGGTTAATTGAGCTGAGTTAACAATCAGAAGACTCAAAGAGAAGAAAGGAAACAAGAAAAGATGAAAATGGAGCTAAGTTTGTAACTCAGCTAAGTAAATCAGCCGTATCGAAAAATCAACTGCATCGAGTTAGCTGACAGCTGAGTACCTATGTGAAAAGAGAGAAGAAGAATTGAATCAGCTAAGAAGTAAGCTGAGTCATTTATGAGCTAAGTGACAAAAACGCAGTCGTTTTTAATGAGCGGGAATGTTTATAAGGATGACGTCAGCGTCATAATGACGGGTACATCAAAAGCTGCACGGCAAAGCATATGATTGGATATAAATGCTGCCGCATTAAATGCGAGCAATTAAATGCTAATCGGCGTGCTCAATCTGAGCTGTTGATCTCAATCAAATTTCAAAAACCGTATGCACATCCTTTCATAACCCACATATATACCATTTCGTCCATTTCTCTCTCACTCTACACAAACAGTTCATTTCTCTCAAAAGCAAAGAAAGCAACTTTTCTCTCGAAACCCTACAGATCTCCAGAGTAATATTCCAAAAGTTTCGTTCGGTAAAACTTCAAGAAATGGCATCCACTTACGATTTTGTTAAGTTGGGAAAGCAAATCCACACTTGCTCTCTTTGTGGATTTTGAAGGTATGATCAAACAGGGGTTGGATGAAACCCCTGTGAAGAAGAAGATAGGCCGAGAAAGTGGAGAAATGCTGAAACCCTTTCTCACTATGGAGTTTCGAGATGACTTATGTCGAAGAAGTCGCTCAGTTCTACGTGAATGCTGAAGTTCACGACGAGGGCATCAAGTCCTATGTTCATGGAAAAGAGTTTACGATCACTGTTGAGGATCTAGTGAAGCATTGTTTGCTTCCCGTCGGAAGAAAAGCCGAGGAGATATTGGAGGCCGAGGTAAACTTGTTCTTTGCATGGAAGGAAGTGGCCAAACCAACTATCTTTGTGAAGGTTGTCTTCACAAAATGACAAGAAGTCTTTGAAGGAAGACTACCACAAGCTGTTGGATATTGTTGCTAAATGCGTATATATTAAATTTGGAAGGTTTAATCAGCTGTCCAAAACCAAGATGATCGTGATGGCTGCGATCATAGAGGAGAAGAAGGTGAACTGGGCTAAGTTTGTATACAGCAGACTCTGCCAAAATATTGGGAATAAGTCATTCAAGGCATATGGATCGTTCCGAGGATCCTTGGGGTATGGCCTCGTGATTGGCCGGTTGATGGAGGTGAAGGGAGTTCCACTCCGACATGGAAAGGCGTTCCATGTCAACAAGAAAATGTTCCGATCATATCTCTTAGGAGCTCAGAAGAGAGCTTATGCCAAGAGGGCGGACACTAGTGAGGGGGAATCAGCTGACCCTGAGGAAACATCAGTTGTCTCCCCTCCGAAGAAGAAAGTTGCCCATGTAGCTGGAAAGAAGACTGTTGCCCCAGCAGCGAAGAAGACGAAAGATGCACTTGCCCCTGCAGCCGCAGCGGAGAAGGAACCTCAAGTACCTTCTCTGGTTGTCAAGAAAAAGACGACTGACAAGCCAAGAAAGCCAGCTCCTCAGAAAAAGAAAGAAGCATCGGCCCCCACCGCCCAGGACTCAGAGGAAACCTTATCCGAACCAGAAATTCCTCTAGTGAGGACCAAGAGAAGAAGACTCTTCAAGCCTTCAGAGCTTGAGAAAACAGCTGAGTCCGCCACCCGGCTAGAACAAATCGTTAAACAATTTGGAGAAGTAGAGTCTCCAGAGATTATTGATGAAATCGCCAAGTCTGTGAGACCTATCGTGAGAGGCAAGTCGACCCACCACGTGGGACGAGCAGTGAGGAAAAAGCGGTGAGAAAGCCGAATCTCCTGTCGACAGATCTCATCTCCTTGTGACGACGGCTGGGAGGTGAAGAGCGGCAAGCTCTACAACCCTCCATTCCTGAGAAAGGAGTTCAGCAGGAAGATGATGATGATGATGTGATCATGCTATCTCCACCATATCCAGACATCCAAAATCGTCTGCGTGAATGGAGGAAGTGGAAGCTAAGTCGATCGAGGGAATAGTTCCAAAGGCCTGAGTTTATTGAAGAAGAAGAAGACCTGATGAATTTCCTCGGTTTGACCACAGTGGTCCAGGCATTGGACGAAGAGAACTGCATAGATATTTTGAATATCTTCAAAGAAAAGGAGAAGAAACGATTGGCAGAGGAAGCTGAAGCCCGAGAGAAGGCCAATATCTGTCCCTTCACTGGAACCACTGATCACACTCATCCTCACCTCGATGTTCTCTCAGGAAGTGATGAGGATTTGGACCCTGCTGCTACTACAGGAGAGTTGGAAATGCAGCAAGCCATGCGGGAATCCGTGTGATGATGCATGAGCAAATGTGATGGAAGGACCTGGAGAGTCTTCCAAATCACAACTGGAAATTGATCATATGGGAGTGGTGCACCAGATTGCAACTGTTGTTGCTGCGACCACTTCCCCAGCTCACTCTGATGAAGGCATTGAGAGAACTGGCGATGAAACTGGGAACTTGAGGACCCAAGCCGGGCCAACCCGTATTGAAGGTGTCTTACCACCTACCCCAACGTCTGAACACTCAAAGGAAATAGCCGGGAGTCTGGAGAAGAGTGACCCCATTCCAAGTCACTCAGCTGGTGTGCCGGCTGAGGGGGAAACTCCCTCCACTGCAGCTAGGTCGGAGGTTGCTGCAGATGACTCCACAACGAATCTAGGAGGCAAAGTGGAGATGGAACAAGAAAAAGAAACACAGCAAGTTGTCGTGGCGGCCAGACGCCGTATGATTAAATATGTCTCACCGTGAAGTGTCAACTGCTCTGCAGGCTGAGGATGCTGCTGATGCAGTCGAGACACAGGATGGATCTGCCCTGGGAGTTAACACTCTGGGCAATGAAAGTGCAATCCACGGAGTTGAGACTCCTGTGGATGCCACCGTCGAAGACCCTAAGACAGTGAGTGCAGCGAAGGGAATGTCCAAGGCCTTGCTGCAGTTGAGACTGCAGGAGGTACTGAAGGCCTACGGGAGGTTGAGACTTCCCGAGGTAAGGAGGCAAAAGCACGAGAACATCCCTCTAGTTATCATCGATGCATCTGAGAAGGAGATAAGTGCCCTTCACGATTCCCAAGACAATCCTGATGTAACATTTCTGAGATCTGAAGGTGAAGATGAAGCGAGTCATCCCCCACTGCAAATCCAAAAGACTCAGCTGAAGATGTTCTCCCAAGCACGAGTAAGTCCAATCTTAAGGCTACTCGCCAAACTTTCAATTTCGATGATGAGCCACCTCTCCAAATCTCATCATCTTCCGATGACGCCACCGGGATCGGTGAGGACCGGACAACTCAACAGAAACACCAGCCGAGAGACCGACGGTTTGTTGAGACATTTGAGGCTCAGCCAGCTGGTTCCATACCACAACAGACCCCAGCTGAATTACCGTCAACTGCGCAGGCTCCCAAAGCTACAGCAGAATCGACACAACAGGGCACATCACTGCCACGAGTTACCGTTGAACAGATTCCCTATGTCCATGATGATGCTTTTGAAGAAACGTTCCCCTTCTCACTAGAGCTGCCTACTCTTGATGACGAATCAGCTAGAGACCAACGACGTTTCCATAAACCTGATCCCGTCATTCCAACAGACACCATCGTTCCAGCAGACTTTGACTTTGACGCTGCTTGGCAGCCAGCTGAGACAGAGGTAACAACTGAGGTTCGAGAAGTTTTCAAAGCTATATTTGCGGAGATTGAGAAGATGGAAAGGCACCAGGCCTCATTGGATATGCGGCTGGATAACCGAGATGCTAATCTTACTGCTGATCTGCGTGGAATAATTGTCACGATCCGGGAATGGTGGCAACAGTAGCAAACAATGCGCGTGGAACAAGTTCGATACTTCAAAGCATTGTACAATAAAATGCTAATCTGGAGCGCTGATAATGCTGACATGAAGAAGAGGATGCAAACTTAAACCAAATTCAAGGGTGTTAAGTCTTCCGCTGAAAATCTCATCACAGCCAAGTTAAGGTTTAGACTAAACAACTGAGTTATTCTATCAACAGCTCAATCGAGTTTGTTGAGTGGCTAACTCTACTGGTTAACTAACTTAGCTGTCCACTAAGGACTTAGTTGTGTATTTAACTCTGAAATATCTTAAAAGGACTAAAATCGAAAAGGTGGTAAGGTTTGTTCAACCCCCCCTTCTAGACCTTACTCACACCCCTTGGGACCTACAATACTGCATACTCTTGTGAATTTTACAGATCTCAGCTGATACTTCACCAGTCGAGTTCCTGTCTTCTTTTCCTTTCCATACTCAGCTGCCTCATAGCGGAGTCTTCATTCTAGTCTCCGGTTGACTTCTTGCATATTTTAGGCATAACTGACTTGACTCAGCTCGGACAACCCTATCTATTACAATGCAACTTACAAAGAAAATGGGGTGCCAACTTTCTAGTCTAAGTTTTACATGGCATTCATCAAAATCTAAACAATAAATTTCCCAACAATTTCCCCCTTTTTAATGATGCCAAAACTTAAAACATACATGCAAAAATGTAAGCATCAAAGATACATACAGGTAGTGCAGTAACAGAGAATGTATGCGTAGAATCAATCTTTTTATTGATCATAACATTCTTGTCCTTTACACAGCTGTTTACAAAGTGTATCAGAGCAGACATCTATGTCTACGCAAAAATAGAGAAATTACAAATTTCTTATTCAATGTAAAGAAGGCTTACATACTTATGCATTTACAAAAGTAAATTACACGAAGGGGTGGACATCAACACTTCATCTCCTTCGCTGCCTCCTTCTTTCTTCATCAGCTCTGTCGTCTTCTGACCTTTTTCTCTTCTTCTCTTCTTCAACTGATTTCCTTTTCTCATAGGCTTTTCTGGCAGCTTCATCTCTTCTTTTTCTTTCTTGTCTCTCTTCCCACAGCTGAGTTTGTCTTTTATTTTCTTCTTTGATTCTCTTTACATACTCAGCATTATTCTTGGCCACTTGCAAGTTGGCTACTTCGTCAAAACCAGCCCAATAGATCCCTTCTTTCTTCCCTGGATCTATATATTCGATGTTTTTGGGTAGAGGTATAAATTTGAAACCTCTTCCTCCACTGCTTCTACCTCTTCCTCTGGGTGTGTATTGTCTTTGGGGCCTTCTTCTTTCCAAAGAGAGAGTGACCCGAGTGATTGCTAGGAGTCTGCTTTGCTGTCTTCTTCACACAGCTTGAGGCCTTTTTCCCAATACAAGTCCCAGGCTTAGGCCATGGTCATGTTCTCGAAGTATCCCTCGGATGCGAGTGTCTTGAATTCTTCAACAGATCTCGGCTCGGTTCTGACGTCTAAAATAGCATCAGTGTCTCTTCCTACCGGAATGCCTCCGTATTGTTTCAGTATGTCCATCGCACGGGCATCCATTTTTCTTTCAATCTCCATCATCTCTGTTTCTATTATCTTCCTCTTCTCGGACATGGGCACAACAGAGTGTTGGAGTGGCAGAGTCACTGGAAGTTTGCTGATTATCCCAGCTGTGACAAGTCCTTGTTGAGGGGTTCTAGCAACCATTAAAGTCATGTCTTTCGAACCTTCCCCCTCAACAGATTTTCCCTTATTTTCTTTTCTCTGTTCTTCAGTTGTCTTCTCCTTCCCAGCTGCATCCTTCTTCTCAGCTGCGGATCCTTTCAACGTCTTTAGGTATTCCTCTTCCCCCTTTTTCGCATCATCAAAGGAGATAGGAACCCCTGGAAACATGCCATCAAGCATGTAATCTAGGCGACTGATAGCTGAGTTTTGCTTGGATTCTGCTGCGGAGTATGCTGCTCAAAATTCTGAGCGAGTGGCGTTGGATTCGGCGGTCACCAACTTCATTTCAGCCATAAGAAGGCTGAATTTTTCATTCATGTTCTCCTCGACGCGCAGAAGTTCTTTACGATGAAATTCGCGCAGCAGCTGAGATGAAGTAGCAATGCAGCCGCCCTGTGAAGAAGCTGAGTCGGACAAGAAGCGGTTGTGTGACCAAGGCATCTCGACCGAGTCCCAAAGGATCAAGTCAGTGTGTGATCAAAACTTGTATCTGGACTGTTAACCACTTTGTACTCTATTCAATACTTAGTGGATTCCTCCAGGAGTTGGAGAAGAGAGGAGTAGAAGAATTACCCCATCTTCGAACCTCTATAAAATTTATTGTGTCATTTACATTTCAGTATTTCATTTCTGCATATTACATTATATCTGCTGATAATTTGCATTCCAATTGATATTTAACAAAGTACTAAAATCAAGTGTTAAAACAAACTTAAACCAAATTCAAGGGTGTTAAGTCTTCCGCTGAAAATCTCATCACAGCCAAGTTAAAGTTTAGCCTAAACAGCTGAGTTATTCTATCAACAGCTCAATCGAGTCTGTTGAGTGGCTAACTCTGCTGGTTAACTAACTTAGTTGTCCCTCAAGGACATAGCTGTGTGTTTAACTCTGAAATATTTTAAAAGGACTAAAAATCGAAAAATTGGTAAGGTTTATTCAACCCTCCCCCCCTTCTAAACATTACTCACACCCCTTGGGACCTACACTCATTAGCCATTTGCTCAAGTCGTGAGAGATGATTAGCTACCACGTTCTCACATCCTTTCCGATCCCGAATTTCGATATCAAATTCTTGTAGCAAGAGTATCCATCGAATAAGTCTAGGCTTGGCATCTTTCTTTGCGAATAGGTATTTGATCGCAGCATGGTCTGTGTGGACTATTGTCTTTGTCCCAATCAAGTATGCCCGAAATTTGTCAAATGCAAACACCACTTCCAGCAAGTCTCTTTCAGTTGCAGTGTAATTTTATTATGCCGGATCCAATGTTTGACTTGCATAGTAAATAACACAAAACAGCTTTTCACATTTTTGTCCCAGTGCGACCCCTACTTCATAGTCGCTTGCGTCGCACATTATCTCGAAAGGTTGACTCTAATCCGGCATGATCAGAATTGGTGCAGTTACCATAGCCTTCTTCAGTTTCAAATGCCTGTAGACAATCAGGGGTGAAAGCAAAAGGTAAATCTTTTTCAAGTAAGTGGGAAAGGGATTTAGTTATTTTTGAAAAATCCCGAATAAAGCGTCTATAAAAACCGGCAAGTCCAAAAAGCTCCTTACTGCTTTCTCGTTCTTTGGAGGTGGAAGTTTCTCAATTGCCACCACCTTTGCTCAGTCAACTTCTAATCCTGCGGAAAAAACACGATGACTGAGTACAATGCCATCTCTTACCATAAAATGGCATTTTTCCCAGTTTAGACTAAGTTCGTCTCCTCGCATCTCTGCAAAACAAGGGTTAGATTATGCAAGCAATGATCAAACTAACTACCAAAAACTGAGAAGTCATCCATGAAAACTTCCATTATGTTTTCAATCATTCCATGGAATATCGCCATCATACATCTTTGAAATGTTGCAGGTGCATTACATAGCAAAAATGGGAATCTACGAAATGTGAACACTCCATAAGGGCATGTAAATGCTGTCTTTTCTTGGTCCACTAGAGCAATCACAATCTGATTAAACCCCGAGTACCCATACAGGAAGTAATAGTATTCATAACCTGCAAGGCGATCTAACATTTGATCCATAAAGGGGCGGGGAAATGATCTTTGCGAGTTGCTGCATTTAACTTTCGATAATCAATGCAAATATGCCAGCCTATAACAACTCGAGTGGCTAAGATTTCATCATTTTCACTTTTTACTATCGTCATCCCTCCCTCTTTTGGTACAACTTGCCTTTGGACTTACCCATTCTTTGTCCGGATCTGACAAATATTGTTCCATTATCTAACCATTTAAGCACTTCTTTCTCAACGACCTCTTGCATGATTGGGTTAAGCCTCCGTTGGTGTTGCACTGAAGGTTTACAATCATCTTCCATTCTTATCTTATGCATGCAAATCGAAGAACTTATACCTTTTAAATCAGAAATAGACCATCCAATAACAGTTTTATGTTCCCTTAAGACATGCAGTAGTTTTCCCAATGATTTTCAGTAAGGGAAGAAGAAACTATTACCGGATAGGTTTCGTTTTTGCCTAAGAATGCATATTTCAGATGATCCGAAAGAGGTTTAAGTTAAGGAGGAGCTGGGAGATCGGTTTTTGAACTTTCAGCTGAAAAAGCATGTCGCACGGTCAGGTTGTGTGACACCACATGGCCGTGTGGAATTGGGATGTCAGAGTATGAATGCACGGTCCAGCGGTGTGATATCACATGGACGTGTGATGAGCCCTCCTCCTGTCACACGGTCTGGCAGTGTAGAGTCACATGGGCGTGTGACTGAAGTTCTTCTGACATGACGTCTCGCATAGGTTGGTCGTGTCCATCCACACAGCCGTGTGCGTCTGTAGGTGCGTATCGCATGACCAGGCCATGTTCTCCACATGCCCATGTGGAGAGTCCAGAACGTCGTTTTCTGGTATTTTCTCCTCTGTTGACTCTAAGGCAAGCACAAAGTCGATAATCTCATTGTTAGTAATATCAAAACACATACCTTGGGATTCTAGTGAGTGACATAAGCAACATTCCAATGTATCTTTCATTACAACCTGTTCAAACTCAGCTTCCATGCATGGGGTTAGCACATCAATCATGTTGCAATGTTCGACGTTTTCATGAAATTTCATAGCTTTGTAAATTAAAAATAATATGTGTTCATCATTTACTCGCAATGTGAATTCACCTTTTTGCACATCGATTAATGCTCTACCTATGACCAAGAATGGTATTCCCAAAATTAATGGAACCTCTCGGTCTTCCTCCATCTCCAACACAATAAAGTCTGCTGGAAAGATGAATTTGTCTACCTTTACTAAACATCTTCAATCACCCCTTTCGGATATGTTAACGAGCAATCTGCAAATTGTAGGGTAATTGTCGTAGGCTTCACTTTGCCTAATCCCAGTTTCTGAAATATTGATAACTGCATCAAGTTAATGCTCGCACCTAAGTCGTATAGTGATTTATTAAAGGTTGTTCCCCCTATTACGCATGGAATCGTGAAAATCCCGGGATCCTTGCGCTTTTGAGGTATCTTCATTTGAATAATTACACTACACTCCTTTGTCAGTTTCACCGTCTCATATTCTGAGATTTTTCTTTTCTTTGCCATGATATCTTTAAGAAATTTAGCATAGTTTGGCATTTGTTCTAAGGCATCCGCAAAAGGTATATTGATTTGAATTTTCTCAAAAATTTCCAAATGTTTTAGGAATTGATCATCCAATTTCTTTTTCTGAAACATTTGCGAGAAAGGGATAGGTACCTCAGTTCTTGTAATAGTTGGATTAAATTTTACCTTTTCCTTTTCCACTATTGGTGGCGCCACCTCCTCGGTTGTATTCTGCTCCTCGATTGCTTCTATTTCATGGTCATTTGGCATCTTTTGACCTTCATAACTTACTCCACTCCTCAGACGAATGGATTGGCACTGTTCTCCAAGATTTATCCTTGTATCTTTCGGGAATTTGTCTTTTTGGTGTTGGCTATGTATTGTTGTTGCTATCTGTCCCACCTGTTTTTCCAAAGATTTCAATCTATAATTCATGTTAGTATTCAATTGAGTTACCTGATCCTCGATTCTGTCTATCTTAGCTTCATCTTGGTTTAGTCGAGCTCGAGTCTCTCCGATGAATGAAGCTAGCATCTCTTCTAGAGATGGTTTTGTTAGATAAATGTTTTTATCAAGATTTTGATGATTTTGTTTAAATGAGTTTTTTTATACCAAAACAATGTTTTTATATGTTGTCCAAATACTCCTAAATGATTTAAAATGTTTTTACTAATTTTTGGAGTATTTCTTAGAGTTTTTAATTTGATTAAAATTGGACAACACTTTTGATGATTTTGTTTATATTGGTTTTCACACCAAAACAATGTTTGTAAATGTTGTCCAAATACTCCCAATTGATTTAAAATGTTTTTACTAACTTTTTGGAGTATTTCTTGAAGTTTATTTTTGAAAAAAATAGGACAATATTTCAAATTGAAGGTCGACCGGTCGCCCAAATGGTCGACCTGTAACTGAAGAAAAGAAAACACGAAACAGAACATGCAGGTCTTGAAAAAAGAGGGAGGGGGACCGGTCCAGGGGAGGGCCGATCGGTCGCACCCCCCCGTCGACCGATCGACCCCCCCTCCGACTCGTACCTAGATCGCACTATCTTTTTCAAACGTTCGAAATCTTATACAGGGCAACCGGTAGCCCTATGTTATTTTGTGACAGCAAAATTATACCGTTTGAATTCTTTGACAGCAAGATTTACTTTTCAATTTTGTACAATATTTCTACATCTTGTGATCTTCTTTTAGTAGACAAAAGTGAAGATAGAGGAGCCTATGTTGGTGAAGACTTCCCTATAAATAGAGGACGAATTGAAGACACAAGATACAACACACACAAGCAAAATACACAACAAGAAATCTGCAAATTGTTCAAGCTTTCATTTTTACATTCTTGTTGTAATAGCCTAAGTACTTTCACTTGCACATCTTTGAGGTCTAGGCTTTTTGATTCTTGATTACACTTGCACTCAATCTTTGTATTGGTTTCATAGAGTTGTAATCTTGAATTTTGTCCATCATTCAACACAAGACATCCTTGTGAGTATTCTTGTGGTAAGAATACACTTGGGTGATCTAAGTGATAGGTGTTTGAAGAGTGTGGTACTCTTCAAAGGTGGTGAAGGAAGATTGTGGTAATCTCCTTGAAGGTGTTGTAAGAGGATTGTGGTGATCCTCAAGGTGTTGTATTAATTGTGGTAATTAATAAAATCTTTTTTTCTTTTTGAAATCCATCCCGTAGATCTTTGGGGTGGTAGAGGATTAGGCCCTAGTGGGTTGAACCTCTTTAAATCAACGAGTGTTGTTTAATTTCCGCATTTACATTATTGTCATTTACTTGTTGATTCGAAAAAGAGGGTGATTTGCGAAAAATCGGGATAATCTATTCACCCCCCCTCTAGATTATCGTAGCCACTTGGACTAACAAGTGGTATCAGAGCCAAACTCTCTGGCTAGCTCGTTCAGAGTAAAGAGTAAAGATCCGTGGCTACGAATGAAGCTTATCTCACCACCGGCGCCTCCACCAACAAGCCACCACTATTCGACGCCAACAACTACGTATTTTGGAAAGACCGCATGGAGTGCTTTCTACAAGGATGCGGATTTTATATTTGGAATGTGGTCATTGAAGGAGTTGCTCAACCAACAACAAAATTGGAGGATGGTACCACGACCCCCAAGCCGTTCAAGGAATACGATGAAAATGACAAGAAAGCTTTCTCTTTAAACGGTAAGGCCTTAAACATTTTACATAGCTCTCTTACCGCCACCGAATATAATCGCATAAGAGGCATACGGTCGGCACATGAAGTTTGGGAAAAATTAGAAACCATCTATGAGGGCACAAAGAAAGTGAAGCAAGCAAGAAAAACAATGCTTGTGAAAGACTTTGAAAATTTCAATATGCATGATGGTGAAAGCATATCAAAAATGGTGGAAAGGCTTGACAACATTGTCAATCCTCTTGTGGCTCTTGGAAAGGTCATCTCCGAAGAAGATAAGGTGACCAAAGTCTTAAATGCCCTTCCCGGCTCATGGTCCGAAAAAGTGACGGCAATCACGGAAGCTCAAAATCTTGAGACACTCAAGTTTGATGAGCTCATTGCGAACCTCCTTATTTATGAAGTATATCTCAAGGAGAGGAAAAATTCTCAACCATCCACCTCTAAACCGGGTATGCAAAATATTATTAAAGGCTTAGCATCTTTTTCTAATAATGTTTATTATGCTAGTGATGAGGATGATGAAGAAACGGCGGCTCTTGTTAGAAAATTTGCAAAATTTGTAAACAAAAATAAAGCAAGAAAGCCAAGAGACAATTCTTGTTTCAAATGCGGAAAATCCGGGCACTACATAGTTGATTGCCCAAAATTAGCATAAGAGGAACAAAAGAAGAAAAATCCTTTTCCAAAAAAGAAGGTGTTAAATGCGGACGTCAAAACTTGGGATGAATTACTTGAAACAACCGACGAGGAAGGAGAATCCGAACATGGTCTTATGGCTATAGACGATGAAAATACCGAGGTACGCTCTAATGCTTCATCTTCTTCCCTAGTTGATGAATTACAATGTGATTTTGATGAATTGCAAAATGAGTTTCGAAATTTGATAGTTAAATACGGATAAAGTCACAAAAATTTTAGATGCACAAAGAGGTGAGCATTCTAAATTAGGACTTGGTTACAAACCTTTTGAAAAAGCTTTTAAGAAAAAAGACCAAGGTCCAACCTTTGTACGTGTTAGTAGTCCTCGTATTATTACTTATTTTTATTGTGGTAAGAATGGACACTATGCTAGCAATTGTAAATTGAAGAATAATTTTAGCTATTATTGGAGACCTAAAGGTCTCAAGGCTAACCCCCATGGACCCCAAAATTATAGGGTACCTAAAAATAATTCCTTTGTAGGTTATAGGGGCTATAACAACAATGGAAGATTCAAAATGGCTCGTGGACAGCGGATGTTCACGCCATATGACCGGAAAGAGAGAACGTTTTACCAACATCAAGCTCCAAGAAGAGGGTATGGTCATGTTCGGCAATGGCAAAGGAAGAATTCTTGGAAATGGAGAAATTGGTAACTCTTCTTTCTCTCTTAGTAATGTTCTTTTAGTAGAAGGGCTTAAGTTCAATTTGATAAGTGTTAGCCAACTTTGTGATTCAAATTATAATGTCGTTTTAATAAAGAAAAATGCCTTATTTCCAAAAATGATAAAATTATTTGTGAAGCAATTAGAAAAGGCAATCTTTACAAAATTTGTACAAGTGATTTGGTTAGTCAAAATGTTTCTTGTCTTGTATGCCAATAATGATTTAACTAGTTTATGGCATAGGCGACTTGGACATGTTGGATACAAAAATTTGCAAACTATTTACAAAAACCAACATGTAAAGGACTACCCAAATTGAATTTTGAAAATCTTGGCTTATGTGACACTTGTCAAAAGAACAAATTAGTTAAGAGTAGTTTTAAGCCTAAAAATGAAATTTCCACTACCAAACCCCTACAAATGCTTCATCTTGATTTGTATGGGGATATTGGTACGGCATGTCTAAGTGGAAAACATTACACTTTTGTTATAGTTGATGATTTTTCTAGATATACTTGGGCTCTATTTCTTACAAATAAAAGCGATGCCGTTAATGAGTTTGTTAAGTTGTGTAGACTCATTGAAAATGAAAAGGAAGATACTATTAAGTCTATTCAAGTGATCGAGGTGGAGAATTTGACGGCGAATTTAGAGTATTTTGTGAAACCAAGGGATATAGTCATAATTTTTTAGCTCCAAGGACACCTCAACAAAATGGAGTAGCCGAAAGGAAGAATCGGACACTTCAAGAAATAAGTCGGTCCATGCTCAATGAATTTTCACTTCCAAAATATTTTTGGGCCGAAGCCATAAGTACCACTTGCTATGTCATTAATCGAGTTTATATTCGTCCTAAAATGAATAAAACTCCATATGAGCTTTAGAAAGGAAGAACTCCAAATATTAGTTATTTCAAAATATTTGGATGTAAATGTTTTATTTTGAATACTAAGGATCAATTAGACAAACTTGATCCTAAGGCCGATGATTGAATATTTATAGGGTATTCAATCAAGAGCAAAACATATCGGGTTTACAATAAGACTAGTGGGGTTGTTGAAGAATCCATCCATGTCAAATTCAATGAAGCATCGGGTGTTGAAAGGATACACAATGATGAAAGTGATGAAGAGGATATTGTTGAACCCATTGTTCAAGATGAAACTCAAAATGATGAACCTTCAAGCTCAAATGTCCCTCAAGAAGATAAAGGTGATACTTGAATCTTCCCGTAGCATTGAAATTTAAGGAGATCACCCAAAAGATCTTATTATTGGTGATCCCCTTGATAAAAATGACTCGAGGAAAATTTGCGAGAAAGCTCTTATATCTCAAAAAGAGCCTAAAAATGCTAAGTAAGCCATTGAAGATGAGGATTGGTTTTTAGAAATGCAAGAGGAGTTGAATCAATTTGAAAGGAATGATGTATGGGAATTAGTATCTTGTCCTCCATCTCAAACCATTATTGGTACAAAATGGGTATTTGAACAAACTCGATGACCAAGGCAATATTGTTCAAACAAAGCAAGGTTAGTAGCTCGAGTTATTGTCAAGAAGAATGTATTGATTATGATGAAACATTTGCACCAGTAGTACGTTTAGAAGTTATTTGTATTTTACTTGCCTATTCTTGTTTTAAAAATTTTAAGCTTTACCAAATAGATGTAAAATCCGCATTTTTAAATGGTATTATTCAAGAAGAAGTCTATGTAAAACAACCTCCGGGCGTTTGAAAATTTTTCTAGGCCTAATGATGTTTATAGACTTAAAAGGCCTTGTATGGTTTGAAACAAGCACCCGTGCATGGTATGATAGACTTAACTCTTTTCTTTTGCAAAATGGTTTTACAAGAGGTAAAGTTGATCTTGCTCTCTTTGTTTTTGAAAAAGGGCAAGATTGCTTATTAGTGCAAATTTATGTTGATGATATTATTTTTGGTGTACTAATGAATCCTTGTGCAAGAAATTTTCTAAGTTAATGCAAGGTGAATTTGAAATGAGCATGATGGGGGAGCTCAACTTCTTCCTTGGACTTCAAATTAAGCAATGTCAAGAAGGAATTTATATTTTTCAATCAAAATATACAAAGGAGCTTTTGAAGAAATTTGGCATTGAAGAAGGAAGAACCGTCTCAACCCCAATGGCAACAAACGTCAAGATTGACAAAGATGAAAAAAGGCAAGTCGGTTGATGAATCCAAATATCGAGGTATGATTGGTAGTTTACTTTATTTAACCGCAAGTAGACCGGACATTCTTCATGTTGTATGCCTATGTGCTCGTTTTCAAAGTAATCCCAAAGAATCTCATATGAGTGCCGTTAAAAGGATTTTTTGATATTTGAAAGGCACTATTCAATATGGTTTATTCTATCTAAAGAATGAAAATTTTTCTCTTAAAGGTTACAGTGATTCGGATTATGCGGGAAATATTGATGATCAGAAAAGTACTTCCGGATCATGTCAATTTCTAGGTGATTGCCTAGTTTCTTGGTTTTCAAAGAAACAAAATTGTGTTTCACTTTCAACGGCCGAAGCCGAATATATTTCCGCGGCATTTTGTTGTACTCAACTTCTTTGGATGAAACAAACCATAGCGGATTATAAATGTTCTTTTGAAAGTGTTCCTATCTTTTGTGATAATATATCCGAAATAAACATTGCTCAAAACCCGATTCATCATAACCGTACTAAACATATTGAGATTCGACATCATTTTCTAAGGGATTGTGTTTCAAAACGAAAAATTGAGATATCTTTTGTACCATCTCAAGACCAATTAGCGGACATCTTTACAAAACCACTATCTTCCGAGACTTTTGCATCGATACAAGCTCGGTTAGGCATAATACATATTGAATGAGGCTTACGTTTGCATTTTGAACGTTTTTAAAACTTAGGGGCGAAAAATCGGATTTTTGGTTGAAAATTCGGATTTTGGAAAAACTGACAGACAGTGGGCTGAAAGGGTTGAGGGCAACCGGTCGCCCTCAACATCGACCGGTCGCCCTCAACCTCGACCGGTCGCCCTAGGCTATAATTTGGATTAAAATGGTTCTGTCTTCAGCATTCGTCACTTTAACACATTTTGGCCATTTTTTGTCCCCTTTGCTAAATTCACTCAAAATTCATTCAAAAATGGTTTTCATGCATCTTTTTCATAACATGGACATTATATAGCATGATCATCATCATTATAGCTCATCTTCACCGATCAAATGGTAAGAATTCTACTCCATCTACTCAATTGGGTTGAACCCTTGAGATTTTGACTTATCTGCAAAATTCTTGATGCTAGTTTCGTATGAATGTGATTAACGTAATATTTATGATGTATTGAATGTTGTTTGAACTGAATTGGTGATGAAAATTATTGGCTTAAATGAATTTCAAAGGCGTTATATACTTCTAGTTTTATTCGATACACGCCAAGTGTTCGACAAAATGTTTCAATGAAAAATTCATCACCTACATGAGTCTCTCGATTTGAAAAGTCTTAGAAGTTTATAGAGATCATGTTTTATCAATCAAATGAGCTTTTGCAAGTCAATTGATCAACTTTTCCCTTTTATTTGAAATTTAAGCTTCAATTTTCAAAAAGCTCGATAAATCGATAAATTTGCGCACTTTGATATGAATATATGATGTTTTTATCGTGCTAACATTCTTTTTGATGATTCCAAAGGGGAGAAACAGGAAAACGCTCATACGCTCAAAGAAGCAAAAATAAGCTCGCAAGAAAAGCTATAAGCTAGGGCTCTTGAAAGCCATAAGCTGTGAACAATACTTAGTCCATGTGATGTATTATGGACTTTTATGCTTGACTAATGATGTCTTGTGACAGGGGGAGCTTATAAGCTCATGGAATTCAAGCTTAAGTTGTAAAAGCTAAGCTTTTAGCTTTTACTTGATTGCTTTAATGCTTGTTCATTATATGCATGTTGATAGGGGGAGCTTGTGCAAAAATGATTTTGAAAAATCTTTGCTCCTACTCTTGTGTGTTGTACTTATGATGAATCTTGCTTGAAATGGTTGATGCCTTAAGACCGGAAAATTGGTTTTGTTTAAAATCAACTTCCTAAAATTGTTTTGGTTTGTAATCATCAAAAAGGGGGAGTTTTTTAGATAAATGTTTTTATCAAGATTTTGATGATTTTGTTTACTGAGTTTTTTTATACCAAAACAATGTTTTTATATGTTGTCCAAATACTCCTAAATGATTTAAAATGTTTTTACTAATTTTTGGAGTATTTCTTAGAGTTTTTAATTTGATTAAAATTGGACAACACTTTTGATGATTTTGTTTATATTGGTTTTTACACCAAAACAATGTTTGTAAATGTTGTCCAAATACTCCCAATTGATTTAAAATGTTTTTACTAGATTTTTGGAGTATTTCTTGAAGTTTACTTTTGACAAAAATCGAACAACATTTCAAATTGAAGGTCGGCCAGTTACCCAAATGGTCGACACATGCACGAAGAAAAGAAAACACGAAAATGAACATGCAGGTCTTGAAAAAAGAGGGAGGGGGACCGGTCCAGGGGAGGGCCGACCGGTCGCACCCTAGGCGACCGGTCGCACCCCCGTCGGCCGACCGGCGACCCCTCCGACCGACACTGGATCGCACTATCTTTTTCAAACGTTCGAAATCTTATACAAGGCAACCGGTCGCCCTATGTTATTTTGTGACAACAAAATTATACCATTTGAATTCTTTGACAGCAAGATTTACTTTTCAATTTTGTACAATATTTCTACATCTTGTGATCTTCTTTGAGTAGACAAAAGTGAAGATAGAGGAGCCTATGTTGGTGAAGACTTCCCTATAAATAGAGGATGAATTGAAGACACAAGATACAACACACACAAGCAAAATACACAACAAGAAATCTGCAAATTGTTCAAGCTTTCATTTTTACATTCTTGTTGTAATAGCCTAAGTACTTTCACTTGCACATCTTTGAGGTCTAGGCTTTTTGATTCTTGATTACACTTGCACTCAATCTTTGTATTGGTTTCATAGAGTTGTAATCTTGAATTTTGTCCATCATTCAACACAAGACATCCTTGTGAGTATTCTTGTGGTAAGAATACACTTGGGTGATCTAAGTGATAGGTGTTTGAAGAGTGTGGTACTCTTCAAAGGTGGTGAAGGAAGATTGTGGTAATCTCCTTGAAGGTGTTGGAAGAGGATTGTGGTGATCCTCAAGGTGTTGTATTAATTGTGGTAATTAATAAAATCTCTTTTTCTTTTTGAAATCCATCCCGGAGATACTGGGGTGGTAGAGGATTAGGCCCTGGTGGGTTGAACCTCTTTAAATCAACGAGTGTTGTTTAATTTCCGAATTTACATTCTTGTCATTTACTTGTTGATTCGAAAAAGAGGGTGATTTGTGAAAAATCGGGATAATCTATTCACCCCCCCCCTCTAGATTATCGTAGCCACTTGGACTAACAGGTTTCTGTTCCTTTGGCAGCCCTGGATTATAGTAAGGTTGTGTATGAGTATTTCTGTAGTTGTTGTACCCTTGTTGTCCCACAAAATTTGCTTCTTCCACAACAACTACTGTCTCTCTTAAAGTTACTTGTTGCATCGCATCCAGTTTCATACTTAGCATGGATATTTGTTCTGAGAGTATGGTGATCTTATCCTCATCCTGAATTTCCGTGATATGTCTAGGATTTCTCGGATGGCCATTGGTAACTATTGTTTGCCATCTCCTCTAAAAAGTCTTGTGCCTCCTTGGGATATTTCCCTAGCAGTTCACCCCAGATACATCATCTATAATCGTTCTCGTGTTGCCACTCAAACCATTATAGAAGTACTGGACCTATTGGTAGTCGGGATATTCGTGTTGAGGGCACATCCTTAACAATTTCCAGAATCTATCTCATGCTTCATATAGTGGCTCAGCATCTAATTGCCTAAACTGGGCGATCTCGGATTTCAGTTGCAGCGTCTTACTGGGGGGGAAATATTTGGCTAGAATCCGCTGACTTAGCTTTGCCCAATTTGCTGCTGGTAGTGTTAGAGAGCATAACCATACCTTATCCTTATCGTGCAGAGAGAATGTGAAAAGGTGGCATCGAACGATATCCTGAGAAACACCATTTCATCTTAACTGTGTCGCAAATCTCCAAAAAGTGTGCCAGATGCGCGTTTGGATCCTCAACGGCTCTGCCCCCAAACTGATTTTGTGACACCATATGGATCAATGTTGGTTTTAGTTCAAAGTTGTTTGCATTGATCGGCAGACGGGCCACACCCCCATAAGTTTGACTTACCTCCTACTGGAAGTAGTCCCTAACTTCTCTTCTCGCGGGCCTTTCCACAATTCGGTCCTGGACGTCTTCCCCAAGTGCGCGCTCCTCATTGTTTATGTTTTGCACTGCGTTTGGATTAGTCCCATCCACCGTAGCTTTGACTCTTTTCCATTCCCGGATCCTGACTATTATTTCACGCAGATCAGCAGTAAGATTAGCATCTCGGTTATCCAGCCGCATATCTAATGAGGCTTGGTGCCTTTCCATCTTCTCTATCTCCGCAAATATTGCCTTGAAAACTTCTCGAACCTCAGCTGTCACCTCTGTCTCAGATGGCGGCCAAGCAGCGTCAATGTCAAAGTCTACTGGGACAATGGTATCTGTGGGAATTACTGGATCAGGTCTATGGAAACGTTGTTGATCTCTAGCTGATTCTTCATCAAGATCAGGCAGCTCTAATGTGGAAGGGAAAGTTTGTTCAAACGCATCATCACGAACGTAGGGAATCTGTTCAACTGTGACTTGTGGCCGTGATGTGCCTGGTTGAGTCGATTCTGCTGCAGCTTTGGGAGCTGCGCGATTGATCGTGATTCACTAAGTGGTCTGTTGTGGTATTGTCCAAGTGGGCCGAGCTCTCTTTGTCTCAATAGCTTCGGTCTGGTCTCACTTTTTCCTTTTGAGTTATCACGGTCCTCGGCCGATCGATGGCGTCATCGGACGATGATGAGACTTGTAGAGGTGGCTCATTATCAAAGTTGAACTTTTGACGAGCAACCTTGAATTACGCTTACTCGTCTTTGGGAAGAACATCCTCAGCTGAGTCGGTTGGACTTGCAACAGGGGATGACTCAGCCTCATCTTCACCTTCAGATCCCAGAAATGTTACGTCAGGGTTGTCTTGGGAATCGTGAAGGGCACTTATCTCCTTCTCAGATGCATCGATGATAACTGGAGGGATGTCTTTGTCTTGTCTCTTTACCTCGGGAAGTCTCAACCTCCCGTAGGCCTTGATACCTCCCCCAGTCTCAAGCTGCAGCAAGGCCTTGGACATTCCCTTCGACAGACTCAGTTGTCTTGGGGTCTTCTACGATGGCATCCACTGGAGTCTCAACTCCGTGGATTGCGCTTTCATTGCCCAGAGTGTTAACTCCCAGGGTAGAACCATCATGTGCCTCGACTGCATCAGCAGCGTCCTCAGCCTGCAGTAATTGGCACTTCAGCTGAGACAATCTCAACTGTCCGAGCTTCGTCAGTGACAACTTGTTGTGTCTCTTTTTCTTGTTCCTTCTCCACTTCGCCTACTAGATTCGTTGTGTAGTCATCTGCAGCAACCTCCGACCTAGCTGCAGTTAGGAGTTTCCTCCTCAGCTGCACACCAGCTGAGTGACTTGGATTAGGGTCATTTTCCTCCAAACTCCCGGTTGTTTCCTTTGAGTGTTCAGCCGTTGAGGCAGGTGGTAAGATACCTTCAATAGTGGTTGGCTCGACTTGGGTCCCCGAATTCCCAATTTCATCGCCATTACCCTTATAAACTTCCTCAGAGTGAGCTGGGGAAGTGGTCGCAGCAACAACAGTTGCAATCTGTTGCACTACTCCCATAGGGTCAATTTCCAGCTGTGATTTGGAAGACTCTCCAGGTCCTTCCATTAGCTATTGCTCATGCATCATTCTGGATTCCCGCATGGCTTGCTGCATTTCCAACTCTTGTGTAGCAGCAGCAGGGTCCAGATCCTCATCACTTCCGGAGAGAACATCGAGGTGGGGATGAGTGTGATCAGTGGTTCCAGTGAAGGGACAAATATTGGCCTTCTCTCGGGCTTCAGCTTCCTCTGCCAATCGCTTCTTCTCCTTTTCTTTGAAGATATTCAAAATGTCTATGCGATTCTCTTCATCCAATGCCTGACCACTCGTGGGTCAAACCGAGGAAATTCATCGATTCTTCTTCTTCTTCAATAAACTCGTGTCTTTAGAATCGTTCCTCGATCGACTCGGCTTCCACTTCCTCCATTCACGCAGACGATTTTGGATGTCGGATATGGTGGAGACAACATGATCACATCATCATCATCATCTTCGTGTTGTCCTTCTCGTCTCGGGAATGGAGGGTAGTAGATCTTGCCGCTCTTCACCCTTAGCGCGTCTGTCGCAGTGGGGATGCGATCCTGTCGACAGGAGATTCAATGTCTCAGCACCGCTTCTTGTTCCTCAACCTGCCTCCGTCCACACTGGTCTTGACTTGCCTCTGGCTGACGGTCTCAAGCAGAGACTTGGCGGTTTCATCAATAATCTCTGGAGACTCTACTTCTCTAACTGTTTCAGCGATCTGTTCCAGCTGAGTGGCAGACTCAGTTGTTTTCTCAAGCTCTGAACGCTTGAAGAGTCTCCTTCTGTTGGTCCTTACCAGAGGAATTTCTGGTTTGGATATAGTTTCCTCTGAGTCTTGGGTGGTGGGGGCCGGTGCTACCTTCTTTTTCTGAGGAGCTGGCTTTCTTGGCTTGTCAGTCCTCCTTTTCTTGACAGCCGGAGAAGGTATTTGAGGTTCTTTCTCCGCCGCACCCAGGGCAGGGAGACATAGTCTGCGAGGGCGGTGACTCCTGCCGCGGGGCGGAGTGCAGATCATTCGTCTTCTTCGGCTCAGGGCGTGATCTTTCTTTCCATGCATGGCGCTTTCTTCTTCGAAGGAGAGACAACAAATGTTTTCCTCAGGGTCACCGATTCCCCTCACTAGTATCCGCTCTTTTGGCATAAGCTCTCTTCTGAGCTCCTGAAAGATTTGATCGGAACATTTTCTTATTGACATGGAACGCCTTTCCATATCGGAGTGGAACACCCTTCACCTCCATCAACCATCAACCGGCCAATAACAAGGCCATACCCCGGATCCTCCAAATGATCCATCGTCTTTGAAGGACTTATTTCCAACATTTTGGTGAGTCTGTTTGATACAAACTCAAATTTCAGGTTTACCTTCTTCTCCTCTATGATCGCGGCCATCACGATCGACTTAGTTTTGGAAAGTCGATTAAAGCTTCCAAATTTGATGCCGACGCACTTGGCAACAATATCCAACAACTTGTGGTAATCTTCCTTCAAAGCTTTCTTATCACCATGTAAACCACCTGCGCCGCAGATCGAGGTTTGGCCACTTCCTTCCATGAAGTAGCCAAGTTTTACATCGACCTCCAATATCTCTCGCTTTCCTTCCGACTAGCAAACAATGCTCCGCTAGATCTCGTGATGATCGTAAACTCCTTTCCATGAATAGAGGACTTGATGCCTCGTCGTGAACATCAACATTCACGTAGAACTGAGCGACTTCTTCAACATAAGTCATTTGAAACTCCATAGTGAAAAAGGGTTTCAGCCCAGATTTCTCCACTTTCTCAGCTATCTTCTTCACAAGGGTTTCATCGGACCCTTGTTTGATCATCCCTTCGAAATCCACAGTAGAGCCAGTGTGGATTTGTTTTCCCAACTTAACAAAATCGTAAGTAGATGCCACTACTTGAAGATTTACCGAACGATTTTTTAGAAACTTGCTTTGAAGATCAATTAGGTTTTGAGAGAAAAATACAGTCTTTGCTTTTGGAGAGATAAACAGTTTTGGTGTAGTGTGAGAGAGAAAATGGACGAAATGGTATATGTATGGGTTATGAAAGGACGTGCATACGGTTTTTGAAATTTGATCGAGTTCAACGGCTCAGATTTAGCACGCCGATTAGCATTTAATTCTTCACATTTAATGCGGCAGCATTTATATCCAATCATAGTCTTGGTCGTGCAACTTTTGACTGTATCTGTCATTATTGCGCTGACGTCATCCTTAAAAACATTCCCGCTTAGTAAAAACGATTGCGTTTTTGTCACTTAGCTCATAAATAACTCAGCTTACTCCTTAGCTGATTCAACTCTTCTCTCTTTTCACATAGGTACTCAGCTGTCAGCTAACTTGATGCAGCTGATTTTCCGATACGGCTGACTCACTTAGCTGATTTATGAACTTATCTCCATTTTCATCTTTTCTTGTTTCATCTCTTCTCCTTGAGTCTTTTGAGTGTTCACCCGGCTCAATGAGCCCTAGCTCATGCTTGAGTTCTTCAAATCTTGACTCACATAATGGCTTTGTGAATATGTCACCTAACTGTTTATCAGTTGAAATATATTCCAAGGTGATGTCCTTCTTTTCAACATGATCTCTTATGAAATGATATCTAACATCAATGTGCTTTGTTCTTGAGTGCAACACAGGATTTTGAGTGATTGCAATAGCACTTGTATTATCACACATAATAGGAATTTCTTTTTCTTCAACATCACAATCTGTTTGTTGTCTCATCCATAAGATTTGGGCACAACAGCTGCCCGCAGCTATGTACTCAGCTTCAACTGTGGATGTGGCTATTGAATTTTGTTTCTTGCTAAACCAGGAAACCAATTTGTTTCCAAGCATTTGACATGTACCTAAAGTACTTTTCCTGTCAACTCTACATCCAGCATAGTCAGAATCTGAGTAGCCAATAAGCTTGAATCCACCTTCCATTGGACACCATAAGCCGACTTCCTGGCATCCCTTAAAATATCTTAGGATTCTCTTAGCTGCAGTCATGTGACTTTCTTTTGGAGCAGATTGGAATCTTGCACATACACCTACTACAAAGGTGATGTCTGGCCTGCTTGCTGTTAAATAGAGCAGAGATCCAATAAGTGCTTTGTATCTTGTTTGATCCACAGGCTTGCCATCTGCATCCATATCCATCTTTACTGATGTATTCATTGGTATTTTCACAGAAGACTTTTCTTCCATACCAAATTTCTTCATTAACTCTCTGGTGCATTTTGTTTGACTTATGAAGGTTCCATCCTTCACCTGTTTAACTTGAAGTCCTAGAAATAATGTCAGCTCTCCCATCATGCTCATCTCAAATTTGCCTTGCATGAGGTTTGAGAACTTATCACACAGCTCCTTGTTTGTGGATACAAAAATAATGTCATCCACATATATTTGAACAAGCAGTATACTCTCTCCATCTTTAATTAAAGAAGAGTGTTACGTCCACTTTGCCTTTGGTGAATCCATTATCAGTTAGGAATTGAGATAATGTATCATACCATGCTCTTGGTGCCTGTTTCAATCCATATATAGCTTTCTTGAGCTTGTACACCTTATCTCCAAGAGTCTTCTGCTCATATCCTGGAGGTTGCTCAACATAGACCTCTTCTTCTAGCAGTCCATTTAAAAATGCACTCTTCACATCCATCTGATATACAGTGAAGTTCTTGTGTGCAGCATAGGCAAGAAACATCCTTATTGCTTCTAATCTTGCAACAGGAGCAAATGTTTCATCAAAATCTATTCCTTCCTCTTGGCAATACCCTTTGGCTACCCATCTTGCTTTGTTTCTTACCACATAACCTTCTTCATTCATCTTATTTCTGAAAACCCATTTTATGCCAATGACATTTTGATGGGTTGGTCTTTGAACCAATTCCCATACTTTGTTTCTTTCAAACCGATTGACTCTTCTTGCATGGCTTTGAATCAATGTGTATCATCCAATGCTTGGGACACATCTTTTGGCTCTGTTTGGGAAATGAAACAAGTGAACATACGGCTTCTTCTTTGAGCTCGGATCTGGTTCTTACACCATCTCTTACATCTCCAATGACTAGCTCGGTGGATGGTCTCTCGGCCATCTCACATCGGGGTTGGAGTAAGTCGGTTAGGTTGATCGTCTTCTTGCGATTGTGCTATCTTGAGCAGCTCTCTCATAATCACTTAGTCTGCAGATTTTCCAAATGTCTTTGATATTGACTATCTCATCTTCACCTTGATTAATTGCTCGACTTGCTTCAACATAGGGACTCTTCGCATGGTTGG
The DNA here is from genome assembly GCA_016081115.2 of Rehmannia glutinosa. Lineage (NCBI taxonomy): Eukaryota > Viridiplantae > Streptophyta > Magnoliopsida > Lamiales > Orobanchaceae > Rehmannia > Rehmannia glutinosa. The sequence goes on along the minus strand of CM071927.1, from coordinate 76,229,903 downwards.
TGATTTAGCTTATCGATTAACTCCTCAATGTCTTCTCCATTTACGTTAGGTTCATCAAAAACCACATGGATAGACTCTTACGTGACCATAGCCCTTTTGTTCAAGACTCTATAGGCTTTGCTTTTTTGAGTATCCCAAGAAGATACCTTCATCGACTTTAGCATAAAAGCCTTTAGATTATCCTTGCCATTATTGTGGATGAAGCATTTACATCCAAAGATTCTAAAATATGCAACATTTGGCTTTCTCCCTGTCCAAATCTCATAGGGAATCTTTGTCAGCTGTCTATTTATCATGCATCTATTTTGAGTATAGTATTCAGTATTGATAGCTTCAGCCTAAAATCTTTTAGCGACCTACTTTCGACTAACATGGTCCTTCTTGCTTCCTTGAGAGTTCTATTCCTTCTTTATGCAACTCCATTACGCTTTGGAGTCCTTTGCTTGAGATAATTCGTGAGTAATACCATTTTCAACACAAGATCTTGAGTTATTATTCCATTGACAAACTCAGTTCCTCTATCAGACCTTATCTTTATAATGGTTTGACTCTTCTCATTTTGAACTCTTTTCATCAGTTGTGGTAACTTCTGCAAGGTTTATTTCTTTTTGCACATGAAAATTGTCTATGTATATCTTGAATAATCATCTACCACTACTAGAGTGTATTTCTTTCCACTTATCTTTGGCCGCTCAATGGGCCAAATAGATCCATGTGTAGCGGATGCAATATTCTTGTTGAAGATGGACTTGACTTTTTTTTGAATGATGATTTGATCTGCTTTCCCATCTGGCATGCATCACAAACACTTTCCTTCTTGTATACTGAGTCAGGTGACTCGGCTTCTTGTGCCACAGCCAACTTGATTCGGTTGTACTTTTTGCTAACAGACAAGTGCTTGGTGTGGCAGTTGACCAATCTACCACGTACATGTTCTTTTGTCTGGCTCCTTGCAACACTACTTCATTTGATTCAATGTCTTTGATTTGGCACACTCCCATGTTGAATCCAACATTATAGCCCTTGTCACAGAGTTGGCTGATGCTTAGTAAGTTGAAATTTAGGCCTTCAACATATGCAACATCTGTGATTTCTAATCCATTTTTCTTGATGGATCCAGTGCCTCTTATTTCCCCTGGAGCTTCATTTCCTCCAAATATGACTTTTGCACCTCTAATTTCCTTGAATCTTGACAGATTTTTCTTGTTTCTGTCATGTGTGTCGGGAATGACCACTATCCATGTACCAGGTTCCTTGTCACTCAGTTGTTCCTTGAACCTACAATCAAGGAAATCAGTTTTTAGGTACCCATACTTGTCTGGGTCCTGAGGGGTTAGTGCTGTAAGATGATCCAACCAACATATAGCCAAATGATTTGACTCTAAGGGGTTGCTATCTGTTCGTGCCATAATCATAATTTACTTTGGCAAATTGCTTGGGGGCTTTAGGTTCATACAGCTGTCTCTTTTGTCTATATGCCTGTGTGTTTCTTTTAGCAATTGCCTTCTTTGGGTAATTGTGATATTTCTGAGTGTAGTGCTTGGGTGCGTATGTGTGTTGATAATGGCTCTTTGGCCTTTGGAATGACCTTTGCTGAGTTCTAGGCCTTTGCCATTTAGGCTTGTATTCCATAGGTCTTTGCTGATATTTCACATTATTCCAGTCAGCTTGGCTTGGGTAGTTTCTACCATTCCCATCATATTTGTTCCTTTGATAGAACTTCTGGGGTTTTGGTAGCTCTGTTTCTTCTTCACAGTACTTCCTATTTGGAGTTTGCTTTGAGGAACTTCTGCTTTGGATTTCTTCTCGGTTGTCCTCTCGGCATACTCAATTTCAGTTTTTCCTTTTCCTTAGTATCTAGGCCGTTTGTTTATGATTGTGCTTTGGAATGGTACATGTGTGCAACATTTGATGTCTTGGATTTTAGAGATGCTTCAATACTTGAAGATCCTTTTTCCAAGACCACTCTAGGAGTTTGACTATGCACAAAGGAATTGAATCATATGCCTGTCTTGTCTCCACATTCTTTTTGGCTCATGATAAGGTCATCCAATGATTTGGATGCCTTTGTGAATGAAGCAATCACATTTTTTAGATCATTTTCTCTTTTTTCTATAGCTGCTATCTCTGCTATTAGTTTAGCTTTTCCAGCCTTCAGCTCTTTGTTCTCATCAGCTATGTGACTTAGAGTACTTAGCTCCTTAGTCAGCTGTGAGTTTTGGCTTTTGAGCTGGTTGTTTTCCTCATTTAATAGTGTGTGTGAGGATTTAATGTGCTCAAAATCTTTCATCATTTTGCCTAATGAATCATAAAGATCAGTGGGTGATGAAGTGTGTGTATCACAATCACTATCACTAGAATCTGAGTGAGATGAGTTAGTGTGTACCTCATCTTCTTGGTCAGGTTGATCTTGTTCTTTAGCCATTAGATAGATCGTAGCTTCTTCTTCAGAATCACTTGAGTAGTCAGCTTCACTACTTTCTGTGTCTGCTGTATCTTTTGACTTAGATGTTTCAGCAGCTTCAGTAGCTAGCATTGCTCTTTTCTTTTCTTGTTTTCTTTCTCTGAAGACTTTTCTTTCTTCTTCATTCCTGTATTTATTTACTACAGGATATGGAGAGTTAATAGCAAAGTGTCCTGGCTGTCTGCAATTCCAACACAGGTTTTCAGCTTTTTGATCAGCTCTCTCATTTCTTGGGTTGTCAGTTCTTTGATATTCGACCTTTTGATACTCATCTCTCTTTGGTGGCCTATCTTCCCTTGACTTAGAGGGAGCTGAGTGCCTTCTGGAGGATTCACCTTTATTTCTTTTGTAGTTCTTGTTCAAGAACTTGTTGAATCTTTTAACCATCAAGGCAATTTCCTCCTGGTCAATGACTTCTTTGGTCTCAGCTTTCTTCCCTTCCTTGACTATGAGAGCAGCTGTTTTGGGTACAGCTATCTCCTCTTGATCCTTTCTTCTCAGCTCAAACTCATAAGCTTTGAGGTCTGAGAATAGTTCATGATTGGACATTTTTGATAGGTCCATCCAGTACCTTAGAGCCATAGTCTTCATTTCCCACTCAGCTGGGAGGCTCCTTAGTATCTTCATACACATCTCCTTCTGTGTATATTCTTTCCCAAGTGTTGAGAGCTCATTTGTAATTTAAGTGAATCTAGCATCCAGCTGATCCATTGTTTCACCTGCAAGCATGTTAAAGTTCTCAAATTTTTGAACAACAACAGATAATTTATTTTCCTTGATTTGCTCAGATCCTTCACAAATTAAGGTTAATTTATCCCAGATTTCTTTAGCTGTCTTGCAAGATTTGACTTTGTTGAACATGGCTTTGTCCAAAGTTTTGTAGAGTATGTCCTTGGCCACATTGTCAGTTGTATCTTTTACGTCATCATTTGTCCATTCACTCTAGGTTTTCAACCATAGATGGTATAGGAGGAGCGACCTCCTCCTCTCCTTGACTCAGCTGACTCTCCTTGCAGATGTGTTCACCTTCATTATTTGCAGTGGCCCATCCTCTATCACTATCCACACTCATCATGTAAAGCTGATAGATGAACCCGCATACATATTTTCCATACATCAAATTCCTCAATGGTGAACATGGGGATGCGTGTCAAATTTGCTTCCATGATAATAACTTTGCTATTTAGAAAAATGGCTTTTGAAAGAACAAGTGTTAAAAAACATTCTTTGAAAGATTGGAGATCTAGTTTAGTAACCAGTGCGGAAGGCTCAATGAACCAACCGCTCTGATACCACTTGTAGGTCCCAAGGGGTGTGAGTAAGGTTTAGAAGGGGGGGTTGAATAAACCTTACCAATTTTTTGATTTTTAGTCCTTTTAAAATATTTCAGAGTTAAACACACAGTTATGTCCTTGAGGGACAACTAAGTTAGTTAACCGGCGAGTTAGCCACTCAACGGACTTCGATTGAGTTGTTGATAGAATAACTCAAATTGCTTTCAGGTTAAACTTTAACTTGGTGTGATGAGATTTTCAATGGAAGACTTAACACCCTTGAATTTGGTTTAAGTTTGTTTTAACACTTGATTTTAGCACTTTGTTAAATATCAATTGGAATGCAAATTATCGTGAGATATAATGTAATATGCGAGAAATGAAATCTTTTGAAATGTAAATGACGATAAATTTTATAGAGGTTCGAAGATGGGGTAATTCTTCTACTCCTCTCTTCTCCAACTCCTGGAGGAATCCACTAAGTATTGAATAGAGTACAAAGTGGTTAACGATCCGGATACAAGTCTTGATCACACAAATGGTGACTTGATCCTTTGGGACTCGATCTGGAGATGCCTTGGTAACACGGTGGCTTCTCGTCCGGCTCGAACTTCTTCACGGGCGGTTGCCTTGCTACTTGACTCACTTGCTCAAGCTTCTTGGATTTGATCACGAAGCCCTCCAATAACTTGAGACTGGTTCGACCTTGAACCTTTCTACAATCCTCCTTGGAATGTAGACCCCTTTTGATTCTTCAAAAGTTTCCTCTTCAACAGATTTGAAGTTGTCTTTCCTTCACACGACTTGGTGTTGGATTGATTTTCTTCGAAATTTAGTCTTGAGGATTTGCTTGAATAACTTGAGAATATCTTGCAGGTTACAGTTCGAATGTTAGCTTGAATGTTCGTGGTTCAGGTATTCAAGGTTACCTTTTCTCAAAGTGATTCCTCAGCCTTTTATAGTGATATTTCAAAAATCTGCCCGTTGAAGAGATAGGCTAATTTTCAAAAGTCACTAGTGTTAGTTGGCTTGTCTTGTTGCAGTCCTTGAAATTGACATTACCTCGTATTAAATGTCTTGCAGCTTTCCAGGGCCTGACACAGGTGCAGTGCCTCCCATTGGTTTATTCATTTTGCACGATTCTGGGACTGAGCACTTTAGAATATTGCAGCATGGAAGTATTACTTATTTAAGTAACTTTCTTGACTTAAATGCAACGGACTCTTTTGATTGTCTTGGCTTGATCATGCGTTCCTTAACTTCCCCCAGGTGACTTGAGTCGGCTCCCAATCATGGAAGACTCATCCATCACTTCAACTTGACTTGGTTGTCTAGAGTTGACTTGACCGACACTTCTCACACCATTTGTAACCGATTGATACTCCTTGATCGAGTTCTTGCCATACTCACCGCTTCACAATGAAGTCTTCATTTTAGGCTTGATTGACTTCTTGCATATCCAGGCATAGGCGACTTGACTCGGCTTATGCGGCCTTTATCTATTACAATGCAATTTACAAGAAAAATGGGGTGCCAACTTTCTAGTCTAAGTTTTACAAGGCATTCATCAAAATCTAACAAATAAATTTCCCAACAATGAGAACACAAAGGGCACAACAATCAAAGAAACATTTCCGGATAAATTAATCTTGATGGCCGAAACGACCATCCCTTGGTACGCTGATATTGTGAATTACTTAGTAAGCGGAGTTCTATCACCGGATATCACATATCATGCTAAGAAGAAATTTCTTAATTATGTGAGATATTTTTTGTGGGACGAGCCCCTATTATTTAAAAGTTGTGCAGATTCAGTTATTAGGAGATGTGTACCTCAAGAAGAATGGGCAAGCATATCTGGAGCAATGCCATTCATCACCATTTGGAGGCTACTTTGGACCAACACGCACTACGGCTAAGGTATTACAGTCCGATTTCTTTTGGCCTTCTATTTTCAAAGATTGCTATAAGTTTATTTTGCAGTGTGATATGTGTCAACATATGGGAAACATTTCAAGAAGACATGAGATGCCATCAACTAATATCATAGAGGTGGAATTGTTTGATGTTTGGGGCATAGATTTCATGGGACCTTTTCCAGTCTTAAATGGGTACATGTATATCCTCCTTGCAGTAGATTATGTATCCAAATGGGTGGAAGCAATCCGCTACTAAGACAAATGAAGCGAGGGTTGTGCTAAAAGTTTTACAAAAGAACATTTCACAAGATTTGGCACCCCAAGAGCCCTTATTAGTGATGGAGGATCTCACTTCTGTAATAAACTGTTTAACAACATGATGGCAAAATATGGAGTCAGACATAGACTAGATGTTGCTTATCATCCGCAGTCAAATGGGCAAGCCGATGTTTCAAATAGGGATATCAAGCAAATATTGGAAAAATCGGTTAGCATAAATCGAAAAGATTGGGCTTTGAAGCTTGATGATGCTTTATGGGCTTATCGTACGGCATACAAAACAACTTTGGATATGTCCCCGTATCGATTGGTTTTGGGGAAATCATGCCACCTTCCGGTGGAATTAGAACATAAAGCATTTTGGGCAGTGAAAAAGCTTAACTTTGACATGACTGCATTAGGCGAAAAGAGAAAACTACAAATAAGCGAACTGGAAGATTTCCGACAAGATGCATACGAAAATGCCCAAATCTACAAAGATCGCAAAAAGAGATGGCATGACAAGAAAATTTTGAGACGAGAGTTTTTGCCCGGGCAAGTGGTATTGTTATATAATTCGAGATTACGATTATTTCCGGGTAAACTAAAATCAAGATGGTCAGGTCCATTTTTCATCAAAAAGGTATTGTCTCCAGGAGGAGCAATTGAGTTACTAGCAAAGGATGGTCGAGCTTTCATAGTGAATGGGCATATAATCGAACATTACTATGAACAAGACATGCAACATGAAATTTCGACCATTGACTTGATCGACACATAAAGACAATCAGGAGTCAGGCTGAAGACAAAAAACTTAGTGCTTTTTGGGAGGCAACCCGATACATGACCCATGTAAGTACTTATTACGCATTCCTCTTTTCTTTTTGATAATTTCCTCATATGTTCGGGACGAAGTATATTTTAAGTTTGGGTGGTTGTCAAGAATGCGTAATTTAGTACTTTCTTGCATTTTGCATTACATTTAGGATTGCATGTAGAGCATAAAAAAATCATTTTTTTAGTATTTTTGTTTTTTTATAGTTTTTAGCACGTTTACCGCTTTAGCACGTTTAATTGCTTTTTTGTGTGATTTTAATCAAGTTTTTAAATGCCCAGCTTCCGTATGATGTTACTAATAACATCTTATAGAATGAGATAACATACTTCTGGGAATAGTGTAATGAATTGTTGGGAAGATATCATTTATTTGCTTGGTATTAGTTAAGAAAATTGGGTATTTGAGCATGTTGCGAAAAATAAGCATGTGAGTTTTTGTGCCTTAAACAGCTTTATATTATGCAGACTTATTTTTTCTTGAGTGTGTCATTCATGATTAATAAGACTCTAGAACTTGCTCTCGTATCTGCATTAAAGCCATGTGTGTGTGCAATTTTTAAAAATGATTTAAGGTCATCTTTATTTTAGCCTACTTAGCCTAAAAAGTCTATCTATGAACTCATGATTCCCTAGTCAGCCAATTTTGAGCCAAAACTTTTATTGTAGCTACATTGATCTTTAAAATTAAAAACATGATTTTGTCCCTGAATTTCTTGAGATTACAGCAAATGAACAAGTTTGGGGGAGATGTGGTAGAAAATTTATGAAAAAAGAGAGTAATTTGGCAAAAGAAAAAGGGATGAGCAGTATCTGGGTAAATGAAAAAAAAAAGCATGAAGCTCGAAAAAGAAAGAAATATCTCTGAAAAAGAAGAGAAAATCGAGCAAAGCAAAAGAAAAATTCAGAAAATTGTGAAAAAAAAATGAGTTGAGGCTAAAGAAAAGAATAAAAAGGGGGGCCTAAGAATGAAAAGGTGAAATAAGGGTGGAGACGAGTTGAAAAAGAAAATATCTTGAGAATGATTTTTAGATGAAATTTGGTTGGTGAATTGCAAGTTTGTGCGCTTAAATTCTATTTGCTCAAGTAAAGTCACTTAATCCAAATTTTTCTACCCTTACCAAAGAGCCTATATTATAACCAAATAAAAAGTCCTTTTTGATTCTTAGATTGTGCACACAAAGTGGTAGAGTTGTTAGACTATTTGCAAGCCTATGGTAATTCTATATTCACTGAATTGAATTTGAGCGTAAACACTATCCATACACTTTAGAGAGTCGAGTGATACACTATCTACTTGCAAGTCGCGATGTCGATACCCAAGAGAGTATTGACTATGCCGAGTTTATGGATGATGACTTATTGATTATGAATTACATGGTTTCCTTAAGTATGGAGACAAATGTTATTTAATGTTCATAATATTCTTGTGTGTTATTTTTACTCCTTGATTCAATTTTTCTTAATTTGCTCGAGGACGAGCAATGCTTTAAGTTTAGGGGATTTTGATGTGTGTAAAATATACGTGCATTTTGAGGCTTAAAATGATATGTATTTGATGCATTTGCACGCATATATAGTATGTTTTTACTTGGTTTCCTTAGAAGTGCATGATACTGCGTACTCTTGTGAATTTTACAGGAAACGGAGCTTAAAACAAAGAAATATCAGTTGGAATGCCTGGATAGGTGTAGGTCCCAAGGGGTGTGAGTAAGGTTTAGAAGGGGGGGTTGAATAAACCTTACCAACTTTTCGATTTTTGTCCTTTTAAAATATTACAGAGTTAAATACACAACTAAGTCTTTGAGGGATAGCTAAGTTAGTTTACCAAATAGAGTTAGCCACTCAACGACTTTCGATTGAGTTGTTGATAGAATAACTCAGTTGTTTAGTCTAAACCTTAACTTGGTTGTGATGAGATTTTCAGTGGAAGACTTAACACCCTTGAATTTGGTTTAACTTTGTTTTAAACACTTGATTTTAGCACTTTGTTAATTATCAGTTGGATAGCAAATTATCAGCAGATATAAAGTGTTATGCAGAATTAAAATGTTGAAATGTAAATGACACAATAATTTTTATAGAGGTTCGAAGATGGGGTAATTCTTCTACTCCTCTCTTCTCCAACTCCTGGAGGAATCCACTAAGTATTGATCGGAGTACAAAGTGGTTATCGATCTGAGATACAAGTCTTGATCACACAATGACTTGATCCTTTGGGACTCGATCACGGAGATGCCTTGGTCACACAAATGGCTTCTCGTCGACTCGGCTTCTTCACAGGCGGTGCCTTGCTACTTGACTCACTTGCTCAAGCTTCTTGGATTTGATCACGAAGCCCTCCAATAACTTGAGACTGGTTCGACCTTGAACCTTTCTACAATCCTCCTTGGAATGTAGACCCATTTTAATTCTTCAAAAGTTTCCTCTTCAACATTTTGAAGTTGTCTTTCCTTCACAACTTGGTGTTGGATCGATTTCCTTCGAAGTTTAGGCTTGAGGATTTGCATGAATAACTTGAGATTATTTTGCTGGTTACAGTGTGAATAAATGCTTGATTGCTCGTGGTTCAGGTAGCCTTCTCTCGATGAGATTCCTCAGCCTTTTATAGTGATCTTTTAAAAATCTGTCCGTTGAAGAGATAGGCTAATTTTCAAAAGTCACTTGTGTTCGTTGGCTTGTCTTGTTGCGATCCTTGATGTTGACATTTCCTCGTATTAAATGAATGTTCACTTTTTCAGTCGACACGAGGTGCGATCTTCCTATTGGTTTATTCCTTTTGCATGCTTCTGGGACTGAACACTTTCAGACATGGTAGCATGGAAGAATTACTTATTTAAGTAAGCTTCTTGACTTCTGTGCAACGGATTCTTTTCAGTTGTCTTGACTTGACTGCAGCTCTCTAACTTCCCCAGGTGACTTCGAGTTAGCTTCCAATCAATGGATGACCCAATTGTCATTTCAACTTGAGACTTGGCTTCTTGAGTTGACTTGATTGACACTTCACACAGTTGTATCCCAGCTGATACTCATTCAGTCGAGTTCTTGACTTCTCCTCCTTTCCATACTCAGCTGTTTCACAACGGAGTCTTCATTTCAGTCTTTAGTTGACTTCTTGTATATCCAGCCATAGCTGACTTGACTCAGCTCGTACAACCATATCTATTACAATGCAAATTACAAGGAAAATGGGGTGCCAACTTTCTAGTCTAAGTTTTACATGGCATTCATCAAAATCTAAACAATAAACAACAATTTCCCCCTTTTTGATGATGCCAAAACTAAAACATACAAACAAAATGTAAGCATCAAAGATACATACAGACAGTGTAGTAACAGAGAACGTATGCGTAGAATCAATCTTTTTATTGATCATAACATTCTTGTCATTTACAAAGTTGTTTACAATTTTTATTCATCGTACAGAAGACTTACATACATATGTATTTACAACAGTAAAATACATGAAGGGGTGGACAACAACACTTCATCGCATTCGCTGTCTCCTTCTTTCTTCTTCAGCTTTGTCGTCCTCTGGTCTCTTTCTTTTCTTCTCTTCTTCAGCAACCTTATTCCTTTCGTATGCTCTCTTTGCTGCATCGTCTCTTTGCTTTCTTTCTTGCCTTTCTTCCCACAGATGATCTTGCCTTTTGTTTTCTTTTTCAATTCTTTTGACATAGTCAGCATTCTTCCTAGCCACTTCCCGGTTGGCTACTTCATCATATCCAGCCCAGTAGATCCTTCCCTTCTTGCCCGGATCCTTCGTGGCTCGTCTCTATCGTCTGGAATGGCAATTGTGTCTTTTCCTGCCAGAATGCCTCTGTATTGTTTCAATATATCCATCACATGGGCAGCCATTTTTCCTTCGACCTCCTTCATCCCTGCTTCTACGAATTTTCTCTTCTCAGACATAGGTACAACAGAGTGTTGGAGCGCGGATTCTTGGAAGTTTGCTTTGATTATGTCACCGTGACAAGGCCTTGTTGAGGGGTTTCAGCAAACATTAAAGTCATATCCTTTGAACCTTCCTCCTCAACTGTTTTTCCCTTTTCTTTCTTCTGTTCTTCAACTGTTTTCTTCTTCTTCTCAACAACTGCGTCCTTCTCTTTCTCATCCGCTGACCCTTTCAATATCTTCAGGTATTCCTCTTCCCCCTTTTTGGCATCATCAAAGGAGAGAGAAATGTAACGCCCCACTTTTTATATACGAAAGTGTTTTCTTTTAAAAAAAACAGAAAAATAAAAAATAACTTGGGACGCCACGACTAAAAATGGGAGTTTTCAAAAAAAATATAAATAATATATTTTTTTTAAATTAGTATCTTTAAAAAAAAACATAAAATTAATATTTTAACGGAAAATTTAATGCGGAAGCGTTTTAAACAACTAAAAGAAAAGTAGTCATTCATTATAATAAGTCAACAGAATTTAACCATAGTCAAACATATTCCAAAGCCACAAAAACTAAATAGTCGGATAGCAGCAGTTTAACAAAATATTAAAATCAAAAAGTTCAAGTAGACACTAGAATATTCATTCAAAATAGAAGACTTATTTTATTTATTTAAAATGGAGATTAAGCCAGTCATTCTTCCTCGCTTTCTTGCTTTGCCAAACTCCATCTGAAAAATCATTGGTAATAATGGGGTGAGTAAAAACACTTACTCAAAGGTGGGAAATCACATTTGTTCAAGCTAAATAAAATACATGCATCACATTAATGAAAAACTTGCAACATATATCATAGCATCATAGCATCATAGAATCATGGCATCATAGAATCATGTCATCATAGAGTTCCTAGAGCATGAAGCTCATATAACTTGAATCTTGGAGTTCCTAGAGCATTAAGCTCATGTAACTTGAATCTTGGAGTTCCTAGAGCAAAAGCTCATGTAACTTGAATCTTAGATCATAGAATCCATTGAGCAAAACTCGTAGGATATAACATGTGCACTTTAAACATTAATGTAAACATTCATAATATTTAACAAGAACAAATAGTAAGAATTCCCCACCTTGAAAAATATCCGATGTAAATTATGTGTTGATATGTCTTGGACTCCTAGATCTCCTTTCTACCCTCGTCTCCTATTACGATGATAAAATAATGTCTCAGAATTCTTAAATCTTAGAACCTTAAAATTAATAATATTATTTATAAAGTAATGTAAAAATTGGTATTAATATAAATATTACAGATATGTTATTTAAGATATTGAGAAAAATAATATAAATCTAGTAGATTGGTTGGAAATATATATGTATATATATATTTTAAATCTTCACATATATCATACACATATATATCACACACACATATACGTATATATAAAACATACATATATATTTAACTTACATACATACATACAACACATGCACACAACACACATTCATATATATATATATATATATATATATATTAAACACACACATATACGTATACATAAAACACACACATATATTTAACTTACTTTCATACATACATACAACACATGCATACATCACATATATATATATATATATATTAAACACACACACATGGATATGCATACATATACATATATGTTTACATAATAATATATAAAGTTTATGAAATAGACACTCACACACTGCACTTTAATTTGACAAATCACATGCACACACACACAACTTATATCCTGATATAATATACATACCCACATTACAACATACATATAATATTCACATATATAAAGTAACACACGACAGTAGCACCATTCAAACAAGAAAAAATCAAAAGAAGATAGAAACATCTGTTGGCAAAGAAGAAAAATTAAAGTTACTAACCTTTGTCCGCCTGTTTTAACTTTGAGGTAATGGGGGTTTTTATAGTTAGGGTAATAATATTATAATTAATATTTGTAAACAAAATGTCAGTAAAATTTGACTATTTGTGTTAGAATATTAAATACTTGGGGATGGTAGTTGGTTGTTTGTCTATCACAATTAATGGGTTGGCTAATACTAGATTAGGTGCTACTAATTGATACACTATAATAATAATAATAATAATAATAATAATAATAATAATATTAATAATAATAATAATAATAATATATTAGGTGGTATTACATCCTCCCCCACTTAAAAAAATTTTCGCCCTCGAAAATTCAAAACCACTAACCTTGATTAAGGAAATTTGGATATTTAGTTATGATCTCGTCCTCTCGTTCCCAAGTTGCCTCATTTTGCCCGTGACGACTCTACTGTACCTTGATTAAATTGATATCCTTATTCCTCAATGTATGTGTCTTTCGATCTAATACGGCAACTGGTATTTCTTCATAAGATAAGTCTCTGTTGATTTCCAATTCTGAGTAGTTGATTATATGACTTGGATCATGCACGTACTTTCTCAACATCGAAATGTGGAAGACATCGTGAACAGAGGCAAGTTCTGGTGGTAGAGCTAGTCTATAAGCCAAATCTCCAACTCGAGCTAAAATCTCAAATGGACCAATATATCTTGGTTGTAGCTTTCCTCTTCTCCCAAATCTACTGATGTGTTTATTCGGTGCGATCTTTAGAAATACCTTATCTCCCACATTGAACTGTAGATCTTTTCTTCTTTTGTCAGCATATGATTTTTGTCGATCTTGTGCTACTTTGATTCTTTGTTTGATCTTTTGAATAACTTGCACAGTTTGTTCAACGATCTCAGGTCCCAAAATTTTTCTCTCACCCACTTCATCCCAACATATAGGCGACCTACATTTTCTTCCGTACAATGCTTCGTAGGGAGCCATTCCAATCGTTGCTTGATGACTATTATTATAGGCAAATTCCACTAATGGCAGATATACTTCCCAACTTCCTCCAAAGTCCAAAACACATGCCCTCAACATGTCCTCCAAAATTTGAATGGTCCTTTCAGATGACCATCCGTTTTGCGGGTGGTAGGCGATCTAAAATTTAATTTAGTACCCATAGGCGATTGTAGACTCCTCCAAAATTTTGATGTAAACCTTGTGTCTCTGTCCGATACTATTGAGACGGAATACCGTGTAGTCTCACAATCTCCTAATGTAAACACATGTGCATATTGATCCATGCTATAAGTCATCTTCACGGGTAGGAAATGAGCGGACTTTGTTAATCGGTCAACCACAACCCAAACAGACTTGATTCCTCTTGGCGGCCGAGGTAATCCCGTCACAAAATCCATTGATATATTTTCCCACTTCCATTCTCGGTATCCCAAGCGGTTTAAGAAGTCCGTGAGGGTCGATGTTCGACCTTAACTTGACATGTTAAACACTTCGAACAAAGTTTCTATACTTCTCTTTATACCCCTCCACCAAAAGATTTCTCTCAAATCTCGATACATTTTTGTACCTCCTGGGTGAGCAGTATATGGAGTACAATGGGCTTCTTCGAGGATTTCTTTCCTTAATTCTTCATTCTTTGGCACACATAACCTACCATTGTAAGTTAACGCACCATCAGCTGCAATTGAAAACCCCTTAATGCCCCCATCAATGGCATGATTCCTCATTTTGCACAAAAAGACGTCATTGGCTTGTGCTTCTTTTATCCTTTCTCATAATACTGGTTGTATCACCATAGCTGCCAATATTTCTTCTATTCGTCTTGGTGGTGGCACAACTTCGATTTTTAACTTCGTAAATTCTCTTATTAATTGTGCCTCTTGTGTAAGTAGACTGGTCAATTCCCCTCTTTGTTTTCTACTCAACGCATCAGCAACTACGTTTGCTTTACCAGGGTGATAATGGATGGTGCAATCATAGTCCTTCACCAATTCCAACCATCTTCTCTGCCTCATATTCAACTCCTTTTGAGTAAAGAAATATTTCAGACTCTTATGATCTGTATAGATCTCACACTTTCCCCCATATAGATAGTGTCGCCAAATCTTCAAGGCATGAACTACTGCGGCTAGTTCTAGGTCATGGGTAGGATAATTCAACTCATGTTGTTTCAGTTGTCTCGAAGCATAGGCAACGACCTTGCCGTGTTGCATCAAGACACAGCCCAATCCTTGCTTCGATGCATCACTATAGATGACGAATCCATCTGATACCTCAGGAATGGTCAACACGGGTGCTGATGTTAGTCTCCGTTTTAGTTCTTGGAAACTTTCCTCGCACTTTTCTGACCACTGAAACTTTTCGCCCTTCCTTGTCAATTTGGTCATGGGCGCCGCAATCTTTGCAAATCCTCATTGAATCTTCTATAGTAACTTTGCTAACCCTAGAAAGCTACGAACCTCATTTGCATTTGTAGGTGTTTTCCAATCATTCACAGCTTTGACCTTAGCCGGGTCAACTTCTATTCCTTTTGATGTAACAACATGTCCCAAAAATACGACTCGATCTAACCAAAACTCACACTTTTTGAATTTTGCATACAATTTCTCCCTGCGAAGTGTTTCCAGTACGATACTCAAATGCTCTTGGTATTGTTTCTCATTCCTTGAATAGAACAAAGATCGTCATCGATGAACACTAATGACGGTCTGGTCTAATGCGAATGGAAAGCCCGATTCATGAGATCCATGAACACCGCTTTGGCATTGCTTAAACCAAATGGCATCACCACGAATTCATAATGTCCATACCAGAGTCTGACGAACGCAGTCTTGGTATGTCATTATCCTTGATCTTTAACTGGTGATAACCGGACCGTAAATCAATTTTCGAAAAGACATTTGCTCCTCTTAATTGATCAAATAGGTCTTCTATTCTTGGTAATGGATATTTATTCTTGATTGTGAGTCGATTAAGCTCTCTGTAATCGATACACATCCTCATTGATCCGTCTTTCTTTTTAACGAATAAGACCGGCGCTCCCCAAGGTGAGACACTTGGTCAAATAAATTTCTTATCCAATAACTCTTGTAATTGCACCCTTAACTCTTGTAGTTCCTTTGGTGCCATCCTGTAGGGTGCTTTTGATACAGGTGCTGCTCCAAGCACTAAATCTATTGTGAATTCCACTTGTCTATCTGGTGGAACGCCTGGAAGATCTTCTGGAAACACATCCCCATAGTCCCTCACAATTGGAACATCAGTGAAATTCAACTCCGTAGATTTGGTGTCTTGTATACTCACCAAGTACCCTTGACAATTCTCTTTCCTCAGCATTTTCATCGCTTTCATAGTTGATACCACTCTAGGTATTGCGCTAGACTTGGCTCCGTAAAAAGTGAATTCATCTCCTCCTGGTAGATGAAACACTATCTCTCTTTTATGACACTCAATACTTGCTCGATTCTTACTGAGCCAATCATTCCTAAAATTACATCAAAGTCTCTCATGTTTATGATGTGTAAATTTGTTACTACAGTTCTTCCACAAATTTCTATTTTCACGTCCTTAGACAATTCATTGATCATTAATGTCTTTCACCGAAGGTATCTTAACTTCAAGGGAATGTTCATTATATCTCTCTTATTTCCAATTTTCTTATGAAACTTAGTAGATATAAATGAATTTGTAGCACCAGTGTCAAACAATACAAGAAGCGGGGACTTCAAATATTGTCAAGCATACATGTCATAGTGTTGGGTTCTTGATCGGCCTATGTCCGCGTCGGTCTGCAAATACTCCCCTTTTCCTGCGGTACTTGAGCCTTTTTCCCAGAGTTCTCTCCCGGATATGTGGAACACTCGTGTGCTTGATGCCCATGCTGTTTACATCTATAACATTTTCCTTTTCGAATAGACACTCTCCTATGATTTCTTCCACATTCTCACAATGTGGTTTTCCATTATTTGTTGGGCCCATATTTATATTCTGTTTGACTTGTTTATTCTGAACATTACCCTTAAACGATTGGGGATTCAATTTCCTCTTCCCTTGAACCTCCACAAACTTCTTGTTTCCGACATCCATGTTTAGGCGAGTAGCGACCGCTGTGTGCCGTTCTACGACATCCGCATAAGTCATTGCACCTTGCCCGGAGTATACCTCCAACTTCAGGGCGCAAACCTTTTTCAAATCTTCTAGCCTTCTTTTGGTCGGTGTCCACAAGATGTGTGGCATAAGCGAGACAATTGGTTGAACCTTCGCTCATATTCAACCACCGACAATCCCTCCTTGTTTGAGTTCCAAGAACTCAGCTTCTTTCTGATCTCGGTATGATTGAGGAAAGTATTTGTTCATCACCACATCCTTAAACTTTGTCCAAGTTAGAGAATTACGTTCTTCCTCGAGTTCTTGTTCTCGATGACGCTTCCCACCGATGTCGGCATCTTGATGAAATGGAACACATCACATGATATCCTTTGAGCATCGATTGCATGCTATGTGTGAAAAGATTCTTTCCAACGGCGTATCCACTCTTCAACAAATGCGGGGCCGTCCGTCCGTTGAACCTTGGGGTTGGTAGCGCGGCGAAACTGTTCTACTACTTGATTCACTTGATTGATAGGGATTGTATTGTTTTGGGCCATTTGCCCTTGGCGAGCAAACCGCCCGAGCCACGATGACCAAATTGGCAATTAGGTCATGTCCATTTCCATTGCCATTCTTGTCTCCGTTTACGTTAGTTTGACCTCGTGTTTGAGGAGCCATTGGTTCCTATTAAGAGGATGGTTGTACCTTAGTTGAAATATTCATGAAGACATTATCAATATAATCCATACTCAAATAAAATAAGTAAACATTCATTCATGGTAAACTCTTGAGGTGATAACAATGTTTATCCTTAGAAAAACAGTAAGAGACATCGAAATATATATATATATATATATATATTAACTACTAAGTTTTTCCGAGTTTGCGTAGTCCGAGTTTCTTAAGACGATTTAACTGATTCTGATGTCTTAAAATTAACATCCTCTTCTGGGTCCTCTTCTTCACTCTCCACGTAACTTGGAAAAGGGTCATCATCAAATTTTATCCATTTCCTAAAGCATGCCGCGGAAAACTCCACATAATCTATGATTGCCCCTCTCTTATTGTCCACCTACAAGTGTTCTTCAAGTAGCCGACGTGCCTATCTTTTCCAATAGGGTGGCATGGTGTCAACTAACTTTCGGGTGGCTTCATAGTGAGTAACTACATTAGGTAAGTTTCTGACATTCTTCCACAATTTCAATCGTGGCTATATGTACTCTAGATCATCATCTTCCTTGGCCTGTTTATACTCTCTATATTCTTGTAGGCGGTTGAAAGGGCCCGGGCGACCACATGCACCCTTTTCTAGCGATTGAGAGAATACGCATCTAATACACAACTAAAATGTAAATTATTCATATATCAATTATGCATTATTGTTATCATTGGCATACCCATCAACTACCCTTGCTATCATAATGAACTTGCGGCAAAAAAATAAATTTCATGTAAACTCATGATGATTTATGAAATAATATGCATATTATGTTATCTTGGCATCATAGAAATCATAGCAATTGTATCATGGAATGGCATATGTTAGTATGAAAATATGTACCTTTTTGTAGCTGGCGAGCGAGGTAGAGGTGAATGACTTACAACAAAATATCTTGTCCTTATTTATAATTTTTTTTTTTACTCAACATATACATAGTTTTTTTTTTTCGAGTCTTCAGGAAATCAAACTCGCTCTGATACCACACTGTAACGCCCCACTTTTTATATACGAAAGTGTTTTCTTTTAAAAAAAAAAACAGAAAAATAAAAAATAACTTGGGACGCCACGACTAAAAATGGGAGTTTTCAAAAAAAATATAAATAATATTTTTTTAAAAAATTAGTATCTTTAAAAAAAACATAAAATTAATATTTTAACGGAAAATTTAATGCAAAAGCGTTTTAAACAACTAAAAGAAAAGTAGTCATTCATTATAATAAGTCAACAGAATTTAACCATAGTCAAACATATTCCAAAGCCACAAAAACTAAATAGTCGGATAGCAGTAGTTTAACAAAATATTGAAATCAAAAAGTTCAAGTAGACATTAGAATATTCATTCAAAATAGAAGACTTATTTTATTTATTTAAAATGGAGATTAAGCCAGTCATTCCTCCTCACCTTCGTTGCGCCAAACTCCATCTGAAAAATCATTGGTAATAATGGGGTGAGTAAAAACACTTACTCAGTGGGAAATCACATTTGTTCAAGCTAAATAAAATGCATGCATCACATTAATGAAAAACTTGCAACATATATCATAGCATCATAGCATCATAGAATCATGGCATCATAGAATCATGTCATCATAGAGTTCCTAGAGCATGAAGCTCATATAACTTGAATCTTGGAGTTCCTAGAGCATTAAGCTCATGTAACTTGAATCTTGGAGTTCCTAGGGCAAAAAGCTCATGTAACTTGAATCTTAGATCATAGAATCCATTGAGCAAAACTCGTAGGATATAACATGTGCACTTTAAACATTAATGTAAACATTCATAATATTTAACAAGAACAAATAGTAAGAATTCCCCACCTTGAAAAAGATCCGATGTAAATTATGTGTTGATATGTCTTGGACTCCTAGATCTCCTTTCTACCCTCGTCTCCTATTACGATGATAAAATAATGTCTCAGAATTCTTAAATTTTAGAACCTTAAAATTAATAATATTATTTATAAAGTAATGTAAAAATTGGTATTAATATAAATATTACAAATATGTTATTTAAGATATTGAGAAAAATTATATAAATCTAGTAGATTGGTTGGAAATATATATATATATATATTTTAAATCTTCATATATATCATACATATATATATCACACACACATATACGTATATATAAAACATACATATATATTTAACTTACATACATACATACAACACATGCATACATCACACATTCATATATATATATATATATATATATATTAAACACACACATATACGTATACATAAAACACACACATATATTTAACTTACTTTCATACATACATACAACACATGCATACATCACATATATATATATATATATATATATTAAACACACACACATGGATATGCATACATATACATATATGTTTACATAATAATATATAAAGTTTATGAAATAGACACTCACACACTGCACTTTAATTTGACAAATCACATGCACACACACAACTTATATCCTGATATAATATACATACCCACATTACAACATACATATAATATTTACATATATAAAGTAACACACGGCAGTAGCACCATTCAAACAAGAAAAATTAAAAGAAGATAGAAACATCTGTTGGCAAAGAAGAAAAATTAAAGTTACTAACCTTTGTCCGCCTGTTTTAACTTTGAGGTAATGTGGGTTTTTATAGTTAGGGTAATAATATTATAATTAATATTTGTAAACAAAATGTCAGTAAAATTTGACTACTTGTGTTAGAATATTAAATACTTGGGGATGGTAGTTGGTTGTTTGTCTATCACAATTAATGGGTTGGCTAATACTAGATTAGGTGCTACTAATTGATACACTATAATAATAATAATAATAATAATAATAATAATAATAATAATAATAATAATAATAATAATAATAATAATAATAATATATTAGTGGGTATTACAAGGAACCCACAGGGAACATGCCAGCAAGCATAAAATCTTGGCGGCTAATAGCTGAGTTTTGCTTGAGTCTCTGCGAAGATATCTTTGTCTGAAATTACGAGCGGGGTGGGTTGGTCTTTGCACCAATTCCCAAAACTCCATTGTTTGCTGAAGATATCTCCGGCACACCTGAAGATATCTCCCTCACTGAATAATAATAATCCCTCAGATATCTCCGGCACACCTTCCGACGGCAGCAAACAATGCTCCGCAAAATTCCGACGGCAGCAAACAATGTTATGGGTTGGTCTTTGCACCAATTCCCAAACCTTGTTTCTTTCAAACTGATTCACCTCTTCTTGCATGGCTTGAATCCAATGTGTGTCATCCAATGCTTGGGACATATTTTTTGGTTCTATTTGGGAAATAAAACAAGTGAACATTGCTTCTTGTTGAGCTCTGGATCAGGTTCTTACACCATCTCTTACATCTCCAATAACTAGCTCTGGTGGATGGTCTCTCAGCCATCTCACATCAGGTTGGAGTAAATCAGCTGGGTTCAGTCGTCTTGCAGTTGTGTTGTCTTGAGTAGCTTTGTGATCATCACTTAGCTGTAGATTTTCTAGTTGTCTTTGAGATTCAGCTATCTCATCTTCATCTTGGTTGATTGCTCCAGCTTCAGCTTCAACATAAGGACTCTTCTGCATAGTTGGCTAATTTAGCTTATCAGCTAACTCTTCAATGTCTTCTCCATTTACATTAGGTTCATCAAAATCCACATGGATAGACTCTTCTGTGACCATAGTCCTCTTGTTCAGCACTCTATAAGCTTTGCTTTCAGCTGAGTATCCCAAAAAGATACCTTCATCAGCTTTAGCATCAAAAGCCTTTAGATTATCCTTTCCATTGTTGTGGATGAAGCATTTACATCCAAATATTCTAAAATATGCAACATTTGGCTTTCTCCCTGTCTAAATCTCATAGGGAGTCTTTGTCAGCTGTCTATTGAGCATGCATCTATTTTGAGTATAGCATGCGGTGTTGATAGCTTGACCAAAATCTTTTAGCAATCCGACTTAAAAGCATTGTCCTTGCAGCTTCCT
Source organism: Rehmannia glutinosa (assembly GCA_016081115.2). NCBI lineage: Eukaryota > Viridiplantae > Streptophyta > Magnoliopsida > Lamiales > Orobanchaceae > Rehmannia > Rehmannia glutinosa. The sequence continues at coordinate 76,208,572 of CM071927.1, read as the reverse complement.
TGAGAGTTTTATTTCTTCTATCAGCTACTCCATTCTGCTGTGGAGTCCTTGCTGCAGCTAGAGCAATACCATTTTCAACACAATACTGAGTTATTATCCCATTGACAAACTCAGTTCCTCTATCAGATCTTATCTTTATAATGGTTTGACTCTTCTCATTTTGAACTCTTCTCATTAATTGAGGTAACTTCTGCAAAGTTTCCTTCTTTTTACACATGAAGATTGTCCATGTATATCTTGAATAATCATCCACCACCACTAGGGTGTATTTCTTTCCACTTATGCTAGCTGGCTCAACTGGACCAAATAGATCCATAAGCAATAGATGCAATATCCTTTTTGAAGATGGACTTGACTTCTCTTTAAATGAAGATTTGATTTGCTTTCCCATCCGGCATGCATCACAAACATTTTCCTTCTTGTACACTGAGTCTGGCAGTCCTTCTACAAGATTATTCCTTGCAAGCTTGTTAATTGTCTTGAAATTCAGGTGACTCAGCTTCTTATGCCACAACCAACTTGATTCGGTTGTACTCTTTGCTAGCGGACAAGTGCTTGGTGTGGCAGTCGACCAATCTACCACATACATGTTCTTTTGTCTGGATCCTTGCAACACTACTTCATTTAATTCAGTGTCTTTGATTTGGCACACTCCCATATTGAATCAACATTATAGCCCTTGTCACGAGTTGGGCGATGCTTAACGAGTTGAAGTTGAGGCCTTCAACGTATGCAACATCTGTGATTTCTAATCCATTTTCTTGATGGATCCGAAAGTGCCTCTTATTTCCCACGAGATTCATTTCCTCCAAATATGACTTTTGCGCCTCTAATCTCCTTGAATTTTGATAGATTTTTCTTGTTTCTGTCATGTGTGTCCGGAATGACCCACTCATCCATGTACCAGGTTCCTTGGCACTCGGTTGTTCCTTGAACTTGCAATCAAGGAAATTAGTTTTTAGGTACCCATACTTGTCTGGGTCCTGAGGGGTTAGTGTTGTAAGATGATCCAACCAACCTATAGCCAAATGATCTGACTTTAAGAGGTTGCCATCTATCTGTGCCATAATCATAATTCACCTTGGCAAATTGCTTGGGGGCTTTAGGTTCATACAACTGTCTCTTTTGTCTGTATGCCTGTGTGTGTGTTTTAGCAATTGCCTTCTTTGGGTAGTTGTGATATTTACGAGTGTAGTGCTTGGGTGCATATGTGTGCTGATGATAGCTCTTTTTCCTTTGGAATGACATTTGCTGAGTTCTAGGCCTTTGCTATTTTGGCATATATTCCATAGGTCTTTGCTGATATTTCACATTATTCCAATCAGCTTGGCTTGGATAATTTCTACCATTTCCATCATTTGTGTTCCTTTGATAGAACTTACGGGGATTACGGTAGCTCTGTTTCTTCTTCACACAAGATCTTCTGTTTGGAGTTCTTTGAGGCACTCTTGGATTTCTTCTCGATTGTCCTCTCGGCATACTCAATTTGGTTGTTTTCCTTTTCCTTTATATCCATGGCCGGTTTGTTTGTGATTGTGCTTTGAGTGAATGTGGTGCAACATTTGGTGTCTTGGGTTTTGAGATGATTCATTACTTGAAGATCCTTTTTCCAAGATCACTCGGGAGTTTTATTGACTGCACAAAGGAATTGAATCTATGCCTGTCTTGTCTCCACACTCTTTTTGGCTCATAATAAGGTCATCCAATGATTTAGATGCCTTAGTGAATGAAGCAATCACATTTTTGAGATCATTTTCTCTATTTTTTATAGCAGCTATCTCTGCTATTAGTTTATCATTCTCGGCCTTCTTCATTTCGTTATTCTCATCGGCTATGTGACTTAGAGTACTCAGCTCATTAGTCACAATCACTATCACTAGAATCCGAGTAAGATGAGTTATAGTGTACCTCATCTTCTTGGTCGGGTTGATCTTGTTCTTTAGCCATTAAACAAATCATTGCTTCTTCCTCCGAGAATCACTTGAGTAGTCACTTCACTCTCTCTGCAGTGCATTGTATCTTTTGACTTAGTCTCGGCTTGAGTCTCTGCGACCAACATAGCCTTTTTCTTCTCTTGTCTTCTTTTTAAGAAGACTCTTCTTTCTTCTTCATTCTGTATTTATTGACTACGAGGATATGGACGATCAATAGCAAAGTGTCCTGGTTGTCTACGGTTCCAACACGAGTTCTCACCTCTTTGATCGACTCTTTTCCGTTCTTGGGTTATCGGCTCTACGATATTCAACCTTTGATGCTCGGCTCTCTTGGGTGGCTGTCTTCCCTTGACTTGGAGGGAGTGAATGTCTCTGGAGGATTCACCCTTGTTTCTTTTATAGTTCTTGTTGAAGAACTTGTTGAATCTTTTAACCATCAAGCAATTTCCTCCTGGTCAACGGCTTCCTTAACCTTAGCTCTTTTCCCATCCTTTACTATGAGTGCAAATGTTTTGGAGTACGTTATGCCTCTCTTGATCTTTTCTTCTCAGCTCGAACTCGTAGGGTTTGAGGTCCGAGAATAGCTCATGATTGGATGTTGTTGTTAGGTTCATTGAATGTCTCAGGGCCATGACCTTCATTTCCCATTCAGCTGGGAGGCTTCTCATAATTTTCATACACATTTCCTTTTGTGTATATTCTTTCCCAAATGCTGATAGTTCATTGGTAATCTCAGTGAATCGCGCATCCAGCTGATCCAAGGTTTCACCTGCAAGCATTTTGAAATTTTCAAATTTTTATACAGCAACGGACAATTTGTTTTCTTTAATTTGCTCAGATCCTTCACAAATTAAAGTTAATTTATCCCAAATTTGTTTTGCAGTTTGACAAGATTTGACTTTGTTGAACATTGCTTTGTCCAAGGTTTTGTAAAGTATGTCCTTGGCCACATTGTCCAAGTTGTATCTTCTTCTGTCCTCGTTTGTTCATTCAGTCCTTGGTTTCTCAACTAGAGTTTGGTCTTGCTCAATGACTTTCCTCTCCTTCACCAAGTGGCTACTCTCTGCAACCTAGCTGTTTCACTTTCAGTATTTTCAGTGGCCCATCCTCTATCACTATCCACATTTCATCATGTAAAGCTGATAGATGAGCATGCATACGAATTTTCCAGTCATCAAATTCCTCAATAGTGAACATAGGAATGTGTGTGATTTGCTTCCATGATAATAAATTTCTTTGAATAAAAATAGCTTTTGAAAGAGCAAGTGTTAAAAACTTCTTTGAAAAATTGGAGATCTAGTTCGTAACTAGTCCCAAGGCTCAATGAACCAACCGCTACGATACCACTTGTAGGTCCCGAGGGGTGTGAGTAAGGTTTAGAAGGGGTTGAATAAACCTTACCAACTTTTCGATTTTAGTCCTTTTAAAATATTACGAGTTAAATACACAGTAAGTCCTTGAGGACAGACTAAGTTAGTTAACCAAACAGAGTTAGCCACTCAACGGACTCGATTGAGCCGTTGATAGAATAACTCGATTGTTTAGTCTAAACCTTAACTTGGTTGTGATGAGATTTTATTGAAAGACTTAAAACTCTTGAATTTGGTTTAACTTGTTTTAAACACTTGATTTTAGCACTTTGTTAATTATCAGTTGGATAGCAAATTATCAGCAGATATAAAGTGTTATGCAGAATTAAAATGCTGAAATGTAAATGACACAATAATTTTTATAGAGGTTCGAAGATGGGGTAATTTTTCTACTCCTATCTTCTCCAACTCCTGGAGGAATCCACTAAGTATTGATCAGAGTACAAAATCAGTCCAGATACAAGTCTTAATCACACAGCTGACTTGATCCTTTGGGACTCAGTCTGGAGATGCCTTGTCACACAGCTGGCTTCTCGTCTGACTCAGCTTCTTCATAGGGCAGTTGCCTTGCTACTTCAGCTCACTTGCTCAAGCTTCTTGGATTTGATCACGAAGCCCTCCAATAACTTGAGACTGGTTCGACCTTGAATCTTTCTACAATCCTCCTAGGAATGTAGACCCCTTTTGATTCTTCAAAACTTTCCTCTTCAACAGTTTGAAGTTGTCTTTCCTTCACAGCTTGGTGTTGGATCGATTTCCTTCGAAGTTTAGGCTTGAGAATTTGCTTGAATAACTTGAGATTATTTTTCAGGTTACAGTGTGAATAAATGCTTGATTGCTCGTGGTTCAGGTAGCCTTCTCTCAATGAGATTCCTCAGCCTTTTATAGTGAACTTTCAAAAATCTGCCCGTTGAAGAGATAAGCTGATTTTCAAAAGTCACTTGTGTTCGTTGGCTTGTCTTGTTGCAATCCTTGATGTTGACATTTCCTCGTATTAAATAAATGTTCAGCTTTTCAGAGTCTGACAGGAGGTGCAGTGCTTCCCATTGGTTTATTCCTTTTGCACGCTTCTGGGACTGAACACTTTCAGACATGGTAGCATGGAAGTATTACTTATTTAAGTAAGCTTCTTGACTTTTGTGCAACGGATTGTTTTCAGTTGTCTTGACTTGACTGCAGTTCTCTAACTTTCCCAGGTGACTTCGAGTTAGCTTCCAATCAATGGATGACTCATCTGTCACTTCAACTTGAGACTTGGCATCTTGAGTTGACTTGACTGACACTTCACACAGTTGTATCCCAGCTGATACTCCTTAGTCGAGTTCTTGATTTCTCCTCCTTGCCATACTCAGTTGTTTCACAGCGGAGTCTTCATTTCAGTCTTCGGTTGACTTCTTGTATATCCAGCCATAGCTGACTTGACTCAGCTCGTACAGCTCTATCTATTACAATGCAAATTACAAGGAAAATGGGGTGCCAACTTTCTAGTCTAAGTTTTACATGGCATTCATCAAAATCTAAACAATAAATTTCCCAACAATTGGATAGAAGAATGCGAAGAGAAGATCAAAATGACGAAGAAAATGGACAAAAATACTTCACACTGCCGGACCTTGTGGTGTCACACGACCGTGTGAAAATGCCGGTGTGAAGTGACACAACCGTGTGAAGAAGGGGAAGAAATAGGGGACAGAACCTTGCCGCCCGGCCAGACCGTGTAGGCCCACACGGGCATGTGGGAAAGGGCTACGCAAGACACCACACGGCCGTGTGGGACTCTGCCGACGCGTTTTTCTGCCGTTCTTTTCCCGTTCTTTTCCCGTTCCAACTCTACAAGTGATCTCTCCAAGTATCTATAAAAAGGACCTAAGGCTTGCACGAAAAATCATTCATTCATACTATAGAAAACCCATCAAATTACGCAGGAACACAAGATTCGAAGTCTTCTAAGAAAGGAGGGCTAGGTCGCGAAGAACACCACAAAACCTTTCGCATCTACGAGAGCACAAGAGCTTCGAAGGCTTGGAAGGGGAATCCATCCTGACAAGAAGGGGTTTTCATTCTATGTATAGATCTTTGTCTGTGCTTAAACGATGTCATAATGTTGATTTTGAATTTGTTATCAATGTTTGGCTAATCTTTCGGATCTTAGGGGCATAATCAAAACCTGTGGATTCATGTTAAATCTTGATTAATTGCTTTCTTAATTGATTCATGTGTTCTATTTTATGAATTCGAGTGCTTATTTATAATTGTTGATTATCTTATCAATAATTTGCATGTTATACTTATTAGTCCATAATCTGGGAGGTAAGTTCTAACGAGACGAAGATCGAATTCAGACATAAACAGGGTAATGTATCAGGAGACTACTTCTGTTTGTGGGGAGTATTTCAATTCAAAGATCTTTTGGGAGTTAATCATAGTTGTGATGGATCAGGAGACCTCAATTATTATTAATCTACTGTTTATGCGCCATCCGGGAGGGGGAATAAACTATTTTAGGAATTGAACCCATAGAATTACATGAATTGGTTATTGAAATTTTAATTGGATTTAATATTGAAGAAACATGTTGAGATTATGTGCCCAAGGTTGCTCCTGTAGTTGTTGAAAATACTTGTAGGGTTCACAAATGTATTTATTTTTATGTTATTTTTTATTTTTATTATAAATTCGATATTCAGTCACTTCAATAAAATTGGAATGCTATGTTATTATAGCCTAAGTGTTTCACATATCAATTCCTGAGGAATACGACCTTGCTTGTCATTATTCTATAAACTACACTGTACACTTGTAGTTGTATTATCCAAATATTTTTGGCGAACAACTCTCACTTCAATAGGTACTTTAAAATAGCTTTTCAAATACACTGGTCGGCAAGTTAAATTTATCCATGTCAATATATGCAATTTTTAAATATGGACTTTCAATTGAATAGGGACTTGTGATAAAATCAAATAAGCCAAACCGTTGAGTTGTAAAATCAAATTTAATAATTCGTCGTAATGAATTAGTAATGTAACAATATAATAAGCAAAATTTCCAATAAATTCCTTATAGAAATAATAGAAAAAAATCAAAACTGTAATAATTTTCAAAGAGTCAGTTATCTGTTTCATTTAAATTTAAATATTGATTTTTAGAAAGAGAATAATTAAAAATAAACAAAACATAAATCCAAATATAACTTAAAAAATAAATACAACAAAACCATAAGGAATAAACAAAAAGAAACAAAATTTATTTATTAAACTTACCAAAAAACATTCATACACTTTCAGTGTTTCACAATATACAATATTAAAAACCTCTTGTTTAGTGCAGAATTCGAGTTCAATACTGACGATTTTGGCGGGACATTTGATGAAAGCGTTAATAGGGGAACATGAATATAAAGTCATATTTGATGGTAATGTTTCGACTTTAGGATCAACTATATTGAAGTGTCTCTCTAAAATAATTTAAATAATATAAATATAAGAGGATTTACTATAAAATATACTTAACACCTCTAATATAACTTGACAAAAAAATATTTGACAAAATATTTTCCTAATTCATGGAAAAATCATTGAACAATAAACATGAGAAAAATCATTGAACTAAAAAATTGGTCAATGCGTGTATATTGATAAATAACAAGCAAGATCTTTGAATATCATTTAATAATAAGTTGGAATACCATATCATTTATAATATTTTTCTAACAAAAATTGTCTAATGTGTATATATTGATAAATGGCAAGGAAGATCTTTGAATACCATTTAATAATAAGTTGGAATACCATATAATTTACAATATTTTCATAATTTATGTACAAAATATTTGGATAAAGCAAGATCTACGGTTAGAATTTTGCAATAAAATAATTCCCAATATAGAAAGAAAAAATGAGCGTGAAATTTTTTTTCTCTAGACTTCTGCTATTATATATATAGACTGCTAACATCAAATTTGTGCCAACGAGATATGAAGAATTTAATTATTAATTTCTAATGTGATAGCATGCATTAATATAATGTATATGAATTAATCAACACAATGCTTTATGTCTATTAATTGTCTCATTATTGTAAAGCAAATCCTATGGCAAACTTTAACTCTGATTTTGTTTTTCCTTAGGGCCATGTGAAATGATAGAGACTCAAATTGGACACGTTTTAAATGGGATCTAACCATCTATTGCAGATTCAGATCTATAATTGAACTTAGATGACAATAGTACCATACATTGTCGTTGTCGTCTTCTTCTTCTTAATTCTTTTTTTCTTCTTTTTTTTTTTGTTTAATTCCATCAATAATGCACAATTTGAAAGACAAAATATTGTCGTCACTTCTGAAAGAATACTACATGATGGATGATTCTATCACAAATTTAATTCTTGAATTAATTATATATATATATATATATATATATATATATATATATATATGATAATGGTAATTAAAAATGGGAATATGGTAATTTCTACCCACTATTTAATGCCAATCTACTTTTATACCCAATTTTAATAAAAACATCGTTTACCCACTTTTTAGTTTAACAGACAGAAATACCCTTATACACTTTTTTCTTTCTCTTTGACTAGTTACATATAATATTGTATGTACGTATCTCATTTTTCTTCTTTTTTCTGCTTCTTCTTTTTCTCTAACTTTTATTTGTTTTGTGCAAGGTGACAAAAATACGAAATTCTATTCTAAGTGGCATGATCGTGCAACCATATGTGCACGATTGTGCCAATATGAACATACATGTGTTCTGTTTTTAGGTAGTACGATCGTTCAAAGATAAAAATACTAATGTTTTGTTCTAGGTGGCATGATCGTGCAATCCTAAGTAGCACGATCGTGCCACCCAATATTTTATATAGGGTGGCACGAGGGTACAAGATCATGTCGTCTTATGTAAAACATAGAGTGCCGCCGCATGTTTTATATAGGTAGCACAATCGTGCCACTTTAGTAAGTGTACTTTTGTCATTACAAGTAGAAAAGTAGTTTGACTATAAAAAAAAAAAAAAAAAGTTAGAAAAAAAACCACCCTATTAAAAATATGACTTGTTAATTAAATGTTTTTTTGCTAAAAAGTGATCTAGTTCCATAACAATATATAAATTTATTTATAGAATTCTAATTAACTATTTGAAAACAATCTTATATTTATATACACAATAAGGTATATAAATGAAATAAGTTATTGTTTGAACATTGTTGAGTTTCAAAAATTGTGTTTGAATTTGATCGGGTTGAGTTACGATCTTTAAACACTATAAGAAAATTCCAATTTATCGACATAATTTACCGACAGAAATGATTTTGTCACTAAATTTTACAATTACCTATAGAATACCTACAGAATAAAAAATATCATTTTTCCCCAAATTATACTGACAGATTAAATTTTTACTCGTAGGTATTTACTGCAGATTTTAGATTAACTAGGTAAATATTTTACCTGCAATGATTTTACCTACAATGATTTTACCTACACTTTACAATTTTCTTAATACTTACCTACATATTTTTTTGTAGGTAAACTGATTTTTTCTTGTAGTGAAATTGAATTGAACTCAGCTGAGTTCATAAAGTAGTTTTATCTTTGGAGAAAATTGCACCCTCAGTCCCACAAGATTAGGCCTCTTACACCGTTAGTCCCGTACTTTGCATTTGTCATCCCACTGTTTTCAAATCTTGCACTATTAGTCCTACAGTTTTAGAGATATGCATAAATAGTCCCACAGTTTATAAAATTTACCATGCAAGTCCTAAATTACCCTGTTTTCCAATGTATCACATGTTGTAAAAGATTTCATTTTCTGACACCTGTTTTGTTCGTGGCATTGTTACACCTACTTAGATCCAGTCTCTATTTAGAGGTTTTAAATGGACCATGTCAGGTTTCCAGCCTATAAACTTAACAGGGCATACTTATGTAATAGTTTTACTAACATGTATACATACTTCATTTTGCCTAAGTTTATTAACATAAATGGATATAGTCCATTACGACCATATTAGGCCCAACATGCTTCCGTAAAATTAAAATATCCCTTAAAATTCATACCTTCTTTGACCGAAATAACACCGGGTGAGATGGCTCGCAACACCACCAGTTGGAAAATTACTGCCCCCAGATCTTTTGACAAACAGCTCCTAACTGTTCAACCTCACCCTCAGGGAAGATGATCTGCAAGTTATCCGACTCATTCAACAACTGTTCAGCACAACCTTGGTTCGTTTCCTACTCCAGGCGTACAAGCAATCTTTTAAAGGGATAAATTAATAGAACATTATGAAGACATGTTGAAGCAGAAAGCCCCTTTTTATTAAGAACTTATTGAAATATTTATTACATTAGTAATCCCCTTTTGGGAGGAGAATACTTGTTTAGCCTCTCATATACGAGGCTTGCACTCGAAAATACATAAAACTTAAAACTAAAACACTCAAAATACTACAAATTTTCCACTCAGATTTTATTGTAAGAAAACTAAGGAAAATGTTCGATGTCCCCAGCTTCCTTCAAATCCTGCAATTTATAGATGTAAGTCCGGACTTGAAAGGCGGACTTCAAATCTCGTTGAAACTTATGGCGTCACTACTTACATCATATCCTGCATTATTGCCTCACCAGTTGTCTTTCTTTTCTTTCCGCGTGACTCAGCCCATGTGATGGTTGTCGGGGAATCTTTTAAAAAGTTGGTATGCGTGGTCCCCAAGGAAAACGCGTCTTCTGAGCTGGGCCCTTATCCTTTCCAGCTGTATGGTCTTGTCGGTCGGGTTTGGGTTGGAAACCTTTCCCAAACTCGGGTTCTTTCTGTTCAGGGCATGCTTGATAGATCCGGTCGATCCAACGGCCAACATGTGCCATGTTACAGAATTTTCGGTAAGTTTCTTTGCTTGCCGGAATCTTGTTCTACCAGAGAATTCTTCTTTTGGTCTCGAAGAGTTCCTCTGCAAATCATGTGGTTGATCTAGTCATCGAATTCAAAAGTAAAGATCCATTTGTTGAATTCTGGAAAAACTTGAATGGATATTTGACTTTGTCCATTTCGGTTAGACAAACCCAAAGACCCCATGCTCGTCTGGTAGAAGCTTCATCTTCATAAAATGCTCCTACTAATACTGGTCCTTCTTCCGGTGAAGCTGCTTTTATATATTTTAAAGCATTTCCATCTGGTCTTCTTAGCTTGATGAAATGAAAAGCTTCATTAAAGCCTTTCTTTCTTTGGTTCGGGAGCTGCACTTAGAAAATACGAGTTCAAAATGTCTCCTGGGCCAAGTGTGGATTGTTGGCCCAAGTCTCGAATCTGCTTCCCAATCCATTTCGGTAATTTGAAACTTAAGAAACCTGGTGATACAAGATAGATTGAAGCTAGAGCTCCAAATGTATACCATTCTTGTACTTCATTTGGATGACTTCACAACTTCATCCAAACCCTGGGATACTTGCCTAAGATATCAACTATAGTTTTTTCTAGGTTAATATCTCTCCTCGTAACTAGTTTATCCCATTGTCGTTGATATACCCGCATAGGAGAAATCTTAATCTCGTCAGTTTGAACCTTAGATTTGCGATCGTGGTCTAAGATTCAACTCTCCTTCTTTTACCCCGGAGGTGGTCTTTGGGTTGACTTGAAGACTCGGGTTGTGACACCGAGCTTCAACATTAAATTCTGATTTGTACACCATCGGGGATGCATCACCGCAACACTTGATTATGGTACTTGAATCCATAACCTCCGGGTTAGAGCCCGTTCTCTTTTCGCCCCTTTTTGCACCGTAGGAGATGCGGCTGGAAGAGAGGCCCACTTGCGGCGCTAAGAATAATTGTCCTTGAGCGAATCGGCATGCTCGTATTTGACTAGAAACGATTTTCTCGGTCGACTGTTGAAGTCATCCAAAGAAACTCTCGCATTGAGACATAACATCCCAAAATATTGTTCTAGACTCTCCGGGTTTTCCCCGAGATGTCTTACTTGTTTAAGGACCTCGTCAAATCGAACGCGCCCTTCCATGTCGTGTCAAAAATCTACAAGAATATTTTCATGAGATTTTATAATGACAATATCATAATCATAATATTGACATTGACTTGCCATCTAAATGTCGAGCCTTTTCTCGGTTTTGATTCAATTTTGTTTTTCGAGAAAAACCTTGACACTTGAATTATCAATTTTTAAAGTAAACTTTTAGCTTGAAAAATAGAGGCCATTTTTAAAAGTCTTTCTGACTGCAAAGAATTCTTTCTCGTTGATATGCCATTTGTTTGCTTCACTAGGTGTGAATAAACCGATGCAATATCTGCATGGCACTTCCTCGTTTGGTGTGACCTTAGTAAGAATTGTTGCCCACCAATCATCACTGGCATCTGTGTAAAGAACCAGTTCGTTCTCGTCTTGGGGAATCGCAAGTTTCGGAAGCTTTTTACAAACTTCTTTAAGCTACTTAATTCTTTCTTGATGTTCGTCTTCCCATTTAAATACTGTATCTTTTTTAAGTAATGGGCTAAACACCTTCCGTAATATGCGGTTGTTAATGAACATCCCAAAGAAAATTAACAACTCCAAGAAAACTCAAGTTTGCTTCTTGTCTTTCGGTGTATCACGGAAATCCCATATCTTTTCCACAATATGATTCTGTAGAATAATTCCATATTCATTGATTTCAATTCCAAGGAATTCAATCTGTCTTGTTGCGATTACTGCCTTCTTTTCCGAAAGCACTAATCCTTCCTTGTGGCAAACATCTGAAAATATTTCCAAATATTTGAGATGCTCCTTCATGTTCTTTGAGGCGATCAGAATGTCATCGATATATACAAACATGAAACTGAAATAATCCTTGAATATATTATCCATCTTCCTTTGATATATTTGGGGTGCGTTAGCCAATCCCATCGACATCACGTTCCAAATATAATGTCCATGTGGTGTGGAGAAAGCTGTGAACTTTTTACTTTCCTCCTCCATCTTAATCTGGTAAAATCCAGACTTGCAATCAAACTTTGAGAATATCTTGGCACCTTTGATGCAGTTAACCAGATGTTCTCTACTTGGGATATAGTATCCGTCGAACTCCAAAATGTTATTAATCCCCTTGTAATTAATAACAAGTCTTGGCTTTCCTCTTTTGATTTCTCCATGGTTTCTGACTAAGAATCCCGGACTGCTATATGGAGAAACTCCTGGTGAAATTAACTTAAGGTCAAGATGTTCCTTAAGTATCTTCTGCATATCCTCACGATCCTCCTGATTCATAAGGATTGGTTTGAATCTTACGAACTCATACTCCTTTCCTGGTTTAACCTTCAAGGATGCTTTGAGCTCGTCTTATCCCACCAAGCCAAAGGATCTTCATTATAATTCCTTTGGATCTTCTTCTTGATATCCTCAAGTGATATTTGTTCTTCTATTGTAACATCACTTTGCGGATTTTCCATTAGGCTCATCATCAATTCTGCAATAGCCTCTGGAGTTACTCGTTCTTCTCCTTGTACTCAAATTTCCTTCGATCCGCCATATTTGGATTGCGAAGTTTGGCTTCATCACCGCTTCTTGCTGCGAAAATTAATAGGCATTTTTCTGTAAAATGCTTCCCGCAGTCTCTGGATAATAATCTTATGATCACATAGTGTTGTGAAAATAAGTCGTCTTGTCTCATTTTCCTGTGTAAATGTCTTGAATGTTTGTAGGAAATTGTTTCCTAGCAATACATCTGCTCCTGTATCATGGAAATGGATTGGTGGCGTCTTCACTTTGTACCATGGGGTACCACCTGTGCCTCCGATCATAATTTCTGCTTGTTTAATTCCCCTATTAAGGATAAGAATCCTTTTAGAGAAATATCTTCCTGCAATAGCTGGTAAATCTTCTCCAATTTCTTTAGGGAAAACATCCAGCTTTGAAGTACATATTCCGGCACCTGAATCAATATAGGCGGCGAAATACTCGGCCTTGTATTCAGCATATAACATTCTGATAGAAATGTATATGGAGAATGGACTAGTGGTCATCTGATTCTGTATCTTTTATTTGCCACTGTGAACTCCATTCCGTCTTTAATCTTTCCCAAGGTTTATGATCCTCAAGAAATTCAAGAATTAATTGTTCTGGAATTCTTCTTGCTGTCCCTGTAATTGTTAGCTCAATTTCACCTATCTTCAGGCTTCCTTGATACCTTCCAACTATTGGTTGTTGGAGATAATATAGAACATCACAAGGAAAAATATTATCCTTTTGAGTGATGTCAAATATTACTTCAACCTCTCTCCATCCTCCTGGACATTTCAGCTCTCCTACCGTTTTGAAAACATCTGGGATGCGCTGAACTGTGCTTGGTCTCTTCTCTTCCCAACGGCTACTGCTCACCATTCTATCCTGTTGGAAAGACATCCTTTTAGGCTCAACTCTGAGTCTTCGACTTTTGTTGAAGACTGGTTGATCTTGTATTTTCATATCAATCTCCTTTATAGTTGGAGACTCAATGATTTCTGGTAAAACCACCCTGGCAAAGTCCTCGAAGATTCTTGGGACTTCAATAAATTCCTTTCTCAAGAATACTTCTGAATGATGTGTATTCGAGAGAGCATAGGAAATCTTGTATGTGATCGAGTAGGGTCTGTTCCCTTCTTTCATCAAATCATCTCTTTTGAAATCTTGATGAAGGGTTAGGACTCTATTGAAATCTCGATCTCCCAAATTATATGCAATTCTAGAATAGACATTAAATGCCAATTTTCCAGCATACAAATTTCCTGTAACCTCTCCAACGCATGAATCTTTGAGATGTGAGATTCTCTTGTCAAAGATAGCAAGATTGAGTGGCGAATCTATTCCTTCTTTGAATGTTGCTTTGATAATGACTCTTATGGCTCCGATATGAATCCATGAGAGTGTATTTGCAACTTCTCTTTTAACTCTGCTTTTGATCTCCTGTATTTCTTTAATAAGGACCAACTGCATCTCGATCAGGTTACCGGTAAACTCCATTGGAATGGCAAATTCTCCGGTTGTTACCCTGTGGATAATTTGGTATTTTCTATTACGAAAACCAATCTTATCCAAAGCCTTTTCCATCGCTCCAATAGTGAAACCATCATAAATTTAAAGCTTTGGATCTTCCTTCATAATTCTCATAAGAGTCTTATGAGAAACCGTAGTGTGAGAGAGAAATCTTGACATATCCTCCCTGACCGTCTGCTGAAGAATTTCTTCTTCACTCCGATTCTGAGTTGGAGTCACTTCCATCGTCAGAATAGATTTCCTCTTCATAGATGCTTTCATCTGAGGGTATATCCTCAAACTGATACACGTGTATTATATCTTGATAGTAGACAGCTTCTTCTATTTCTGGTGTAGCTTCGAATTGTCTAACTCCTCATCTTTGATTGTCTGGGCAGTCAGTTGAAATATGCCCTCTTGCTCCGCATGTGCAGCAATTACAGTCTTTGAAACTTTCATTAGCTCTCGTATGAGCTCGCCTGAAAGTTCTTCTTCCTGGGTTCTTTACTTGCTTGATTTGAACCGATGATGAGGCTCTACTCACTGCTTGGGGCGGCCTTTGCCCTGATTTGTAACTTCGGGCTTTTTGTTTTGACCAAAACCTTCTAGGTCTCCATGAAGACCTTTTGTTGCTACGCTTCCACGGCGGTATGGATGGCTTCTCTCCTTCTTCTTCTTATGCCGCCGTGGTTGACCTCCCACAACTGTTGGGATATCATTGTCCATGAAACATAGAGGAACCGCTTTGTTAATTCCTCGTAATCTCTTATAATTCCTGTATAGAGCTGCCTGGTAACACCATTCAGATAACTTAGCCTTTAAGAAAGACATTCTTCTGGCCACTGTATCTAATTCTGCTCCATCCTTGTATTCCCTGATAAGCATTTCTCTCCAGGGACTCGGAATCTTTGCAAAGAATAGCTGTGAAGCTTCCTTTTCTCCAATCTTGGATTTCCGCCGGTATTCGGTGAACAACTTGATATATTCGTCAATATGACAAATATCATATAACTCAAGGCTATAGAGGGCTTGTTTATATCTTTTTCTTTTTTCATCCTCTAATCCCTCAAAGTAACCTGTGCCAATAAACTGGATTTTGAAAAGTTTTGCCATATAATCGACATTTCCTTTCAGTGATTCTCCTGATGTGACCGCGCTCTTCGTACTTGCATCGGTCTTATCCCATGCAATCTTTACAGATCCCTCAATACTCATTTCAAGGAGTAAAATTGTTCACTTGGTTTTATACCATTGATTTGGGCTTCCTAGACTTGAGTTTTGTGTTGTTTTTGAGTATTTTGAGTCATTTTTGTTATATCTCATAGGTTAAGCATTAATTTCTATTGTTTCGAGTCATTTGAGTGGCCAAGACATATTGTGGGCCAAGTATATTGAGTCTAGAGTCATAACAATGAGTCTCATGTCAAAAGAAGCAAGGATGATCAAACAAGAAGGGGATTGATATCAAGAAATGTCCAAACGCGTCTAGAATTTCCAGCACTTGCAGGTCTTAGTATTTTGGCCATAACTCTCTCCACAAAATTGATATTGAGCTGATTCAAGTGTCTACGGAAAGCTAAGAGATAGGGCTACAACTCTTATGAAGACACAAAAAGCAAATTCGGATGTTTGGATGGCGCTACAGCGCGAAGAAGAGGCGCCGCATGCAAACGCGCGCCAAACGCCAAAAAAGAAAATGCGCTTCGGGAGTGTTCTATGGGCACTGCAGCGCCCCCTCCTTGCGCTGCAGCGCCCGTACAAAAATGGGCAGTCTAGGTTTGTGTTTTTGCGCTGCAGCTCCATTTCGAGCGTTGCGGCGCCCGTGGGCGACAAAACAAGAAATGTCCGATTTTTGGATCTAAAAGGAGGGTACTATAAATAGATACATGGTAGGCTTGAACTAGGGCAAGGAGGACACTTGGGGATGAAAACCAATACCACCAATACACAAGGGAAGAGTTGGGGAAGAGGATTGAAGACATTTATCATCTAGAAATAGATAAGATTCTTTAATCTCTTTAATTCTTTCTTTGTTGTTTCTTGTATATCATTTGAGATGCATTCTCATTTGATTATGGGTATTTGTATTTTCATCATGAGCTAAACTTTATAATTCTAGAGGGATGATGTAATTTATGTTTGAACTTATGTTTTGATATTGTGGTTTGTCAATCTAGATTTCCCAATCTATTTGTGCTATTTGGATTTATTGCTTCTAAATTACTTGATCAATAATTTAGAGTGTTTGGTGTATTTGATTTGACACTTGAGATAGGTAATTGAATACATGGCCTTGAAATAGCATAACCTAGGATTTCATAGAATTGAGAGATTTGTGAATCCTTTGAAGTCATCAACCAAGATTCATAGTTTTTATTGAGATTTCAATTGGTGATTTTTATAGAGATATTGATTTCCCAATTGTGATCTAAAATCATTTGGCACTTTCGAGAGAAAAATGATTATTGTAGGAATCTAGACTTATAAATTGGTAATTTGTGATTGGTATACCATATTGATAATATAAGGGAAAAATAGATTCATCACACCTCTAGAATTCATTCTCCCATAGATTTAGATGTTTATATTTTGATTAGTTATATCTAGTTCTTTTTATTTATAAATTGAGACATCCATCTATTATTGATCTGTCAAATATAGCATAGGTAATTTATACTTGGTACTTATACACGCATTCCCTGTGGATACTACAACCCTACTCATATCACTATATTAAAACTTGACAACCGTACACTTGCGGTTAGAAAAATCTCTAACAAAGATGAAGGAATCTTTTGTAAGATCCAGGGTACCTGCTGCAATCCTCATTGCTGATGCCCATTCATCAATAAAGACTTCTCGATTTTTGAAATATGGGATATCCAGATTTAACATCAACCCATATAGATGTATGGATCTAGATGCGATCTTCCATAAGGCGTCTGGTGAATATTTGTCCTTCTAGGAGGTACTCGAGTTCCTGCAAGAGGTGGTCGAGCTCCTGTTCCTGAAAGTGTTTCATTCCCTGTGGTGAAATCTCCAGCGTGATGCATTCTTTCGTCCTGGATTCCATGATGTGAACCCGAACTTTCTGCGACGTTGGGATTTACTGGAGGTAGTGGTGAAATTGGCGGAATTGGTCTACCATGAGGGTCATAGGTAACCAAAGCTGATCCATCTCCTGCGTTCATCTTTAAGTCTATAATACCTAATCCCGCGAAGGATTCTGCCAGGTCATGTAGATCTTTAAGATTGATCTTCTCCATATCCATCACTTTTAGTTTATGATGGATTTTCCTTTGATGATGGCTATGAGCGTTTCATCGTCCGTCATCTTTCGTATAACTTCGGTTGGTTTCCCTTTTTGGTGTAAATAGGGTATTGTCCCGAAACGTTTATTTCCTCCAGATGAACTTGGTCTTTCCTCCAGGTTCTTCACTCGTTTCTGAATATCATGAAAGATTTCAAGAGTTTCCTTCTGGTATTTCACCATCGTCTCCATCTGGTTCTGAATCTGATGTACTTGTACTGGTATATGAATATGGCGGTTGCCATAATTCTGCACCGTCTTCTGGATCTCTCTAAGATCTGCTGAGATCTTAGATGTATCTAGAAGTATCTCGCTCCATTCTGGTACTCCATCAGGAATCATGATTTTGATGGGAATTTTCATGCACCGCTTCTTGGAGATTCATCAACTCGACATATAAGGTCTGGTTCACTGTCCAGAAACTCATATGATATGCCGCTCGCATTTCGCATTGCCTCAAGGCTTCCCTATCGGCACCTACGCGTTCTTGTATCTCATATTGGTGATTCCAATATGCAATCTTATCCTGGTGTTCTTGTGCATACATCGTCAGAATTTGACGATATGTCCTGTAGGGTGTACATCTCGGACAATTGTCCGGATCTATATACTTGGAAATAATTCTGCTCACCAATTGTTAATTACATAAATATAATAAATATAACCAAAAGTTGTTAATAAACCTGGCTCTGATACCATTTTGTGTCAATAATTCTACGGCAAATTGGGTAAAATGTATAATGAATTATTTTGGGACCGAAGGTGCAACTCTTGAAAATTATGGGACCAAATATGCTGAATTTAAGATCTTGGGACTTCTTTTGCAACAATCTTAATCCTATGGGACTATTGCGCAAACGTGGGATTAAAATTGTAATAAAGAAAATCTTATGGAACCATAGATGCAATTAACTCTTTATCTTTGTATACATATAAATTATTTTACTAATTGAATTAATTTCAACAAATTTTTTGCAGTCAATTTCAAGTCGAGTATTTTGATTTGTCAACCTAAATATAATATCACCACGATCTTTTCTTTTTAAAAGACAAGTAAAACCATCAACTTTATTGGAATTGTGCTTATTAGTTTTATAAGCAAAGTGATTGTGCAATTCATGATACGTAATAGGCTCCGTTCACACCTAATATTATAATATAATAAGAGCAATCATTATGTCTATGAAGGTATTTAATATTAGAATAATGGTAGAGTGATCACTAATGTCTATGAAGATGTTTACTATTGTTTTGTTTTATCATTATTACTTTAGGTGTAGAAGTGTGCGTTTCGCATGTGTAAATAATATAGTGTTTTTTTACATAAAATCTGAAATAATAGGTATTTAATAATGGTTTATAATCTTAGCAATAAATATCGGTTTATCTTCGCAAGTATATAAACAGGATATCACAACATTATAATACTTTATAAACAGAAATTGATGTGAACTAAAGTTTTATTCAGATGAATGATATAGATTTAAAACTGATTCTATTAATCGCTTATTTAACCGTCTTAAATATTTTTAATGTAATATTTATTTATATATATGTTGCCGCTAAAATCTGCAAGACAGCCTAATGTTTTTAAAAGCTCCATGTAGCACTAAATTACTCGAATGATAATCGGCTTGTAACATAATCAAACTATAAGAAGGATCCTAGATTGTCGAAAAAACTCATCTGATGCTTAAGTTAGTTAGTATTTTATTGATAAATCAAAAGGACTAGAGTGTGGAATAAACTGCCTAAAAATATTGCATAGCTTACAAATGAATGAATATCCGCTATCTATACATGGAACTTGGACCTCATGGACCTCATTAAACAAACACAAAAACTCATGTCAGACCGTCTAACGGGTCTGACCTGTTAGACGGATCTGACCCGCGGATCCGTTGGCATTTTCGTGATATTAGCAGTGGTGTTTTAGTAGTTTTCAGGAGTATCGGTATTAGCAGTCCTTCTGAAATGTATTAGTCGTCCTTCTAAAATGTATTAGCAGTTTTTCTGAAATGTATTAGTAGTTCCCCTGAATATAATTAAATTTTTCTCCTGAAATGTATTAACAGTCCTTCTGAAAAGTATTAGCCGTCCTTCTAAAAAGTATTAGCAGTTATTCTGAAATGTATTAGTAGTTCCCTGAAGAGTATTTTAGTATTTCTTAATAATATACTCCTGAAATGTATTAACAGTCCCTCAAAAAAGTATTAGTAGTTCATCGAAAAAGTATTAGTAATTCCCTAAAGAGTATTTTAGTAGTTCTCCTAAATATAATTAACTTTTTTCTCCCAAAATGTATTAGTTATCCCTCGGAAAAGTATTAGCAGTCCCTCGAAAAAGTATTAATAGTTCCTTGAACAGTATTTTATTGGTCCTTCTAAAAGTATTAGCTTTTCTGTCAAATGTATTAGTAGTCCCAGTGAAACGTATTAGTAGTTCCCCTGAAAAATATTAATTTTTTACCTGAAAAGTTTTTAGTAATTCCCCTGAATAGTATTAGTTTTTCCAATAAAAAGTATTAGTAGCCCTACTGAAAAGTATTAGTTGTTACCCTGAAAAGTATGAGTTTTCCTATAAATTCATTATGTATTCATAGCAAATATTTTTTCAAACAGCTTTGGTGCAAGCTTGGAGCAGATAGTGTTACAAGAACAAATTCCACCACCTAAATAAAGTTAGCCATTAATATGGCTTACGTCCCATTGTTCCTCCATTGTTCCTTTTTTCTTGAAACAAAAGCTATCTCGTAGGTTTAGATACATTCAGCAAATGTCATAATACCTTAACAAAATGATTATAGCCTAAAATTGGAGATTATAAATAACTGACTCAGAAATCGACTCATGGTGAGCAATTGTTACTGTTGATGGAAAACAGAGACTAAATAATATGGGTTTCCACATACAAAAATAGATTGAATATGGGTGTCTATATGTGCCTTTTTGTTTTCCAGAATGGACAGTGTTGATAGGTTTGGAGTTGGGTTAACATGATAGTTGGGGATTGAGGTTTTTTTACAGGGTTTTTAGAATAAAAATATGTGGGGAAGACGAAGGTAAAGGTATGAGGGTAAGTTAGCTGCGTTTTTTCATTTTTTTTTTAATTCCGGGTCGGGTGTTGGTATCCGTCTAACGGACTTAGATCCGTTAGACCGTCTGACAGGAGACCAACTCTTAAACAAATTAGGCATTGTGGGCCATCAATTTAGGAATAATAACTAGCGATTAAGAGCTTAAATGTAATAAAGAGCTGAAATTTAGTAATTAAAAAATTAAAATTAACTACATCAATAAAAGTAATCGTTTTTCCTAAAAAATATAAAAATCTAGATCATTACATGATATTTACTTGTCATATTCATTTGAATTTGTTAGAGTTTCTATGACAATTTCATAATAGAAAAAACACCAAAATCTTTGGGGAAAAAGTGCTTGCAATTGGTATTCATTCGTCTCAGGCGACTTAAATCTATTATATAATATTCAGTAGGACTCTTGTAAAAACAATCCCGTCTTATATTATATCAATTTTCCAAAAAAAAATATTAAAATATTAATTAAAATAATACATCAACAAATATCCAAATATTTAACAAAACTTAAAATCTAAAATTTTATATTTGTGGAATTTTAGAAACGCAAAAACTCATATAGGACCGTCTTACGGGTCTCAATCCGTAAGACATATCCTATTTGACCCGCAGATCCTGTTGACCAGGTCCGCGGGTCAACAACAGCTCCTGCCTTTTTTTTGTTTTGTTTTTTTCTGTTTTTCTTCCTCAGTTAAAGTAACAGTTTTATGAGAAACAATATCCATTATTTTAGATAAAGTATCATGTTTTTTAATATAGCCACAGATTATGATTACATTACATTGAAAGACAAATAAATATATCAGAGTTAATGTAACACCTTTATAAGTAAAAATATTTATTTTTTGAGACAAAATATCATGTTTTAAGAGTAAAAATATCTGTTTTTTAAATAAAGTATTCTATTTTTTAATAATAAATAAAAAGAAAGATGAATAATAAATATGATAGAGTTAAAGTAATACTTTTATAAGTAAAAGTATTTGTTTTTTGAGATAAAGTGACATATTTTTTAATATAGTCACAAATTATGAATATATTACAATATATATATATATATATATATATATATATATAAAACAAAGTTTCTGTTTTTCTTCCTCAATTAAAGTAATGATTTTATGAGAAAAGTATCGATTATTTTAGATAAAGTATCATATTTTTTTAATATAGCCACAGTTATGATTACATTACATTGAAGGACAAATAAATACATCGAGTTAAAGTAACACCTTTATGAGTAAAAATATATATTTTTGAGACAAAATATCATGTTTTAAGAGTAAAAATATCTGTTTTTTAAATAAAGTATTACATTTTTAATAATAAATACAAAGAAAGATGAATAATAAATATGATAGAGTTAAAGTAATACTTTTATAAGTAAAAATATTTGTTTTTTGAGATAAAGTGACATATTTTTTAATATAGTCACAAATTATGAATATATTACAACAAATATATATATATATATATATATATATATATATATATATATATATATATATATAAGTTAAAGTAACACTTTTATACATTAAAGTATCTATTTTTTGAGATAAAGTATCATGTTTTTTAATATAGTCACAAATTAGAAATGAAGGAAAGAAGGAAAATTAAAAAATAAATATGATATAGTTAAAGTAACACTTTTATAAGCAAAAGTATCCGTTTGTTGAGATAAAGTATCATATTTCTTAATATAGTCACAAACTTGGAACAAAAAAAGAGGAAAAATAAAAAATAAATATGATAGTTAAAGTAACACTTTTATAAGTATTCATTTATTGAGATAATGTATCATGTTTTTTTAATAGACTTGGGTTCGATTCTTAATAGGGCTGTGCACGGGACTTGGAGATCACTGGAACCGAACCGATATCCGAACCGAAAAATATCCGTTGACTTTTTGACTTTCTCCGAACCGAACCGTCCCGAAAATTTTTATGGTACGTTAAAGATTTTGAAATATCCGTGAATTGAACTGTGCGATCCATCCATACCGAAATCAAGATCCGGCTAGAACCGATTTTTAAGAATTTTTTAATACATACATATATATTATTTTTATCTTATTTATATTTTGGTATTGTGACACCCCACAAATAATTAACTTAGAAAATCAACTGATATAATTATTATATTAAGTTTCACTGATGGAGCTTATGTAAAAATATATGTGCTATTACAACACATATTTTTGAAGTAATTCTAGTTAGGATTGTATTATTTGTTATAAATTTATAATTTGAGATTGTGTTGCCCTTTATGATTGTGGTATTTATTTTGAGATTGCACTAAAAAAAGGAATGAATTATAATTGTTTGGTGAATTTAACATTTATTTTTTATTTTTTCTTATTTTGTGTGTTTTATTTATGATTAATCTCCGTTTTACCGTCCCGAACCGTACCGTACCAAACCGTTCCGTTAGAACCGAATCTTCGCACCGAACCGTACCGAATTTTCGGTACGGTTCGGTATGGGGATTTTTTTCTATGGTTCGGTTCTGGAGATTGATTTTTAAAATCTCCGAACTTCGGGACGGTTCTGGAGATTTATGAATCTCCGAACCGTCCCGCACCGTGCACACCCTTAATTCTTAACCTTTACATTTATAGGCGTTTTTAATTTTTTTTAATTACCAAGCATATTTCTGAATGAGTTTATATACATTGTTATACTGAAATTGACAATAAGCACTAATGATGTAGTGGTGTAGTAGAAGAACACCACCTTATGTCTCCATAAGCTCACGGGTTCAATCCCCAACTAGCGTTGAAGCTGAATTATTATTTTTTTTAAATAACAGGTGGGCTGGGCGGGTCGCGGGTAGGATATGTCTTACGGAATAGGATCCATAAGACGATCCTACAAGAGACCTACTCTTTTAAAAATGTCACCATAGACTCGTGGGTTCGATCCCCCACTAGCGTTCAAGCAGAATTGTTTTTTTTTAAATAACAAGTGGGCTGGGCGGGTCACGGGTAGGATCCGTCTTACAAAATAGGATCCGTAAGACAATGCTACAAGAGACATGCTCTTTTAAAAATATAGTCATGATTCCTTAGACAAGACTTACAAAAAGAACGGTAATGCCATCGCCAACTTTCCCTATCAACTTTCCCTATCGAAAAAGGTACACTAGGAATAATGTTAGTTTTATTATTATTGGGGACAAAGTTATTGTTCACAGTTTGACACCATTATTGAAACATAGTATTGATTAGGATAAGACTAAGACAATTGAAATCGACATGCGATAAATTCACATTAAAAAAGGAAAAAAGAAATAGAAAAAAAGAGAAGAATCTTGAAACATTTGTTTAAGTTCTCTCTTTCGCGACTCAGGTGATAACTTGTTTCTGAGAGGACTCAGGTGATAATTGATTGCACCAATTATCTAAATCTAAAGCATAGTACAATAAAACGACAAACTCCTATGATAAACATAAATTATGAAATAATCATCAATAAAGAATAATTAATTAGATGTGCAGAGGAGTTGAATTAAAGTGAACAAGATATTTTTCGAGTTCTATTTAATTTTAATTTATTGAATTCTGAAATTATTAAGAAATATATTGTAATTGATATTTTATAATTTAGTTTCCTTAGTTAGTTTCTATCAGATCCCAGAAAATATGGATTAGTGATTCTTTGTCTTAGACTAGCCATTATAGTAATTTTATATATCTTGTATTCTTATTCCTTGTGACAGGTAAGAAAGTCTAATTATAAACTATTATTCTCTTTTAATACATTTCTCCTTTTTTACAATGATGATGCTTGTTTGTATCAGAGCACCATCCTGGTGCCTGATTGTTTTTTTTTACTTAGACACATTTCTTCTACTCAATACCTTTTTCTTCATACACCATGGAAAATAAAGATCCATCAAATCCATACTTTGTTCACCATTCTGACCAACCTGGCCACATGCTTGTCCCAATAAAACTTAATGGATGCAACTGTCCATCATGGAGAAGATCGATGACCCATGCTCTCATAGCAAAAACTAAAATCGGCTTCGTCGATGGGTCAATATAACAACCATCAGAAGAAAAAGAGCCAGCAGAATATACTCTTTGGAATCAATGTAACAGTATGATTTTGTCATGGTTAACTCATTCAGTAGAACCAGATCTAGCAAAAGGAGTGATCCATGCAAGGACGACTCAACAAGTGTGGGAAGATTTCAAAGATCAATTTTCTTAAAAAAATGCACAGCCATTTATCAAGTGCAGAAATCCTTAGCCTCTATTTCTCAAGGTACCATTTCAGTATCTACATATTTTACAAAAATAAAAAGCCTTTGGGATGAATTAGAGACATACCGTAGTCTCCCCACATGTAACCAAATGAAAGCTCACAACGATCAGAAAGAAGAGGATCAATTGATGCAATTCCTAATGGGTCTTAACGACAATTTTAGTGTTGTTCGTACAAATATCATTATGATGTCGCCACTGCCTAACTTATGCCAAGCATACTCTCTTGTTGTTCAAGATGAAACACAATGGCAGATGACATCGGAATCTAATCAAAACTTCTCTATTGCTGCCGTTGTTAGTAATCGACCAAATAAATCCTCCAACGATACTAAAGGAAAACATTGTGAGCATTGTGAGAAGGGCACATAATTGAAAATTGCCGATCTCTAAAATATCACTGTAACTACTGTGATAAAGATGGTCATACAGAGGATAGATGCAATTATAGGAATGGGACTTGGGTTCTAAATAAAAGAGGAAATCAAAATCAGCAACAACGTGGATCTCGTGGCAATACACGTAGCCATTTTCCTTCAGCTAATGCAATGGATTCAACTCAATCAACACATGAAGTTAAGAAACCCGATCATTCTTCAAATTCATTGGATTCCTTACACGACCTTTCGACAGAGCAAATACAACAAATTGCTCGCGCATTATCGATGATGACACCAAATGTTGATTCTGGTAATAAGAATACTTATGCGAAGGCCGCAGGTCTGTTAACTCATTCTATTTCTTCAGTCAATAATTCTGTTTACAACAAACCATGATTTTAGATACTGGAGCCACTGATCATATAATATCTGATTCTATACTTTTTACTAAGGCAAAAACTTCATCAATACCTATGGTTAACTTACCTACAGGATCCTTAGTACCAATCACTTCAACTGGGAGTGTATTATTTAATTCTAATATAACTTTGGATAATGTCTTATGTGCACCATCTTTTAATTTAAATTTGATATCTGTTAGTAGAGTTGCTAATGATCTAAATTGTTGCGCAATCATGTTCCCTACCTTTTGTGTTCTGCAGGACTTGGCTACGGGGAAGATGATTGGCTCGGGTAAACAATACGCGGGTCTTTATTACATGTCTCCAATCCAAAAGATTCTAGCCTCATATCAAGTTTCTCATACTCCAGATCTTTGGCATATGCGTCTGGGGTATCCTTCATCATATTGCTTTAAATTGGTTTCTTCATTGTTACATTTAAATAATATTTCTAATGATAATAATTGTCATGTTTGCCCTATGGCTAAACAAACAAGACTCCCATTTCCTTTAAGTAAAATATCTACTCATGCTCCTTTTGATTTAATACATTGTGACATTTGGGGGCCACATAAAGTGCATACACATTCTGGTGCATGTTTTTTTCTCACTATCGTTGATGATTTTACACGATGCACATGGATATACCTCATGCAATATAAATCTGAAACACAAAATATTTTAAAATCCTTTATTAATTTTGTTTATACTCAATTTCAAGTTTCTGTTAAAACCATCAGAGTAGATAATGGTTCTGAATTTTTATCCATGAAAAGTTTCTTTCAATCTTCTGGAATCGAACTTCAACGTACTTGCACTTACACTCCACAACAAAATGGCGTTGTTGAACGAAAGCATCGCCATATCTTATTGGTTGCTCGCGCACTACTTTTTCAATCCAAATTACCTCTTATATTTTGGGGTGATTGTGTTTTA
Organism: Rehmannia glutinosa; assembly: GCA_016081115.2. Lineage (NCBI taxonomy): Eukaryota > Viridiplantae > Streptophyta > Magnoliopsida > Lamiales > Orobanchaceae > Rehmannia > Rehmannia glutinosa. The sequence goes on along the minus strand of CM071927.1, from coordinate 76,181,864 downwards.
ACTGCTGTTTATCTTATTAATCGACTTGCATCACCATTATTATCTAAAAATTCTCCATTTGAGATATTATATAACCATTCACAATCCCTTGCTCACTTGAAAGTTTTTGGTTGTCTTTGTTATGCTACTAATGTTCACCCTACCAACAAATTTGAGCCTCGTGCGATACGTTGTATTTTTGTAGGCTACCCAACTGGTCAAAAAGGTTATTAAGTTTACGATCTAGAATAAAAATTTTTTTGGTTAGTCATGATGTTAGATTTCATGAAACTGTTTTCCTTTTTCTGTTGGTGTAGGTCCCAAGGGCTGTGAGTAGGGTTTGGAAGGGGGGAGGGTTGAATAAACCTTACCAAATTTTCGATTTTAGTCCTTTTAAAATTACAATAGAGTTGACTCAAACAACTGTGTCCTTGAGGGACAGACTAGGTTGATTATTCAACTAAGTTAGCCACTCAACAGACTCGATAGAGCTGTTGATAGAATAACTCGGTTGTTTAACCTAAACTTAACTTGGCTGGTTTGGTTTTATCAGCGGAAGACTTAACACCCTTGATTTGATTTAAGTTTGTTTTATCACTTGATTTTTAGCACTTGGTTATTAATCAGTTGGATAGCAAATAAGGTTCTAACAGCAGATACGATGTAAGTATGCAAGAAAGTAAATGTGCTGAAAGTAAATGACACAAATATTTTTATAGAGGTTTGAAGATGGGGTAGTTCTTCTAATACTCTCTTCTCCAACACCTGGAGGAATCCACTAAGTAACAGATCAATTTACAAAGTGGTGAACAGTCTGGAGATAGCCTTGATCACACAGCTGGCTTCTCTTGCGACTCAGCTTCTTCACGGGCGTTTGCGCTTGCTACTTGACTCACTTCTCAAGTTCTTGGATTTGATCACGTAGCCCTCCAACAAACTTGATACTGGTTCGACCTTGAACCTTCCTACAATCCTCCTTGGAAAGTAGACCCCTTTTGATTCTTCAAAAATTTCCTCTTCAACAGATTTGAAGTTGTCTTTCCTTCATAGCTTGTGTTGGATTGATTTCCTTCGAGTTTCAGACTTGAGGATTTGCTTGAATGTACTTGAGAATATTGCATGTTAAATGCTTGAATATTGCTTGCTTGTTCGTGGTTCAGGTAACCATTTCTCAATAAATTCCTTAGCCTTTTATAGTGCACTTTTGAAATTTTTCCCGTTGAAGAAATAAGCTAATTTCAAAAGTCACTTGTGTTCGTTGGCTTGTTTTGTCTGCAGTCCTTGATGTTGACATTTCCTCGTTTAAATGTCTTGCAGCATTGTAGATATTCTGACACACGGTGCAGCGTTTCCCATTGGTTTATTCCTTTTGCACAAAACTGGGACTAACACTTTACACCTGACAACTTTGACATGTTACTATTCTGAGTAACATTCTTGACTTTAATCAATGGATGTCAGTTGTCTAGACTAGATTGTTGTCTTTACCCAGGTGACTTGAGTCAGCTTCCAGTCATTGGATGACTCAACTGTCACTTCAAATTTGAGACTTGGCTTCTTGAGCTAACTTGACAGACACTTCTTACAGTTGTTCCTCAGCTGACACACCTAACAATTTCCCCCTTTTTTATGATGCCAAAACTTAAATGAATTCAACAAAACATAAACAACAAAGATACATACATACAATGCAGTAACAAAGAATGTATGCTTGGAATAGATCATTTTGTTAATCATAACATTCTTGTCCTTTACACAGTTGTTTACATTTGGTATCAGAGCATTCTTTATCAGAGCAATATACATATCTATGCTAAGATACAAGAATACATACAAAGTGAAAAATTACATTAAATTCACTAAGTATATTACAGACGACTTACATGAATGTATTTACAATAGAAATACATGAAAGGGTTTGCATCAACACTTCAACGCCTTCGCTGCTTCCTTCCTCTTTCTTCTTCAGCTCTCTTGCGCTCCTCGTTGTCATCAGCGCTTTTCCTCTTCTTCCCTTCTTTTTTTCTTTTCATAGGCCCATTTGGAAGCATCATCTCTTTGCTTCCTCGCGAGCCATTCTCGAGTTTGCCTTTCATTCTCTTCTTCTTGTCTTCTCACTGCCTCAACGTTCTTCCTTGCCACTTCCCGGTTGGCTAGGTGATCATATCCAGCCTAGTAAATCAAGCCTTTCTTGTCAGGCTCTACGAATTCAACATTTTTGGGTTTTGGTCGAGGTAGGGAACCTCTTCCACCGCCACTTCTTCCTTTACCTGACTCAGCTCTTCCTCTGCCTCTGGGTGTGTACTGCACGGGAGTCTTCTGCTTTCCAGCTGAGTGACCGCTGGAAGACAGCTGCTTTTCAACTTCATCACACAAGGCTAAACCTTTCTCCCAGTATAAATCCCAGGCTTGGGCTAGAGCCATTCCTTGGAAATAGCCTTCTGATTCAAGGGTTTTGAAGTCTTCAACTAATCTAGGCTTCGATCCATCATCAGGTATCGCATCCTGATCCTTTTCAACTGGAAGACCACCATATTGTTTCAACACTTCCTGAACGCAAGCATCCTGCTTTTTATAGAACTCCTCAAACCCTGCTTCAATAATCTTCCTTTTCTTTGCCATTGGCACAACAGAGTGCTCAATTGGTAGGGTCACAGGTAGTTTGCTAGGATGGAGGCAGTAACATTACCTTGTTGGGGGGTTTTAGCTAACATCAAAGTCAGATCATTCGAACTTTCCCCCTCAGCTGCTTTACCCTTCTTCAAAGCTGCGTCTTTCATCTAAGCTACATCTTTCTTCAATTTCTCTTCTTTTAATCCCTTTAGGGACTCCTCTTCCCCTTTTTTGGCATCATCAAAGGAGAGAGGGACCCCGGGGAACATGCTTCCAAGGAGAAAGTTCAGTCTGTTAATCGTGGAATCATGCTTGGAGTCTGCTACATCAGATGCGGTTCGAATCTCCGATCAAATTTCCTTAGACTCAGCTCTCAATATCTTCATTTTAGCCAAGAGTAGGCTGAATTTGTCATTCATTGCATTTTCGAGTATGAGGATCTCATTCCTATGAAAATGTTGCAACAGCTCCATATCATTTTTGTGAGACTGGGTTATTCATTCAATGTATTCCTTCATCCGCTGCCTGATCATGGAGTTACTTGCACTCCATACGAGCATTCTTCCATATAAGGCTTTGAAGTATCGTACTTGCTCGATTCTTATAGCAGTCTGCTGTTGGGTCTATTCCCGAGTTCGCACCACGATCCCTCTAAAGTCTGCTATGAGAGTGGCATCGCGATTGTCCAGGCGTAAATCTAGTGAGGCCTGGTGTCATTCAATCTTCTCAATCTCCTCACAGAGCTTCTTGAAGACTTCACGAATTTGTTTGTCTCCCCCGATTTCTTGGCCACTCAGTCAAAATCAAAGTCTTTGAACAATCGTGTCGGTGGGAATGATGGCATCTTCTCTTATAGTGTATCTTCTTAGTTCAGCAGTTGTCTCTTCCTCGGATGCAGGCAGGTCCTGGGTGAATGGAAACATGTCTTGAAAGACATCATCGCGCACATAGGGAATTTATAGGTCTCGTCCATTCGTTGCCTTCCCTTGTTGTGGTTGAGTGGTTTCAGCTCTCGATGCCTCTGCTGCGGCAGCTTCATCGGCAATGTTCACAAATGTGTGAGCTCATGACGGAGTTTGTCGTTACTCTCTCGCACTTGGGGAGCTGCGCGATGACTCGATTCAACTGGGACTTTTGGATTGTCTTGCCCAGATGACTAAGCCTCAGCTGTCTCAACAACTTTCTTGGTCTCAGTAGAGTTTTCTAAATGAATTACCTCTTCCTCGGCTGTATCATCAGCGTCATCGGATGATGATGAAACTTGTGGAGTTGGCTCATCATCAAAGTTGAACATCCTCAATGCGAGCCGATTTCTCACTGATTTGGCTCTTAGTCTTGAGAACATCTTCAGTTGGGTCCGTATGATCTGCAAGTGGAGTGGACTCAGCTTCATCTTCTGATCCCAAAAATGATGTATCTATGTTTTCCTAGGAGTCATGAAGAGCGCTTATCTCCTTTTCTCAGATCAGACGTACTGTATCTTTGGAGGAATGTTACAGTGTATCTTGACCCTTACCCAGGAAGTCTCAACCTCCCTTAGGCCTTCAACACCCCAAACTCAACTCTGCGAGAGGCCTTCTGTTCCCTTCGACGGTCTCAAGCTCGTCTTGGGTCTTCTATATTCCCTTCGATCCACAATCGTCTTAGGGTCTTCGACAATGGCATCCATAGGAGTCTCAACTCCTTAGATTACACTTTCTATGCCCAGAGTGTTAACTCTCAGGGCATCACCATCCTGTGCCTCGACTGTAAGAGCTTCGTCAATGTCACTCTGCTGAGGTGCACTTTCTTTCTCGACTTCGCCTCCTTACTTCAAAGATGAGTCTCCCACAACAATCTCCAACCCTGTTGTGGTGGAGAGAGTTTCCCCCTCAGCTGGCTCACCAGTTGAGTGACTGATTGTGGGGTCACTCTTCTCCAGAGACGTGGCTTTATCCATTGAGTGCTCAGCCGTCGGGGCTGGTGTGAGAACACTTTCTACGGGTTGGCTCGGCAGGTGCCCAACGCCCCAGCTTCATTGCCGCTTCCCTTGATCCATCCTCACGATTGCCAGACAGGGGCGTGGGCTGCGGCAATGACGGATGCGATGTCTTTGTGCCCACTCCCGGAGGATCAGTTTGCAGGAGAGATTGCGATGACTCTCCTGGTCCTTCAAACAACTGTTGCTCGTGCATTGCTCTGGATTCCCTCAAAGCCTGCTGCATATTTGACTTCTCGGCTGCAGTAGTGGGATCCATATCTTCATCACTTTCTGAGAGAAAATCAAGATGTGAATGAGTGTGCTCATGAGAGCCTGTAAATTCACACATCTGGATTTCCCTAATGCTCGAGCTTGCTCGACATCTTTCTCTTTTTTATCCTTCTTGATAATACGAAGGATGTCCATGCAGTTGTCTTCATCTAGGGCATGTCGGACAGTTGCAACACCAAGAAGTTGTAGCAACTCTTCTTCTTCTTCTATGAACTCAGGGTGAGTGAATTGCACCCTTGAGTGATCCAGCTTCTATGCTCTCCATTCTCGTAGACGTTGCTGGATGTCTGGATAAACTGGGGAACACATGATTATGTCATCATTATCGTCTTCTCCTTCTCATCCAGTTTCTGGAATCGGAGGCAAGAGACCTTGCTCTTCCTCGGATTCAGCAACATTAGTTGTAGGAGGAGAGACAAACTTTTCAACAGTAGGCTCAGTTGTCTCAGCTGCTTCATCTTCCTCAGCTGTCTTTCGCACAGCTGGGTCTTCGGCTGATATCTGCTGATCACCATTAGCAGACTTAGCAGTTTCATTAATGACTTCTGGAGACTGCTCTTCTTGATTACCAGCAGTCTCGACTTCCTTCTCCAGCTGAGTGGTAGACTCAGCCGTCTTCTCAAGGTCAGAATTCCTGACCAGTCTTCTCTTTCTTGGACGAACCAGAGGGACTTCTGGTTCTGATTCAGTAGATTTATCAGTAGTGGGGGCTTGTGTATTCTTCTTAGAGGGAGCTGCCTTCCTCTACTTGGCAGTCCTTTTCTTCTTGACGACTGGAGAAGGGATTAAAGGTTCCTTCTCGATCTTTCTTTGCAGGGGCGGAGTTGGGCCGCTCGAGCGAAGGGACTCGGCGGGGGGCAGTGATATCTTTTTCTTAGGCTGCGGGTAACTTTCTTTATGCGAGCCGCAGGGCATCTTTCTTCTTCGAGGAGGGGTAGCAAGCGTGTCTTGGGGTCGATTGATTCCTCCTCACCTGCACGCCTTTCTTCACGTGAGCTCTGTTCTGGGCACCGGGAAGGTTTGCCCGGAACATCTTCTTGTTTACGTGAAAGGGCTTGCCATGACAAAGAGCAACACCATTCACTTCCAGCAAATGGCCAATCACAAGGCCATATCCAAGTGAGCATCCAAAAGACCCATCCTCCTTAAAGGTCTTGTTCATCACATTCGCGCGAGAACCGACAAGACAAACTCGGCTAGTTAACTTTCTTACCCTGCATGATCGCAGCCATGACGATCAGTTTTGTCTTGGACAGCTGATTGAAGCTGTCAAACTTCATGTCGACACATTTCGAGACGACATCCATCAATTTGTGATAGTCGTCCTTCAACAACTTCTTGTCAGCTGTGAAAACCACTTTAACAGCACACTCGGGTTTTGCCACTTCCTTCCATGCAGCAGCCAAGTCGACATCAGCCTCGTATATTTCCTTCATGCCTTCCGAAGGCAACAAGCAGTGCTCAACAAGGTCTTTTGCACTATTTTTTATGTCCTTGTTGTGGACGGAAGATTTGATTTCTTCGTCCTGCACCTCTGCGTTGACATAGAACATAGCTACCTCCTCAAGGTAGGTGTGAGAATACTCCATAGTCAGAAAATCTTTGAGACCAGACTTTTCCAACATCTCCGCTATCTTCAGAACCAAGGTCTCATCAGCAACCTGCTTTACCATTCCATCGAAATCCACTGAAGAACCAAAGTGGATTTGCTTTGAGAGTTTCACATAATCAAACTCTGGAGCCATTTTCAGAGATGTTTACTGATCGAAAACTAGAAACTTGCTTTGAGAGAACTTAGGGTTTCAGAGAGAAAAGTTTGCTTTGTTTGAAGATGAACAGTTCGCGTACTGAGAGAAATGCAAATTTTCGTATATAAAGGTCGTGAAAGGACACATTTCGAATTTTGAAAATTTTGATCAAAATCAACGGCTCAGATTAAAACGTCAAAACCGCATTTAATTCATCGCATTTAATGCAGAACATATATATCCAATCACGTGGCTTACTGTGTAGCTTTTATTGTGACCGCCATTATTACGCTAATGTCATCCTTAAAAAATTCCCGCTCATTTAAAACGACTACGTTTTTGTCACTTAGCTCATAAATGATTCAACTTATGTCCAAAGTTACTTAACTTTGTTTCTCTATTCTTATGAAGTAACTTAGATGTCAGCAAACTCGATACAGTTGACTTCCCGACAAGGATGTTTCACTTGGTTGAAGTGTGAAACTTGCTCAACTTTGATTTTCTCATCTTCTTTCTCTGTTGATTGAGTCTTCTGAGTTTCAACTCAGCTCAATTAACCCTAACTCATTATTGAGCTCTTCAAATCTTGATTCACATAGAGGCTTTGTGAATATATAAGCTAACTGCTTATCAGTTGAGATGTATTCCAAAGTGATGTCTTTCTTTTCAACATGATCTCTTATGAAATAATATATGACATCAATGTGCTTTGTTCTTGAATGCAAAACATGATTCTGAGTGATTGCAATAGCACTAGTGTTATCACACATAATTGGAATCTCTTTTTCTTCAATATCATAATCTCTCAGTTGTTGTCTCATCCATAAGACTTGGGCACAACAACTGCCCGCAGCTATGTACTCTGCTTCAGCTGTGGATGTTGCTATTGAGTTGTGTTTTTTACTGAACCAAGAAACCAATCTATTTCCAAGCATTGACATGTTCCTGAAGTACTCTTCCTGTAAACTCTATATCCAGCATAGTCTGAGTCTGAGTAACCAATAAGCTTGAATCCACCTTCCTTTGGATACCATAAGCCGACTTCCTGGCATCCCTTCAAATATCTTAGGATTCTCTTAGCTGCAGTCATGTAGCTCTCCTTTGTTGCAGATTGAAATCTTGCACATACACCTACTGCAAAGGTGATGTGTGGCCTGCTTGCTGTTAGATAGAGCAATGATCCAATGAGTGCTCTATATCTTGTTTGATCTACAACTTTGCCATCTGCATCCATGTCCATCTTGACTGATGTGTTCATTGGAACTTTTGCAGAAGACTTTTCTTCCATACCAAATTTCTTCATCAAATCTCTGATATACTTTGTCTGACTTATGAAGGTTCCATCCTTCAATTGCTTGACTTGAATTCCTAGGAAGAAAGTTAGCTCTCCCATCATGCTCATCTAAAATTTACCTTGCATGAGGCTTGAGAACTTGTCACAGAGCTCTTTATTTGTGGAACCAAAAATGATGTCATCCACATATATTTGAACAAGCAGTATACTCTCTCCATCTTGAATTCTGAATAGTGTTCTTTCAACTTTGCCTTTGATGAATCCATTGTCAGTTAGGAATTGAGACAATGTATCATACCATTCTCTAGGTGCTTGTTTCAATCCATATAATGCTTTCTTGAGCTTGTATACCTTATCTCCAATAGTTTTCTGCTCAAAACCTGGAGGTTGTTCAACATAGACTTCTTCCTCTAACAGTCCATTCGAAATGCACTCTTCACATCCATTTGATACACAGTGAAGTTCTTATGTGCAACATAAGCAAGAAACATCCTTATTGCTTCCAATCTTTTAGCAACAGAGCAAATGTTTCATCAAAATCTATACCCTCTTCTTGCAATACCCTTTGACTACCAATCTTGCTTTGTTTCTTACAACAGATCCTTCTTCATTCATCTTGTCTCTGAAAACCCATTTTGTGCCAATTACATTTTGATGGGTTGGCCTCTGCACCATTTCCCATACTTTGTTTCTTTAAAATTGATTCAGATCTTCTTGCATGGCTTGAATCCAATGTGTGTCTTCCAATGTTTGAGACACATCTTTAGGCTCTATCTGGGAAATAAAACAAGTGAACATAGCTTCATGTTGTGCTCTGGATCTAGTTCTTATGCCATCTCTAACACCTCCAATAACTAACCCTGGTGGATGGTCTCTCAGCCATCTCGCATCAGATTGGAGTAAGTCTGCTGTATTTAGCCGCCTCGCAGCTAAGTTGTCTTGAACAACTCTTTCATCTTCATTCAGCTGTAGACTTTCCAGCTGTCTTTGAGATTCAGCTATCTCATCTTCATCCGGGTTGCTTGCTCTTCCAGCCTTCAACATAAGGACTCTTCACGTATAGTTGGTTTGATTAAACTTATCAGCTAACTCTTCAATGTCTTTGTAACGCCCCACTTTTCATAAAGGGATTTTGAGCGTTACTAAAATAAAGAATGCATTTATTTATTTTTAAAACTTAATATAATAAGAAAGTGTATTTAAATGCGCACGAATAAGACATATCTCAAAAACAAAGGAACTATTTGTTTTAATAAATCCAAAAATCCATTACACTTTCACTGCGCTACTCTGATTTTATAAAACGTAGTCTAACTATGAAAATTTCGTTGTGCGACTAACCTTTTTTTATATTTTAAAATAAAATAGATAACTCAAGCGGAAACAATAATGAAGTTTAAAATAATTTACTAAAAATAATTCTGAAATAAGCAACCTTAGAATATTAGCTAAGATGAAAAATAAATATTAATAATATTACAATAAATTAAGAAATAGTACGTCGCATTTGTTTGAATTTGAAAACCAATCAACAATTCAACAATTTAAATCTCTAAAGTGTAAAGTCTTCGGCTATCCCCAACATCGGTAATGCATCCACCCATTTAATCTGAAAATAATTTGAATAATAGGGGTGAGTAACACATACTCAGTAGGGATCCTGACTGTCCAAATTAAATATATACTAGTATAATTTAACAAATTTAAGCACATATACTTTGCCATCTGGCCGAAGCCATCACATATACTTTGCCATTGGCCGAAACCACACATATACTTTGCCATTTGGCTGAAGCCACACATATACTTTGCCATTGGCCGAAGCCACACATATACTTTGCCATTGACCGAAGCCTACTTTGCCATTGGCCGAAGCCACACATATACTTTTCCATTGCCGAAGCCTACTTTGCCATTGGCCGAAGCCACACATATACTTTGCCATTGGCCGAAACCACACATATACTTTGTCATATACTTTGCCATTGGTCAAGCCACACACATACTTTGCCATTGGCCGAAGCCTACTTTGCCATTTCACATAAATAAATACAGATTCTTCACATAAAATATGCACTTCAAGTTCAACAATTATTATCACATTGTCAAGTATAAAATTCATAAAATTATACATGTACATATTTAATAAAGAGAATTAAACTTTGCACTTAAAAGTGTAAAGAAAAATCCCTACCTCGATTAGTGGTCAAACACAACGATGCTTGAATGAGCAATTAAAAGTCCTAATTGTTTGGTTCCTCGCAACCTACAATATACACTTAATAAGATTCCGGGCTAAGTATTAAATATTAACTCTAAATCGAAATAATTATACGTGTAAGATAGGCTATGGTTTTTAGTAGGTGAAATTTATAAAAAAATTATGACTAGAGGTTAAAGTAAAAGAAGTCAAATAGTAAATTTGAAACTTTGGACTTGATTGAAAAACTATGGGGTTCAAATTATAAAAGTCAGAAAATTCAACTGAGTTTGTGGGCCAAAATATAAATTCTGAAAATTTAAAAATAGGATTTGGGGTTCAACTGAAGAGATATGGGGACTATAATGAAAGAAAATAAAACTTTGATTTGGAATCAGGACTTAATAGAAAGGTTAGTAAACTTACTTGAAAATATAAAATTGCAACCTAAACCAAACTCTTACTAAATTTCCAAAAGAAAGTCACTGGACACAAAACTCTAACTTCATATCTGAAAATCCATTTCATCAACCTGTCAACCTCTTTTCCTCCGCTCCAGCCGACGATAGTCGAAGTTCTTCACTCCGGCGGAATAAATTCTCTCACTCACGCACACACACTAAATACATATGAACACACACACACACACCAACACATCACACACACACACACAAATATACATATAAAAACACACCAACACATCACACGTAAACATCAAAACACAGTGATACACCCATATACATATATACATACATTCATAATTATTATACAATAACAACACCCAAAATGAAATCTCATCTATCCACACACACACACACACATATATATATATATATATATTCTCACCTCTATTCCTGTCACCCTCCGTATACGCACACACCAAACTCGGAAGCGGCGGTAGTGGAAACCCGCGAGGGATTTGGGCGCTGGGCATCGATCTCTCTGGCGGCGATGGTTTGTGGTGGCCAGAAGAAGCACGTACAGTTGTAAGTCCAAGCGGCTACGATAATCTAGAGGGGGTGAATAGATTATCTCCATTTTCTCGATTTAGCCCTCTTTTTCGAATCAAACAAGCCAAGACAATAGTAAAGGTGCTGGAAGTAAATAACACGCGTCGATTTATAGAGGTTCAACCCACCTAGGGCCTAATCCTCTACCACCCCAGTATCTCCGGGATGGATTTCAAAAAGAAAAATTATTTTATTAATTACCACAATTAATACAACAACACCTTACAACACCTCTTTTGAGATTACCACAATCTCACTTGAAGATTACCAAATTCTTCAACGGCACTTTGTGAAGATTACCACAATCTTCCGACTTGAAGATTACCAAATTATTCAACACCTCGAAGAACACCTCACTCTTCAATAAGAAGATCACCACAATCTTCTTGCACCTATCACCTAGATCATCCAAGTGTGTTCTTACCACAAGAACACTCACAAGGATATCTTGTGTTGAATGTGTTTGATACATGTTTTTATCTTAATTTTGATGATTTTATTTTTACACCAAAACAATGTTTTTAATTGTTGTCCAAATACTCCTAAATGATTTAAAATGGTTTTAATATTTTTCGGAGTATTTCTTCAAGTGTTATTTTAGATAAAATTGGACAACACTTTTAATGATTTTATGTTTATAAGTTTTTACTTCAAAACAAGGTTCCTAAATGTTGTCTAAATACTCCCGATTGGTTTAAAATGTTTTTACTAAATTTTCGAAGTATTTCTTGAGTTTTATTTTCGACAAAAATTGGACAACATTTTTGTCTCGAGGTCAACCGGTCGCCGTAGAGGCAACCCGTGACAAGATGAATTTTGGAACATAAAATGAGACGGAGGAGAAAATGACCAGGTCGACGTCGACCGGGTGTGTCGGTGTCGACCGTGACGCGTCGACCAATCGACCCTCTCGGCCGACCGGTGCACAGGCATTAAAATTGAAACGGAACAATTGCTCCTTGAAAAACCATTGATGGGGATCGATCGAGGTCGGTCGTCGACGGCCTAAGTCCCCCCGACCGCCCGTGTTAATTTTATGTGTGTTCTTCAAACGTCTATTTCTGTGCGACCGGTCGCCCTATCTTTTGACAGCAAAATTCTGACCGTTTGACAGCAGACATCTTTTCCTTAAATTTTGGTATTGATTTCTAACAGCTATATTCTTGATTTTAATTGTATTTTTCTGTAGATTTTCTATCCCCAAGAGGAGCCTATGCTTGATCAATCATCTCCTATAAATAGAGGAAGTTTTGGAGCAACCAATACAACAATTGAGATACAACACAACACGATACACTTCAAGCAAATATTTGTTCTTCATAGTTATTATTCTTGTTGTAATTTTGCCTAGCTTATCACTTTCACATCCTTGAGGTCTAGGCTATTCTTGATTACACTTTGCACTCATATTGTAATATTCATTATTGAGTTGTAATCTTGATTTTTGGTCATCATTCAACACAAGACATCCTTGTGAGTATTCTTGTGGTAAGAATACACTTGGGTGATCTAGGTGATAGGTGTTTCAAGAGTATGGTGCTCTTGAGGTGTTGAAGAATTTGGTATTCTTCAAGATTGAAGATTGTGGTGATCTTCAAAGGTGCCGTTGAAGGAAGATTGTGGTAATCTTCAAAGGGAGATTGTGGTAATCTCCAAAGGTGGTGTTGAAGAAGAGTGTGGTGCTCTTCAAGGTGTTGTAAGTTGAGTTTGTATTAATTTTGGTAATTAATAAAATCTTTTTTCTTTTTTGAAATCCATCCCGGATATACTGGGGTGGTAGAGGATTAGGCCCTAGGTGGGTTGAACCTCTGTAAATCGACGCGAGTTGTTTACTTCCCGCACCTTTATTATTGTCTTGGCTTGTTTTGTTCAAAAAAGAGGGCGAAATCGAAAAGATGGAGATAATCTATTCACCCCCCCTCTAGATTATCGTAGCCGCTTGGACTTACAAGTGGTATCAAAGCCAAACTCTTTGTCAAGCTCGTTTCACATCGTGAGTGAAGAGGAACGATCGTCGACTACGAACGAAGCTCATCTTACCGACACCTCCACCACCAAGCCACCACTATTTGATTCCAAAAATTTTATATTTTGGAAAGAAAGAATGGAATGTTATCTACAAGGTTGCGGGTTCGATATTTGGAACATCGTCATAAATGGAGAATCCATTCCGATGATAGACACACCATACACCTCCAAAGTTTTCAAAGAGCTCAATGATGAAGAGAAGAAAATCATCTCCTTAAATGGTAAAGCTCTCAATATTTTATATTGTTCACTTACCAACTTGGAATTTAATCTTATTGTAGGAATTCGATCGGCTCATGAAGTATGGCAAAAATTAGAAGCCATTCATGAAATATATGCAAATGATAGGAGCAACTCAAAAGCATCTACTTCTCAAAGGAATACAAGGTCAAATCTAAGGAACAAGCCTTTTACAACATCCAACTATGAAGTAGTTGACCAATGTTTTATGGGCATCGAAGAAGAAAACGAGGTATGTCTTAAACCCTCTACTTCCTATGATATTGTTATACAAAATGATTATAGTGATTTGCAAAATGATTTTGATGAACTTCAAAATGAATTCCAAAGCTTGCTTGTTAAATACAAAAATTTGAAAAAGGAATTCAATGCTTTGAAAAATGATAAGGATAGTTTATTTACCTCCTATGAATCACTATCATATGCTCACACCACCACACTTGATAAGGTTAGAAACCTTGAAAAAGAAAATAGTACTCTTGTTGAGAATGTTAATTGCATGAAAAAGGATTTATCAAAATCCAACTTGAATACCGATAAAATGACCGATATTGTTGATATTCATATTTGTGATAAATTGAAACAAGGACTTGACCATAAGCCTAATGTTGTTAATTATATGAAAAATAGTCAAGTCCCTATGCATGTTGGTCATTATGCTTCAAAAATTATTACTTGTTTCTATTGCGGTAAAAAGGGTCATACGGCTAATTCTTGTCGGGCTAGAAATAGCTCTAATTATTTTTGGAGACCTAAAAGTCTCAAAACTAATCCCAAAGGACCCAAGCACTTGAGGGTACCACAAAACAATGTTATATTAGGTACCCGGCGGAATAAAAATCAAGGAAAATTCATACCGCCTAGAAGACATCAAATGAGTGTCTCATTTGATCAAATGAGAAGATATCACCACAATGAATTTTCAAGAGAAAGACACTTTCAAAAATGGGAAGGCCACAATGCTTGGAGATGGAGCAATTGGAGAAGCCATCATCAACAAGATGATTTTCAAAGGGGAAGATACCATCAACAACGGGAATGGCACAACCCATGGAAATGGCGTAATTGGTAAACCGTATCTCCCCATTTAAATATGCATTTTATTTAGTTATTATGCATGTCTTTATTTGTGCCTATATTTTCAAAATGAGTTTTCAAAATATTTAATTTTAAAATTAAGGTCTTCAATATATATTTGTGTTTTAGAAAATTCCTTGAAAAAAAGACCTTGTATGATGCTTATATTAAACTCTTGTGTATTTGCTTAGACTTAGTTGATTTATCATTTCTTATGAAATTTTATGGCATGAGCTTACTTGCGATATCTTTTATTGTTTTAGACTACACTTGTATCATTTTTGTTTTGTGCAAGTCTTGTTTAAGAATTGTGTAGGATTCATATATCATCACAAATGCCCATCTACGTCATAATATGTCAAGAGTAACATGAACTATCGAGAAATTTTTGGTATTTCGCAACAAGTTTGATGAACAAGGCAAGGTTAGTAATTCAAAGGTATTGTCAAGAAGAAGGTATTGATTTTGATGTAATATTTGCACTCATAGCACATTTAGAAGTTATTTGCACTTAACTTGCCCATTCTTGTTTTGAGAAAATTCCAAGCTTTACCAAATGGATGTTAAATCCAATTCTCTAAATGGTTTTATTCAAATAGAAGTCTATCGGAGTTTAAAATTTTAGGCCAAATGATTTTTATAAAAGGCCTTGTACGGTTGATACAAGTATCCCGTATATGGTTTGATAGACTTAACTATTTTTGCAAAATAATTTTACAAGAGGTAAAGTTGATACTACATTTTTTTTTGAAAAAGGGCAAGATTGTTTACTTATGCAAATTTATGTTGATATTTTTGGTGCTACTAATGAATATTTGTGCAAGACATTCTTCCAAGTCAATGCAAGGTGAACATAAGGTGAACATGATGAGGAAAGCTCAATTTCTTCATTGGAATTCAAGTTCAACAATGCCAAGAAGGTGGTTATATTCCACACTCAAAGTATAGAAAAGAAGAAATGAGGCATTGAAAAGGAAAGAACCATTTCAACCTATATGGCTACAAATGCGAAGATTGACAAAAGGTTGAAGTAGGTGTGTTGATTGACAAACATTTCAGGTATGCTTATCTTCGTCTATTACTCCTTAAGACTCAACATTTTATATACCTTATGTCTATATGCTCGACTTAAAACAATCCCAACGAATCTCATTAAAGTGCCGTTAAAAGAAGTTTTCAAATATTTGCAAGGCACTTCCTCTTATGACTTGTTCATCCAAAGTTTTAAAACGTTATTATTTTTTTTGGGATAACAAGTCCGGTAATAATAATTTTTCAAAATATGGTTCGTCATAAACGAACTAAACATATTGAGATTCGATATTTTTTCAAAGGGATTGCATGTTTAACAAAAACTTGAGATGTGTTTAATTTCATCTCAAGGATAACTCGCGGACTTTTTAATCGCTCACCGCCGAGTATTTTACCTCATTTCGAGCTTGATTATGACATAATGTATATTGAATGAGGTCTACGTTTGCATTTTGCACGTTTTCAAAACTTAGGGGCGAAAAATCGGATTTTTTGATCATATGTCGGACTTTCAAAATAGAACAGAACCAGTGGGCTGCCAGGGCAGGGACCGACCGTCGCCCACTAGCTCGACCGATCGCCCTATGCCCTGACCGGTCGCCCACTGCTTAAGTTTGGTTAAAACCGTCTCTGTTCTTGTATTTTGGCAGTTTAAGGTTTTTCCTCTCTATTTCGTCCCCTTTGCAAATTTCACACACATTTCACTTCAAATGTATTTTATTGCATACATTTCATATCTTGGATGTATTTAGGCTCGATTATCATCATCATTGCTCGTCTTTACCGATTAAATGGTAAGAATTCTACTTCCTTATCTCAGTTGGGTTGAACCCTTGAGAACCTGGCCTATATGTATTTTCTTGATAAAATTTGTATATGTTTGTGATGAGATTGTTATTTATGATATATTGTATTGTGCTTAAACTGATTTGGTGATGAAAAACTTGGCTTGATTGCACTTACAAGGGCTTTATATATCTTCTTCAATTTTTTGACGCCCGCCAAGTGTTCGATAAAATGTCTTAATGAAAAATTCATCACCTACATGATTCTCTTGTTTTCAAATGTCTTATATATTTATAGAGATCATGTTTTGCCAATCAAATGAGTTTTCATAAGCTTCTACAAGTCGTATGATCGACTCTTTCCTCCTATTTGGTCTATAAGCTTCAATGTTCAAATAGCTCGATACATCGGTTTAGTTACGCACTTTGATATGATTATATGATGTTTTTATCGTGCTAACATTCTTTTTGATGATTCCAAAGGGGGAGAAACAGAAATTGGCTCATTAGCTCAAAGAAGCTAATAAAAGCTCGTTATAAAAGCTATAAGCTATGGCTTCTTAAAGTCATAAGTTGTGAAATATATTTAGTCCAATTGTTGCTTGATGGATTTATATACTTGCCTAATGATGTTTTGTTGACAGGGGGAGCTTATAAGCTCTTGAACAAAATGTATAAGCTAAAGCTTTTAGCTTGTGGTTCAATGCTTTTACATTATTCTTGATATGCTTATTGATAGGAGGAGCTTGTGCTTATCTTTGGATAATATTTACTCCCTTACTTGGTTGATTATGTGTTTTTTGGAAATTTTGGTTGCTTCCAAACGGTTAGATGTTTTTACCGGAAAATCGTTTTTAAAATTGTCCTCCTAATATTTCTAAAAATTGTTTTGGTTTGTAATCATCAAAAAGGGGGAGATTGTTTGATACATGTTTTTATCTTAATTTTGATGATTTTATTTTTTACACCAAAATAATATTTTTAATTGTTGTCCAAATACACCTAAATGATTTAAAATGGTTTTAATATTTTCCGGAGTATTTCTTCAAGTTTTATTTTAGATAAAATTGGACAACACTTTTAATGATTTTATGTTTATAAGTTTTTACTTCAAAACAAGGTTCCTAAATGTTGTCTAAATACTCCCGATTGGTTTAAAATGTTTTTACTAAATTTATTTAGTTTTATTTTCGACAAAAATTGGACAACATTTCTGTCTCGAGGTCAACCGGTCGCCGTAAAGGGCAACCCGTACCTGAAGATGAATTTTGGAACAGAAAATGAGATGGAGGAGAAAATGACCAGGTCGACCGATCGACCAGGGTGTCGACCGGTCGACCCCCTGTCGACCGGTACCTGGGCATTAAAATTGAAACAGAACAATTGCTCCTTGAAAAACCATTGAGGGGGACCGGTTAGGGTCAAGGTCGACCGGTCGAAGTCCCCCCTGACCGGTCGCCTGTTAATTTTCTTTGTGTTCTTCAAACGTCTATTTCTGTGCGACCGGTCGCCCTATCTTTTGACAGCAAAATTCTGACCGTTTGACAGCAGACATCTTTTCCTTAAATTATGAGATTAATTTCTAACAGCTATATTCTTGATTTCAATTGTATTTTTTCTGTAGATTTTCAATCCCCAAGAGGAGCCTATGCTTGATCAATCATCTCCTATAAATAGAGGAAGTTTTGGAGCAACCAATACAACAATTGAGATACAACACAACAAGATAAACTTCAAGCAAATATTTGTTCTTCATAGTTATTATTCTTGTTGTAATGTTGTCTAGCTTATCACTTTCACATCCTTGAGGTCTAGGCTATTCTTGATTACACTTTGCACTCATATTGTAATATTCATTATTGAGTTGTAATCTTGATTTTTGGTCATCATTCAACACAAGACATCCTTGTGAGTATTCTTGTGGTAAGAATACACTTGGGTGATCTAGGTGATAGGTGTTTCAAGAGTATGGTGCTCTTGAGGTGTTGAAGAATTTGGTATTCTTCAAGATTGAAGATTGTGGTGATCTTCAAAGGTGCCGTTGAAGGAAGATTGTGGTAATCTTCAAAGGGATATTGTGGTAATCTCCAAAGGTGGTGTTGAAGAAGAGTGTGGTGCTCTTCAAGGTGTTGTAAGTTGAGTTTGTATTAATTTTGGTAATTAATAAAATCTTTTTTCTTTTTTGAAATCCATCCCGGATATACTGGGGTGGTAGAGGATTAGGCCCTAGGTGGGTTGAACCTCTATAAATCGACGCGTGTTGTTTACTTCCCACACCTTTATTATTGTCTTGGCTTGTTTTGTTCGAAAAAGAGGGCGAAATCGAAAAGATGGAGATAATCTATTCACCCGCCCTCTAGATTATCGTAGCCGCTTGGACTTATAGAAAGATGACCACAAATTCAAGATTACAACTCGATAATGGATAATACAAATTTGAGTGCAAGTGTAATCAAGAAATAAAGCCTAGACCTCAAGATGTGAAAGTGATAAGCTACACAAATTACAACAAGAATAATAACAATGAAGAACAAATATGTTTGCTTGAATGTATCTTGTTGTGTTGTAGTATTCTCTCTTATTGTGTTACTTCAAATCTTCCTCTATTTATAGGAGATGATTGATCATTGATAGCCTCCTCTTGGTGACTGATTTCTACAAAAAAAAATGCAATTAAAATCAAGATTATAGCTGTTAGAAATCAACCCAATAATTTGGGGAAAAGCTGTCTGCTGCACAATGGTTAGAATTTTGCTGTCAAACAATAGGGCGACCGGTCGCATAGAAAAAGACGTTTGAAATTAAGAACACATTTTTACACAGGGCGACCGGTCGACCTTGTGTCCAGTCGGTCGAGGCCTTCAAAAAACAAGTTCAGGAAGTTCTGTTCCAAGCAATTATTCCCAGACATCGGTCGACCCTGGGGCGACCGGTCGACGCCACCGGTCAACGCCAAGGTCGACTGGTCGACCTCCTCATTTTTATTTCTGTTGCGTTTTCTATTTCAAAACATATCTGCAGGTACGGGTTGCCCTATAGGGCGACCGGTTCAACGCGAAACGGAAGTGTTGTCCAATTTTTATCGAAAATTAACTTCAAGAAATACTCCGAAAAAATAGTAAAAACATTTTAAATCGATTGGGAGTATTCGGACAACATTTAGGAATATTGTTTTGATGTAAAAACACATTAACACAAAATCATTAAAAATGTTGTCCAATTTTTGTCGAAAATAAACTTGAAGAAATACTCCGAAAAATTAGTAGAAACAATTTAAATCATTTAGGAGTATTTGGACAACATTTAAAAACATTGTTTTGGTATAAAAACAAAATCATCAAAATCATGATAAAAATATTTATCTAACAAACTCCCCTTTATTATGATTACAAACCAAAACAATTTAAAGAGGTCGATTTAGAAAACAAAACAATTTTACCGGTTAAAACATTAACTATCCGTTGTGAGCGACAACATTCCACGCAATATAATTACAAGGATGGGAGTATAGATATACAAAAACATTTAACAAAAGCTCCCCCTATCAACATGCACAACAAGAGTAATATAGAAGCAATCAACCAAAAGCTAAAAGCTCAGTTTTTACATTTTGAGCTTAAGTATCAAGAGCTTATAAGCTCCCCCTGTCAACAAAACATCATTAGACATGTATATGAGTCCATAATGCATCAAATGGACTAAATATGATCCACAACTTTTGGCTTTTAATAGCTACAGCTTATAGCTTCTTATGTAGAGCTTATCTTAGCTTCTTTGAGCTAATGAGTTTATAACCTGTTTCTCCCCTTTGGAATCAACAAAAAGAATGTTAGCACGATAAAAACATCATATATCCATATCAAAGTGTGCAACTTAACCGATTTATCGAGCTATTTGAACATTGAAGCTTATAAACCAAATAAGAGGGAAAAGTCGATCATATGACTTGTAGAAGCTCATGAAAACTCATTAGATTTGTAAAACCTGATCTCTATAAATATATAAGACATTTGAAAATGAGAGAATCATGTAGGTGATGCATTTTTCTTTGAAACATTTTTTCGAACACTTGGCGTGCGTCAAAAATAGAAGAAGATATATATAGCCCTTGTAATTGTAATCAAGCCAAGTTTTTCATCACCAAAAGCAATATTACAAATATCATCCAACAACAATTAATAAGCTCATCATAAACATATACGAATTGCATCAAGAAATATACATATAAGCCAAGTTCTCAAGGTTCAACCCAATTGAGATAAAGAGGTAGGATTCTTACCATTTAATCGGTAAAGATGAGCAATGATGATGATAAACGAGAATAATGAAGTTCAAGATATAGAATTAATGCATGATAACAAATTTGAAGTGAAATTTGTGTGCAAATGTCAAAGGGGACGAAAAATGAACGAAAAGAGCTAAAATGGCTAAGTGTTAGAACATAAATGTTTTATCACAAAATAGCTCTGAGCGACCGGTCGGAGATGAGGGCGACCAGGTCGAGGGAATGGCCGACCGGTCGGCCTCAGCCCAGACCGCCCACTGGTTCATTCAGTTTTGCAAAATTCGAAGTTTGAACCACAAATTCGATTTTTCGCCACTAAGTTTTAAAAACGTGCAAAATGCAAACGAAAACCTCATTGAATATGCATTATGTCTAACTAAGCTCGAATTGAGGTAAAAGACTCGGCGGTTAGCGATTAAAAATAAATGTCCGCGAGTTATCTTTGAGACAGAATTAAACACATTTCAATTTTTTGTTTTTAGAAACGCAATCCCTTAGAAAAAGATATCGAATCTCAATATGTTTAGTTCGATTATGACGAACCATATTTTGAGAAATTATAATCACCGGACTTGTTTTCCCAAAAAATATGAACGTTTTAAAATTTTGGATATACAAGCCATAAGAAGAAGTGCCTTTCAAATATTTGAGAATTTCTTTTAACGACACTTTAATGAGATTCGTTGGGATTATTTTTAGGTCGCGCATACAGACATAAGGCAAAAAAAATGTCGAGACTATGGAGTAGTTGTCACGCCCCAAACGGGACGCGACGAACGATCCACAACTTAAATACAATAACCAAACAGTCCAGACAAATATCAACGAGAACCCAATGAAACAGTCTAAATAGCAAATGAAATAAATAACAAGTACAAATACAACTTACAGTCCACAATCCATAATCCAAATTACATACCCGAAAATCAACCAAATACAACAACTTAAAGTCAAAGGGTCCTACGCCCTTCAGTTACAAACCGGAATGGAAAGAAATACAAAAGTCCAACAACAACACAAGAAAAGAGTCCAATCAACAACAAGAAGAAGTAGTAAATCCAACAAGCGGAATACAAGGTCTCAATCCAGGGCCGGTTCAGCATCTTCAACGAAATCCTCATCTAAGGTTAGAAAATAGGTGGGGATGAGACAGAAATCTCAGTGGATGGGGTGATCGTGTGCAAGTGTGGCACAATATAGTCAATGTGAGAAAACAAATTATATGAAAACGCGTGAGTATGATGCATGAATTCACACACATCCACAAGCGTCGTGATAAATATATTTAAGTAATATACTTATACATTTGAGAAAAACGATTCATGGTCACACAGCACTATGTGATTGATTCAGAGACAGTAGGATTGCGTGCGAAAATGTAACGCCAATCCCATGCAAGACAAATAATGGTTGCGTCACGGATTTGTAGCGCGCAACCAATGCAAAACAAGTAAGCGGTTGCGTATGGATTTGTAGCGCCAACCAAACGGGTCCGATAACTCGGAATCGTGTGGATCGATGCGATTCCTTTGTTCTTCCTTGTAACTCCCCGGCGATGGTCCAAGACCGCACCTTATCACTCCATAGCAAAGACAAAATCCACAAAATCCATGAGCTTGCAAGGCTCAAATCTGTCATAATCATGATTATACCTCAAGTACTACGACCCGCTTCCCTTGGACAAACTCCGTCCCTCGCCATTGGATTAGGACGATGGGGCCGGAGAGTAGAATAGCAAAGAGCTACCTGGTTCCATCCCCGACGTATCCATTCCGACTGTGAGCTCGACACACCAAGTTGACTCAGGCAGGAAAGTAATTACAAGTACATGCAGTCAACCCGGGTATTTGGATGAAGATGATCATCAGAATGATAAGCAATCTTCGATATCTTGAAATATTAGGTGGAACATAAGTCCCGTTATAGATTTAAAATCGCAAGGCAAGGAAGTCGCTCCGCAATCGGGTATTAATCGGTCAAATTGATCCGATAAGTCAAGGTTTTTTTGGGAAAGTAAAATACTTTAATTAAATCTCCAAGTCAGAGGGTCCAGGGATATTTTAGTAAAAGATAAAATAATTTGAGTTAGGTCCTTTATAAAAGAAAAATTGCAATTTAGCCCCGTTTTGTAAAAATCAACACTTTTGGGGTTAAAATTGAATAAATAAATATCCCGACCTTGAAAAATTATGAGGTTAGTTCCTAAATTCTCTAAATTGTTCAGATATTCAGGTTTTTTAAGTTTTGAGGTCGAGTTTTTATAAAATTCTCACATTGGCCCCAAATTTGTAAAAATTGCCAATTCGGACCTTAAGTTTAAAATAATCGGAACTCACAAACCAGAAGGGATTTTAATGTGATTCCAGTTGGAAAATGTCACTAAGGTTAGTAGGATATTGGGACAAAAGCAGTGTTTAAAATAAATATGTGTAGGTCCTTTAACTTTTGAAAATATCATTTTTGTCCAATTTTGAAATAATTGCCTTTAAGGCTTTTAGGGGTCCAATTGTTATGAAATTTGAACCTTGGGTCCAAAATATAATTAAGTTATAGTTAAGTTAGTATTTCCAGGTGCATGGGCTGCATAAGTCCTGGAAATTTCATTTGGGTCCTCAAGTTTAGTATTTTACACATTAGTCCCTCAATTTTTGTAAAATTACTTTCCAAGCCCTAACCACTTGGATTTTTGGAATACTTTTAAAATATGTAATTCCCAGTACCTTAAGAGTAAAAATTTCAAATTTTAAAGTTAAGGTCTGGTACAGTTTTAAAAATTGCAAAGTAGCCCTTAAACTTTCAAAATTTTACAATCTAGTCCTTGGGCTTTTAAAGGTTGATTTTATTTATCTTAAAACTCTTAAAACTTTATTAAAATGTCCAAAAGTCATTTTTGAACCTGAGTACAGTCCCAAATTTCGAAATTTGCAGAGGGGTCCTTTAACTTTCATTTTCTTGCAATTTAGTCCACCAACTTTCCATTTTTACATTTTTAAGTCCAAAATTGAAATTTAATCAATTATGCTCGACTTTTCCAGGTTATAAGGCATCCAAAACATAGATTGTAAAGATCATACACATGCATGTCCAATACATACAAGAATTCATCAATTAAAACATTAAATTGCACATGCATGCACCTAAAATTCAATAAATAGCAATTTTGAGCAACTCTTGAGAATTGTTATGATTTGATATATAAAATTGACATGCAATACATAGATTATATATATCTCAAGGCTCATGATCAATTTTCTACATGCATTTTAATAAAACACCTAAAAGTTGGAAAATATTTTTCCACCCACCTTAAAATTGGAAATTGTGAAATAAAAGGGATAATTTCACAATTTTTGGATGAGGCTTCTTAGGTCAGCCCCTAATTCAAAAAAATATCAAAAATTTGAAGTTAGAAAAATGAGAGAAAATTAAGGAGAAAAAGAAGGAAATAAGGAAATGAGAAGGACTACACTTTACCTTGTGTAGTAGGTGTTTGGAGACTAGTTGAAGCTTAAAAATTGGAAATTTTGGCTCAACTCCAAAATCACCTAAGGTCAGCCCCTATTTCTCAAAAATTAAAAAGGGGTGTTAAAATTTGAAAAAAATAGAAAGAATAGGGAAGAAGGGGTCTAGTACTCAATTCTTACCTTGTAGTCTAAATTCCTCTACTATTTCTTCTTCAAGCTTGAGGTCCTTCTTCAAAAATGTTGTCAAGCTCTCATCTTCAAGATCTTCTAAATGTACCTCCAAACCAAATTCAAACTTAAGTTAAGAAGGTGGAAGAGATGAACAATGTGATATCAAAAATGGATTGAAGATAAAATTTCTTACCTTGGTATAGTGATGGTTCGATGTTTATGGAGTATAAGGAGGAAAATGTTGAAAATTTTTCTAAGTATAGAAGAAGAAAGTAAGAAGAAGAGTAGAGAGAAGTTGAGAGTTTTTAGAGAGAAGGAGGAGGATTTTTGCTAGAGAATAAATGTGTTAGATGAAAAAAATGAGATGAATTTTTGTGGAATAAGGCCATTTGGCCGTCCAAGTGAGAGAGAGAGAGAGAAATTTTTGTTCAAATTTGTGTCTTGCATTTTGCCTCATGCATGGGAGACAATCTTAAGGTCAAAGGTATGGGCAAGACTTGGTTTGAATGGAATGTTGGAAGACTTCCAACATGTTGGCAAAAATATTATTAAAGAAATAATATAAGAGATGATGTGTATAATGTTTGAATTAATGGTATAATTATACACAAGATGACTAATATAAGGTGTAGGTGTACAAGAGTTGGATGATATTTTTACTCCAAAAATATCCATGTTGGCCGTCCATACTGAGGGCAATTTGGTAATTCCATATATTGTTTTTTGTCCCAAATTTGATGATAATAGATGAAATATATCAATATCCAAAATAATTAGTGATTTCCTTGATCACTTATAAGTCTCATGATCACTTAATCCAAATCAAAATCTTAATTCTATAAGGTAAAAGTCTCTTAAAATTCTAAGGTGACTAATAAATACAAAAATAGTAATAATGATCACTCAAGTGATCATAAATGCAAAATAGAATTAATGAACATCATGATCACAAGTAATTAAATAAAATGAAATAAGGTACAAAATATATGTATTATTAAAAATTACCCGCCAAAATGACGCGGTAAAATAGTCGATCAAAAGTATAAATGACAATAAGGATCAATTAATAGCTCGGAAAAATCGGGGCTTCACAGTAGTAAACGTAAATAAACATACCTCGAACTTGTTTGTTAATCAATATGCCTTCCTCAACCTTTGTCAATCTTTACATTGGTAGCCATAGAGGTTGAGATGGTTCTTCCTTCTACAATGTCTAACTTCTTCAAAGGTTCTATTGTTGACTTTGATTGTGAAATATAATCACCTTCTTAGCATTGTTTAACTTGAAGTCCAAAGAAGAAATTGAGCTCCCCCATCATAATCATCTTAAATTTACCTTGCATCAACTTAGAAAACATCTTGCACAAAAATTCGTTAGTAGCACCAAATCAACTCAAATTTGCACTAATAAGCAATCTTGCCCCTTTTTTTTTTTTTTCAAAAACAAGGAGAGTAGTATCAACTTTACCTCTTGTAAAACCATTTTGCAAAAAAAATAGCTAAGTCTATCATACAATACACGGGATGCTTATTTTAAACATACAAGGCCTTTTATAAAAGTCATTTGTCCTAAAAAAATTTTAAAATCCCGGTTGTTTTACATAGACTTTTTTTTGAATAAAACCATTTAGAAAGGTGGATTTAACATCCATTTGGTAAAGCTTGAAATTTTCTTAAAACAAGAATAGGCAAGTAAAATGCGAATGCTTCTAAATGTGCTATGGGTGCAAATGTATCATCAAAATCAATACCTTCTTCTTGACAATACCTTTGAGCTACTAACCTTGCCTTGGTTATCAAGCTTGTTTCGAAATACCATAAATTTCTGCAAAATCTTAACAAGATATCTTGCACAAGAGCATAGTAATATCGAATGATAGAAACACTATAATAAGCAACACACACTATGCTTAAAAACAAATCATCAAGAGTTTCATAAAACATGTAAGTTCAAATAAGCTTATAGAAAGCTATATAAGGTCTCTTTTGAAATATGAAAACCCGAGAGCATATAGTTGAGACCTCATTTAAGAGAAGTATTTGAACAAGAGTTTTGACAAGAATGAATATGTGCAATCAAATGCATAATTTGAGAGGAGGATAAAAATCAAATGTTTTATCAAAAAAAATATAATCCTTTACAAGTCTCGGATAAAACAAGCTTTATCGAATAATGCCTAATCGAAAAATCCTCTAAATGGCACTTTTATGAAATACTTTGAAATATCTTGAAAAACAAGCACATAGGCATATGGCAAAAATATATCGAGTCTATGATATGAATACCAATGATGAGCGTACCTCGATAGTTTATGCTCCTTCTTGACACATAATGAGTAGATAACTATTGATGAAGATATATAAATCCTACACAATTCTTAAAACAAATTTTGCCGAAAACATAGTAATGGAAAGTGTAGGCTAAAGCAATAAAGAATGTCACAAGTATGCTTATGCTATATAAATCCATAATAGATAATAAATCACAATAGTCATAGTAAATGCACAAGAGTTTTAAAAATATCATGCAAGGTCTCTTTTTTTTTTAAGATTTTAAAAGCACAAATATTTATTGAAGACCTTAACAAAAAAAATTTGAAAAATCATTTTGACAATTAAGGCACAAATAAAAACATGCATAATAACAAAATAAAATGCATATTTAAATAGGGAGATACGATTTACCAATTACGCCATTTCCATGGGTTGTGTCTTTCCAATTGTTGATGATATCTTCCCTTTTGAAAATCATCTTGTTGATGATGGCTTCTCTAATTTCTCCATTTCCAAGCATTGTGTCCTTCCCATTGTTGATAGTGTATTTCTCTTGAAAATTCATTATGGTGATGTCTTCTTCTTTGATCAAATGAGACGGTCATTTGATGTCTTCTTAGCGGTATGAATTTTCCTTGATTATTATTTCGTCGGGTACCTAATATGACATTGTTTTGTGGTACCCTCAAATGTTTGGGTCCTTTAGGATTAGCTTTGAGACTTTTAGGTCTCCAATAATGATTAGAGCTATTTCTATCCCGACAAGAATTAGCCGTGTGACCCTTTTTACCACAATAGAAACAAGTTATAATTTTTGGAGCATAATGACCAACATGCATAGGGACTTGATTATTTCTCATATGATTAACAACATTAGGTTTATGATCAAGTCCAAGTTTCAAATTATCACAACTATGAACATCAACAATTTTGGACATTTAATTGGTACTCAAGTTAAATTTTAATAAATCCTTTTTCATGCAATTAGTATCCTCAACAAGAGTATTATTTTCTTTTTCAAGGTTTCTAACCTTATCAAGAGTGGTGGTGTGAGCACATGATAGTGATTCATAGGAAGTAAATAAACTATCCTTGTCATTTTTCAAAACATTGAATTCCTTTTTCAAATTTTTGTATTTAACAAGTAAGCTTTGGAATTCATGTTGAAGCTCATCAAAATCATTTTGCAAATCACTATAATCATTTTGTAATTCATTATCATAGGAAGTAGAAGGTTTAGAACTTACCTCTTTTTCTTCTTCGAAGCCCATAAGACACAATTCGTTTTCATCGTCGTCGGAAGTTGTAGGAAGCTCATCCCATGTTGTTAGGTTTGATGTTGTATCCATTTGAGAAGTAGATACTTTTGAGTTGCTCCTTTCATTTGCATATACTTCTTCTAATTTTTTCCATACTTCATGTGCCGATTTAATTCCTACAATATGATCATATTCCGAAATGGTAAGTGAACAATAAATAATATTAAGAGCTTTACCATTTAAGGAGATGATTTTCTTCTGTTCACCATTGAGCTCCTTGAGAACATTGGAGGTGTGAGGTGTATTTTTCATCGGAATGGATTCTTCATTAATGACCGTGTTCCAAATATCGAACCCGCAACTTTGTAGATAGCATTCCATTCTTTCTTTCCAAAATATGTAATTTTTGGAATAAAATAGTGGTGGCTTGTTGGTGGAGGCGTCGGTAAGGTAGACTTCATTCGTAGCCGATGATCGTTCCTCTTTACTCGCGATGTGGAACGAGCTTGCCAAAGAGTT
The DNA here is from genome assembly GCA_016081115.2 of Rehmannia glutinosa. Classification (NCBI taxonomy): domain Eukaryota; kingdom Viridiplantae; phylum Streptophyta; class Magnoliopsida; order Lamiales; family Orobanchaceae; genus Rehmannia; species Rehmannia glutinosa. The sequence continues at coordinate 76,153,635 of CM071927.1, read as the reverse complement.
TGGCTTTGATACCACTTGTAAGTCCAAGCGGCTACGATAATCTAGAGGGGGGTGAATAGATTATCTCCATTTTCTCGATTTAGCCCTATTTTTCGAATCAAACAAGCCAAGACAATAGTAAAGGTGCGGGAAGTAAATAACACGCGTCGATTTATAGAGGTTCAACTCACCTAGGGCCTAATCCTCTACCACCCCAGTATCTCCGGGATGGATTTCAAAAAGAAAAAAGATTTTATTAATTACCACAATTAATACAACAACACCTTACAACACCTCTTTTGAGATTACCACAATCTCACTTGAAGATTACCACATTCTTCAACGACACCTTGTGAAGATTACCACAATCTTCCGACTTGAAGAATACCAAATTCTTCAACACCTCGAAGAGCACCTCACTCTTTAATAAGAAGATCACCACAATCTTCTTGCACCTATCACCTAGATCATCTAAGTGTGTTCTTACCACAAGAACACTCACAAGGATATCTTGTGTTGAATGATGACCACAAATTCAAGATTACAACTCGATAATGGATAATACAAATTTGAGTGCAAGTGTAATCAAGAAATAAAGCCTAGACCTCAAGATGTGAAAGTGATAAGCTAGGCAAATTATAACAAGAATAATAACAATGAAGAACAAATATGTTTGCTTGAATGTATCTTGTTGTGTTGTAGTATTCTCTCTTATTGTGTTGCTTCAAATCTTCTTCTATTTATAGGAGATGATTGATCATTGATAGGCTCCTCTTGGTGACTGATTTCTACAAAAAAATGCAATTAAAATCAAGATTATAGATGCTAGAAATCAACCCCATAATTTAGGGAAAAGCTGCCTGTTGCACAACGGTTAGAATTTTGCTGTCAAACAATAGGGCGACCAGTCGCGTAGTAAAAGATGTTTGAAAATAAGAACACATTTTTACAGGCGGCCCGGTCGGAGAGGTCCATTCGGTCGACCCTGTGTCCAGCCGGTCGAGGCCTTCAAAAAACAAGTTCAGGAAGTTCTGTTCCAAGCAATTACTCCCAGACACCGGTCGACCCTGGGGCGACCGGTCGACACCCAGGTCGACTGGTCGACCTCCTCATTTTGATTTCCGTTGCGTTTTCTGTTTCAAAACATATCTTCAGGTACGGGTTGCCCTATAGGGCGACCGGTCCAACACGAAACGGAAGTGTTGTCCAATTTTTATCGAAAATAAACTTCAAGAAATACTCTGAAAAAATAGTAAAAACATTTTAAATCGATCAGGAGTATTTGGACAACATTTAGGAACATTGTTTTGATGTAAAAACACATTAACACAAAATCATTAAAAGTGTTGTCCAATTTTTGTCGAAAATAAACTTGAAGAAATACTCCGGAAAATTAGTAGAAACAATTTAAATCATTTAGAAGTATTTGGACAACATTTAAAAACATTGTTTTGGTATAAAAACAAAATCATCAAAATCATGATAAAAATATTTATCTAACAAACTCCCCCTTTTTTGATGATTACAAACCAAAACAATTTAAAGAGGTCGATTTAGAAAACAAAACAATTTTACCGGTTAAAAAATTAACTATCCGTTGTGAGCGACAACATTCCACGCAATATAATTACAAGGATGGGAGTATAGATATACAAAAACATTTAACAAAAGCTCTCCCTATCAACATGCACAACAAGAGTAATATAGAAGCAATCAACCAAAAGCTAAAAGCTCAGCTTTTACATTTTGAGCTTAAGTATCAAGAGCTTATAAGCTCCCCCTGTCAACAAAACATCATTAGACATGTATATGAGTCCATAATGCATCAAATGGACTAAATATGATCCACAACTTTTGGCTTTTAATAGCCACATCTTATAGCTTCTTCTGTAGAGCTTATCTTAGCTTCTTTGAGCTAATGAGCTTATAACCTGTTTCTCCCCCTTTGGAATCATCAAAAAGAATTTTAGCACGATAAAAAATATCATATATCCATATCAAAGTGCGGAACTTAACCGATTTATCGAGCTATTTGAACATTGAAGCTTATAAACCAAATAAGAGGGAAAAGTCGATCATATGACTTGTAGAAGCTCATGAAAACTCATTAGGTTTGCAAAACCTGATCTCTATAAATATATAAGACATTTGAAAACGAGAGAATCATGTAGGTGATGAATTTTTCTTTGAAATATTTTTTCGAACACTTGGCGGGCGTAAAAAATAGAAGAAGATTTATGTAGGTCCCAAGGGGTGTGAGTAAGGTTTGGGGGTTGAATAAACCTTACCAACTTTTCGATTTTAGTCCTTTTAAGATATTACAGAGTTAAATACACAACTAAGTCCTTGAGGGACAACTAAGTTAGTTAACCAGCAGAGTTAGCCACTCAACAGACTCGATTGAGCCGTTGATAGAATAATCTCACCATTGTTTAATCTAAACCTTAACTTGGCTGTGATGAAATTTTTAGCGGAAGACTTAACACCCTTGAATTTGTTTTAAGTTTGTTTTAACACTTGGTTTTAGCACTTTGATAATTATCAGTTGGATAGCAAATTATTAGTAGATATAAAATGATATGCAGAAATTAAATGCTGAAATGTAAATGACACAATAATTTTTATAGAGGTTCGAAGATGGGGTAATTCTTCTACTCCTCTCTTCTCCAACTCCTGGAGGAATCCACTAAGTATTGATCAGAGTACAAAGTGGTTATCACCCGTCCATACAAGTCTTGATCAAACAGCTAACTTGATCCTTTGGGACTCAGTCTCGAGATGCCTTGGTCACACAGCTGGCTTCTCGTCCAACTCAGATTCTTCACAGGGTGGCTGCCTTGCTACTTTAGCTCACTTGCTCAAGCTTCTTGGATTTGATCACGAAGCCCTCCAATAACTTGAGACTTGTTCGACCTTGAACCTTTCTACAATCCTCCTCGGAATCTAGACCCCTTTTGATTCTTCAAAAGTTTCCTCTTCAACAGTTTGAAGTTGTCTTTCCTTCACAACTTGGTGTTGGATCGATTTCTTTCGAAATTTAGGCTTGAGGATTTGCTTGAATAACTTGAGAATATTTTGCAGGTTACAGTTCGAATAATAGCTAGAATGTTCGTGGTTCAGGTGTTCAAGGTAACCTTTTCTCAAAGTGATTCCTCAGCCTTTTATAGTGAACTTTCAAAAATCTGCCCGTTGAAGAGATAGGCTGATTTTCAAAAGTCACTTGTGTTCGTTGGCTTGTCTTGTTGCAGTACTTGAAGTTGACATTTACTCGTATTAAATGAATGTCAAACTTTTCAGAGTCTGACACGGGTGCAGTGTTTCCCATTGGTTTATTCCTTTTGCACGCTTCTGGGACTGAACTCTTTAAGACATGGCAGCATGGAAGTATTACTTGTTTAGGTAATATTCTTGACTTCTGTGCAACGGATTATTTTCAGTTGTCTTGACTTAACTGCAGTTCTTTAACTTCCCCAGGTGACTTCGAGTGAGCTTCCAGTCATTGGATGACTCATCTGTCACTTCAACTTGAGACTTGGCTCTTGAGTTGACTTGACTGACACTTCACACAGTTATATCCCACCGATACTCCTTCAGTCGAGTTCTTGTCTTCTCCTCCTTGCCATACTCGGTTGTTTCACAAATGAGTCTTCATTTCGATCTTGATTGACTTCTTGTATATCCAGCATAACCGACTTGACTCAAATTCGTACAAATCCTATCTATTATAATGCAAATTACAAGGAAAATGGGGTGCCAACTTTCTAGTCTAAGTTTTACATGGCATTCATCAAAATCTAAACAATAAATTTCCCAACAATTTCCCCCTTTTTGATGATGCCAAAACTTAAAACATACAAACAAAATGTAAGCATCAAAGATACATACAGACAGTGTAGTAACAGAGAATGTATGCGTAGAATCAATCTTTTTATTGATCATAACATTCTTGTCCTTAACAAGTCTGTTTACAAAATGTATCATAGCAAACATAGCAGACTATATCTACGCAAGTATAGAAATCGCATAACTTTTATTCATCGTACAAAAGACTTACATACATATGTATTTACAATAGTAAAATACATGAAGGGGTGGACAACAGCATTTCATCGCCTTCGCTGCCTCCTTCTTTCTTTTTCTGCTCTGTCGTCCTCTGCTTTCTTTCTCTTCTTTCCATCTTCAGCTGCCTTCTTTTTCTCGTAAGCTCTTTTTGCAGCATCGTCTCTTCTCTTTATTTCTTGCCTCTGTTGACTCTCTTCCCACAGCTGATCTTGTCTTCTATTTTCTTCTTGAATTCTTTTTACATACTCAACATTCTTCCTCGCCACTTCAAGATTTGCTATGGCATCAAATCACCCCAATAGATCCTCATTTCTTTCCTGGATCTATGTATTCAATGTTTTTGGGTAGAGGTCTAGGTCTGAAACCTCTTCCTCCACTGCTTCTTCCTCTTCCTCTGGGCGTGTATTATACTGGAGCGTTCTTCTTTCCAGCAGAGTGACCAGCAGAGTGACTGCTAGTAGTCTGCTGCCTGTCAGCTTCTTCGCACAACTTGAGGCCTTTTTCTCAATACAAGTCCCAGGCTTGGGCCATGGACATGCCTTTGAAGTATCCTTCGAATTCGAGCGTTTTGAATTCATCAACTGATCTAGGCTCGTTTCCGACGTCTGAAATGGCATCGTGTCTCTTCCTGCTGGAATGCCTCCATATCGTTTCAGTATATCCATCACACGGGCATCCATTTTTCCTTTGACCTCCTTCATCCCTGCTTCTACGATTTTTCTCTTCTCAGACATAGGTACAACAGAGTGTTGGAGTGGAAGTGTTCTTTGAAGTTTCTTTGATTATGTCACCGTGATGGAGACCTTGCTTTGAGGGGTTTCAAAGAAACATTAGAGTCGTATCTTTTGAACCTTCCCCCTCAACTGCTTTTCCCTTCTCATTCTTCTTCTCAACAGCTGTATCTTTCTTCGCTGCGACTGCTGTTTCCTTTTGCTTCTCACAAACCGTCCCCTTAAGCATCTTCTGGTATTCCTCTTCCCCCTTTTTGGCATCATCAAAGGAGAGAGGAACCCCTGGGAACATACCTGCGAGCATAAAGTCTAGGCGACTGATAGCTGAGTTTTGTTTGGAGTCTGCTGCGGAGTATGTTGTTTGGATTTCTAAGTGGGTGGCTTTGGACTCACTGGCCGCCACCGCTTCATTTCACCATAAGAAGACCGAATTTGTTATTCATGTTTTCCTCTACGCACGTAAGTTCTTTTACGTGAAATTCGCCAAACGATTCCATTTCGGTGTTGTGGGAGGCATACATTCTCACAATGTTCTCTTGCATCCTCTTCTTCATGTCGGCATTATCGCGCTCCCGGATCAACATCTTCTTCAGAGCAAATGCCTTAAAGTATCGAACCTGTTCGATCCACATTGTACTCAGCTACTGACACCATTCCCTTATCCGTACCACAATCCCTCTTAAATCTGCTGTGAGGGTGGCATCTCTCTTGTCGATCTACCGCATATCAAGTGAAGCTTGGTGCCGTTCAATCTTTTCAATCTCACCGAGTATTGTCTTGAATACCTCACGTACCTCAGCAGTCATCTCGGTTTCAGCAGGCGGCCAAGCAACATCGAAATCAAAGTCTATGGGGATAATGGAGTCAAAGGGAATGATTTGATCTGGTCGAACGTTGAAACAACGCTGTTCACGGGTTGTTTCTTCTTCAAGGTCGGGCAGCTCAATCTGGAAGGGAAATGTTTCTTCAAACACATCATCACGCACATATGGAATTGAGGATTCAGCTGTTCGTGCTTGTGATGATTCAGGTTGAGTTGAGCCTGCGCAGATAACTCGGTCTCAGCCGGGCCTTGGTGAGATGATTGGCCAGCTGACTGAGCCTCAGCTGTCTTAACAGCTTCTTCGGCCTCAGTGTTTTCAGCTAAATGAATTTTCGGGTCCTCGGCTGCACCATCAGCGTCATCGGAAGATGATGAGTCTTGAAGACTTGGCTCATTATTGAAACTAAATGTTTGTCGAGTAGCCTTGAAGTCAGGCTTGCTCGTACTAGGAAGAACATCCTCAGCTGAGTCTTTTTGATGTGCAGTTGGGGTAGACTCAGCTTCATCCGCAGATCCTGGGAAGGTTGTATCGGGATCATCCTGGGAGTCATGGAGAGCACTAACGATTTCCTCTTCAATCGAAATTCTGTCCGAGGGATGCTCTTATCTCCTTGATTTTTACATAGGGAAGTCTCAACCTCCCTTAGGCCTTCATTACCTCCTGCTCAGCCTCAATCGCGGGGGCCTTGTTCAATCCCTTCGACAGCGCACTGCCTTACGGTCTTTCTGCGGTGGCATCCACATAAGTCCCAACTCGTGGATTGCACTTTCGGTGCCAGTGTTAACTCCTGGCGTAACCATCTCAGTGCCTCGACCGCATCGGCGGTGTCCTCGGCCTGCAGAAGCGACACTTCACCGAGATAGATTCAACTCGTCCAAGCTTCACAAGTGACAACTTGTTGTGTTTCTTTTCTTGTTCCTTCTCCACTTCGCCTCCTAGATTCAGGGTGGAGTCAGTTGCAACATCCTCCGACCTAGGTGCAGTGGAGGGAGTTTCCCCCTCAGCTGGCACACCAGCTGAGTGACTTATGTTGGGGTCACTCTGCTCCAGACTCCCGGCTTTTTCCTGTGAGCGTTCAGCCGTGAGGGCAGGTGGTAAGACACATTTAACAGGGGTTGGCTCGACTTGGGTCCCCAAGTTCCCAATTTCATTGCCAATTCCCCTAGATCCGTCTTCTGAGTGAACTGGGGAAGTGATTGCAGCAATAACAGTGGCAATCTGCTGCACCACTCCCAACGGATCAATCTCCAGCTGAGATTTGGAAGACTCTCCAGGTCCTTCCGTCAGCTGTTGCTCATGCATCATCCAGGATTCCTACATGGCTTGCTGCATTTCTATCTCCTCGTCGCAGCAGCAGGATCCAAGTCCTCATCACTTCCTAAAAAAACATCTATATGTGGATGAGTATGATCACTGGTTCTAGTAAGAGGACAGATGTTGGCTTTCTCACGCGCCTCTGCTTCCTCAACTGCTCTTACATGTTCGTTTTCCTTCCGAATTTGTAGTATATTAATACAGTTATCCTCATCTAGAGCTTGCATCACAATATCAACTTCGAGAAACTTGAAGAGTTCCTCTTCCTCATCAATGAACTCTGGGTGTTCAAACTGCACCATAGAGTGACTCAGCGTCCATGTCCTCCATGCTCTTAGACGATTTTGGATGTCTGGGTACAGTGGAGAACATATGATTACATCATCATCCTTAACATCTCCTTGTTGCCCTTCCTTTTCGGAATGGAGGGTAGCAAGCTCTGGTGCTCTTCGTCCTCAGCAGCGTCTATCGCAGGTGGATACACCGTCCTGTTGACAGGGGATTCTGCTGGCTCAGCTACTTCTTGTTCCTCAGTTGTTATATCCACAGCTGGGTCTTCGATGTGCCTCTGCTGATCGGCCTCAGCAGACTTGGCGGTTTCATCAAGAACTTTTGAGATCGCACTTCTTCTTCATCTCGAGATCGTTTCACCGAGTGGCGACTCACTGCCTTGTCTTCTCAAGCTCAACGCTTGGTAAGTCTTCTCCTTCTCTTAGTTTTCACCAGAGGAATGTCTGGTTCTACTTCCTCCGGTTCCTCAAAGGTAAAGGCCTTTGGAATTGCCTTAGAGGCAGCTGCCTTTCTCACCTTGGCAGTCCTCTTCTTCTTTATTCCTGGAGAAGGTATTAAAGATTCCTTCTCCACTACGGCTGCAGGGGCAGGAGACACTGCTGCAGGGGCAGGTGCATCTTTCTTCTTCTTCGCTGCAGGGGCAATCAGATTCTTTCCACCGTGCATGGGCGCTTTTTTTTTTGGAGGGGAGGCAACATCTCTGCTTTCTGAAGGGGTGATTCCCCTCACCGGGTGTCTGCCCACTTGGCGTAAGCTCTCTTCTGGGCTCCAGACAAGTTAGCCCGAAACATCTTCTTGTTAACATGGAATGATTTTCCATGTCGAAGGGGAACACCCTTCACCTCCATCAAGTGGCCAATTACAAGGCCATAGCCCAGAGATCCTCCAAATGACCCATCGTCCTTGAAGGACTTATTTGCAACATTCTCGCGAGTCCATTGTAGACGACTGCCCGCCAGATTGACTTTCTTCTCCTCCATGATCGTAGCTATGATGATCAGCTTGGTCTTGGACCGCTGATTGAAGCTTCCAAACTTGATGTCTACACATTTGGCAACGATATCCAACAACTTATGATAATCTTCCGTCAGAAGCTTCTTGTCTGCTATGTAGACAACTTTTGCAGCACACTTGGGTTTGGCCACTTCCTTCCATGCAGCGACCAAATCAACGTCTGCTTCATATATCTCCGGCATGCCCTCCGACGGCAAAAACGATGCTCGCAAGGTCCTTTGCGTGATTGTTATGTCCTTGCAAAGTGGACGGAGGACTTAATCCTTCGCCCCGCACTTCGGCATTCACGAGAATCGGGCGACCTCTTCTACGTACGTCATAGGATATTCCATCGTCAGAAAGGGTTTCAACCCGGATTTCTCGATCTTATTGGCTATCTTCTTCACCAGGGTTTCATCGGAACCCTGCTTCAACATTCCTACAAAATCCATGGTTGATCCAGTGTGGATTTGCTTTGCGAGTTTAGTAAAATCATGTGTTGGTGCCAGTTCAGTGATTTTGTCGATTGAAACTTGACGAACTTGCTTTGAAGATTGGTCTGGTTTTGAGAGAAAATATACTTGCTTTCTTGCTTTGGAAAGATGAACAATTTTTGAAGTGAGAGAAAAACTGAACAAGTGGGTATATAAGGTTATCAAAGGACGTGCTTTCGGTTTTTGAAATTTTGATAAAAATCAACGGCTCAGATTTATCACGCCGATTAGCTTTTCATTGCCCGCATTTAATGCGGCAGCATTTATATCCAATCATATGCTTGTTGTGCAGCTTTTGACTATACCTGCCATTATTACGCTAACGTCATCCTTAAAAACATTCCTGCTTATTAAAAACGACTGCGTTTTTGTCACTTAGCTTATAAATGACTTAGCTCTCTGCACAAATGACTCAAATTTTCTTCTCTCCTTTCGTATGGTGACTCAGCTGTCAGCTAACTCGATACAGCTGACTTTCCGATACGGCTGATTCACTTGGCTAATTTATAAGATCTGCTCTGTTTTCATCTTTTCAAATCTCTTCTCATTGAGTCTTCTGAGTGTCAACTCAGCTCAATTAACCCTAGCTCATGCTTAAGCTCTTCAAATCTTGATTCACATAATGACTTTGTAAATATGTCAGCTAACTGTTTATCAGTTGAGATGTATTCCAAGGTGATGTCTTTCTTTTCAACATGATCTCTTATAAAGTGATAACTGAAATCAATGTGCTTTGTTCTAGAATGCAACATAGGATTCTGAGTGATTGCAATAACACTTGTGTTATCACACATAATTGGAATCTCTTTCTCTTCAACATCATAATCTCTCAGTTGTTGTCTCATCCATAAGACTTGGGCACAACAAATTTGCCCTAATATGTACTCGACCTTCACTTTGTGGATGTTGCTATTGAGTTTTGCTTCTTGCTAAACCAGGAAACCAATCTGTTTCGAAGCATTTGACATGTGCTTGAAGTACTCTTCTTGTCAACCCTACATCCAGCATAGTCAAAGTCTGAATAACCAATAAGCTTGAATCCTCCTTCCTTTGGATATCATAAGCCGACTTCCTGGCATCCCTTCAAATATCTTAGGATTCTTTTAGCTGCAGTCATGTGGCTTTCTTTTGGAGCAGATTGGAATCTTGCACATACACCTACTGCGAAGGTGATGTCCGCCCGCTTCATTGTTAGATAGAGCGGTGATCCAATTAGTGCTCTGTATCTTGTTTGATCCACAGGCTTGCCATCTGCATCCATATCCATCTTGATTGATGTATTCATTGGTATTTTCACAGAAGACATCTCTTCCATACCAAATTTCTTCATTAAATCTCTGGTATACTTTGTCTGACTTATGAAGGTTCCATCCTTCAACTGTTTTACTTGAAGTACTAGAAAGAATGCTAGTTCTCCCATCATGCTCATTTCAAATTTGCCTTGCATGAGGTTTGAGAACTTATCACACAACTTTTTATTTGTGGATCCAAAAATGATGTCGTCCACATATATTTGAACAAGCAGTATACTCTCTCCATCTTGAATTCTGAAGAGTGTTCTGTCCACTTTGCCTTTGGTGAATCCATTATCTAGTTAGGAATTGAGATAATGTGTCATACCATGCTATTGGTGCCTGTTTCAATCCATATAAAGCTTTCTTGAGCTTGTACACTTTATCTCCAAGAGTTTTCTGCTCAAAACCTAGAGGTTGCTCAACATTGACTTTTTCTTCCAACAATCCATTTCAGAATGCACTTTTCACATACATTTGATATACAATGAAGTTCTTGTGTGCAACATAGGCAAGAAACATCCTTATTGCTTCTAATCTTGCAACATGAGCAAATGTTTCATCAAAATCTATTCCTTTTTCTTGGCAATACCCTTTGGCTACCAATCTTGCTTTGTTCCTCACCACAGAACCTTCCTCATTCATCTTATTTCTGAATACCCATTTTGTGCCAATAACATTTTGATGGGTTGGTCATTGTACCAGTTCCCAAACCTTGTTTCTTTCAAACTGATTCATCTCTTCTTGCATGGCCTGAATCCAATGTGTGTCATCCAATGCTTGGGACACATCTTTTCGTTCTATTTGGGAAATAAAACAAGTGAACATAGCTTCTTGTTGGGCTCTGGATCTGGTCCTTACACCATCTCTTACATCTCCAATGACTAGCTCTGGTGGATGGTCTCTCAGCTATCTCACATCAGGTTGGACTAAGTCAGCTGGGTTCAGTCGACTTGCAGCTATATTGCCTTGAGCAGCTCTCTTATCATCGCTTAGCTGCATATTTTCCAGCTGTCTTTGAGATTCAGCTATTTCACCTTCATCTTGATTTATTGCTCCAGCTTCAGCTTCAACATAGGGACTCTTCTGCATAGTTGGCTGATTCAGCTTATCATCTAACTCCTCAATGTCTTCTCCATTTACATTAGGTTCATCAAAACCACATGGATAGACTCTTCGTGACCATTGTCCTCTTGTTCAAGACTCTATAGGCTTTGCTTTGGTGAGTATCCTAAGAAGATACCTTCATCGCTTTAGCATCAAAAGCCTTCGATTATCCTTTCCATTGTTGTGGATAAAACATTTACATCCAAATATTCTAAAATATGCAACATTTGGCTTTCTCCCTATCCAAATCTCATAGGAGTCTTTGTCACCGCTATTTATCATGCATCTATTTTGAGTATAGCATGCAAGATTGATGGCTTCACCAAAATCTTTTAGCATCCGAACAAACTAACATGGTCCTACGCAGCTTTCCTTGAGAGTTTTGTTCCTTCTTTCTCGCTTACTCTATTCTGCATGAGTCCTTGCCGCAGATAATTCATGAGCAATACCATTTTCAACACAATATCGAGTTATTATTCCATTGACAAACTCGGTTCCTCATCGATCTTATCTTTATAATGGTTTGACTCTTCTCATTTTGAACTCTTCTCATCAGTTGAGGTAACTTCTGCAAAGTTTCCTTCTTTTTACACATGAAGATTGTCCATGTATATCTTGAATAATCATCCACCACTACTACAGTGTATTTCTTTCCACTTATGCTAGCTGGCTCAACTGGACCAAATAAATCCATATGCAATAGATGCAATATCCTTGTTGAAGATGGATTTGACTTCTCTTTGAATGATGATTTGATCTGCTTTCCCATCTGGCATGCATCACAAACACTTTCCTTCTTGTACACTGAGTCTGGTAGTCCTTCTACAAGATTACTCCTTGCAAGCTTGTTAATTGTCTTGAAATTCAGGTGATTCAGCTTCTTGTGCCACAACCAACTTGATTCGGCTGTACTCTTTGCTAGCAGACAAGTGCTTGGTGTGGCAGTCGACCAATCTACCACATACATATTCTTTTGTCTGGATCCTTGCGACATTACTTCATTTAATTCAGTGTCTTTGATTTGGCACTCTCCCATATTGAATCCAACATTATAGCCCTTGTCACAGAGTTGGATGATGCTTAACTGGTTGAAGTTGTGGCCTTCAACATATGCAACATCTGTGATTTCTAATCCATTTTTCTTGATGGATCATGTTCCTCTTATTTCCCCTGGAGCTTCATTTCCTCCAAATATGACTTTTAGCGCCTCTAATCTCCTTGAATTTTGATAGATTTTTCTTGTTTCCTGTCATGTGTCTGGAACAGCCACTATCCATGTACCAGGTTCCTTGGCACTCAGTTGTTCCTTGAACCTGCAATCAAGGAAATTAGTTTTTAGGTACCCATACTTGTTTGGGTCCTGAGGGGTTAGTACTGTAAGATGATCCAAACAACCTATAGCCAAATGATTTGGCTCTAAGAGGTTGCCATCTATATGTGCCATAATCATAATTCACCTTGGCAAATTGCTTGGGGGCTTTAGGTTCATACAACTGTCTCTTTTGTCTGTATGCATGTGTGTGTGTTTTAGCAATTGCCTTCTTTGGGTAATTGTGATATTTCTGAGTGTAGTGCTTGGGTGCATATGTGTGCTGATGATAGCTCTTTTGCCTTTGGAATGACATTTGTTGAGTTCTAGGCCTTTGCCATTTTGGCATATATTACATAGGTCTTTGCTGATATTTCACATTATTCCAATCAGCTTGGCTTGGGTAGTTTCTACCATTCCCATCATTTGTATTCCTTTGATAGAACTTCTGGGGATTCTGGTAGCTCTGTTTCTTCTTCACAGAGTACTTCCTATTTGGAGTTTGCTGAGGGACTCTGCTGGATTTCTTCTCAGCTGCCCTCTCAAAGATACTCAATCAAGTTGTTTTCCTTTTCCTTTATATCCAAGGCCAGTTTGTTTGTGGTTGTGCTTTGGAATGAATGTGTGTGCAACATTTGGTGTCTTGGATTTTTGAGATGCTTCATTACTTGAAGATCCTTTTTCCAAGATCACTCTGGGAGTTTGACTGTGCACAAGGGAATTGAAATTCTATGCCTGTCTTGTCTCCACACTCTTTTTGGCTCATAATAAGGTCATCCAATGATTTAGATGCCTTTGTGAATGAAGCAATCACATTTTTGAGATCATTTTCTCTCTTTTATATAGTAGCTATCTCTGCTATTAGTTTAGCATTCTCAGCCATCAACTCTTTGTTCTCATCAGCTATGTGACTTAGAGTACTCAACTCCTTAGTCAGCTGTGAGTTTTGGCTTTTTGAAATGGGCTTTTTCCTCATTTAATAGTGTGTGTGAGGATTTAATGTGCTCAAAGTCTTTCATCATCTTGCCTAATGAATCATAAAGATTAGTGGGTGATGAAGTGTGTGTGTCACAATCACTATCACTAGAATCTGAGTGAGATGAGTTAGAGTGTACCTCATCTTCTTGGTCAGGTTGGTCTTGTTCTTTGGCCATTAGACAGATTAATGCTTCTTCTTCAGAGTCATTTGAGTAGTCAACTTCACTACTCTCTGAGTCTGCTGCTTCTTTTGACTTAGTCAATTTTTTAAAGCCTCAAGACCAACATTGCCTTTTCTTTTCTTGTCTTCTTTCTCTGACGACTCTTTTTTCTTCTTCATTCCTGTATTTGTTGACTACAGGATATGGACAGTCAATAGCAAAATGCCCTAACCTGTCCTGTTGTCTGCAATTCCAACACAGGTTTTCAACTTTTTGGTCAACTCTCTCAATTCTTGGGTTGTCAGCTCTTTGATATTCGACCTTTTGATACTCAGCTCTCTTTGGTGGCCTATCTTCCCTTGACTTGGAGGGAGATGAATGCCTTCTGGAGGATTCACCTTTGTTTCTTTTGTAGTTCTTGTTGAAGAACTTGTCGAATTCATAAGCTTTGAGGTCTAAGAATAGTTCATGATTGGATGTTTTTGATAGGTCCATTGAGTGCCTTAGAGCCATGGCTTTCATTTCCCACTCAGTTGGGAGGCTCCTTAGTATCTTCATGCACATTTCCTTTTGTGTGTATTCTTTTCCAAGTGCTGAGAGCTCATTTGTAATTTCAGTGAATCTGGCATCCAGCTGATCCATTGTCTCACCTGCAAGCATTTTAAAGTTTTCATATTTTTGAACAACAACAGATAATTTGTTTTCCTTAATTTGCTCTGATCCTTCACAAATTAAAGTTAGTTTATCCCAGATTTCTTTGGTTGTCTTTCAAGATTTGACTTTATTGAACATTGCTTTGTCCAAGGTCTTGTAGAGAATATCCTTGGCCCCATTGTCTAGGGTGTATCTTTTTCTGTCATCCTTGCAGTTGTGTTCACCTTCATTATTTGCAGTGGTCCATCCTCTATCACTATTCACATCTCATCATGTAAATCTGATAGATGAGCCTGCATACGTATTTTCCAGTCATCAAATTCTTCAATGGTGAACATAGGAATGCGTGTCAAATTTGCTTCCATGATAATAACTTTGTTGTTAAAAAAATGGGTTTTAAAGAATAAATGTTAAAAACTTCTTTGAAAAATTGGAGATCTAGTTCAGTAACCACTGCGGAAGGCTCAATGAACCAACCGTTCTGATACCACTTGTAGGTCCCAGGGGGTGTAAGGTTTAGAAGGGGGGGTTGAACAAACCTTACCAACTTTTCGAATAGTGCCTAATCGAAAAATCCTCTATGAGATGGCACTTGTATGAAATACTTTGAAATATTTTGAAAAGCAAGCACATAGGCATATGGCAAAACTATATCGAGTCTATGAGATGAATACCAATGATGAGCGTAACTCGATAGTTTATGCTCCTTCTTGACACATAATGAGTAGATAACTATTGATGAAGATATATAAATCCTACACAATTCTTAAAACAAATTTTGCCCAAAACATAGTAATGGAAGTGTAGGCTAAAGCAATAAAGAATGTCACATGTATGCTTATGCTATATAAATCTATAAGAGATAATAAATCACAATAGTCATAGTAAATGCACAAGAGTTTTAAAAACATCATGCAAGGTCTCTTTTTTTTAAGATTTTAAAAGCACAAATATTTATTGAAGACCTTAAGAAAAAAAATTGAAAAATCATTTTGACAATTAAGGCACAAATAAAAACATGCATAATAACAAAATAAAATGCATATTTAAATAGGGAGATACGATTTACCAATTACGCCATTTTCATGGGTTGTGTTTTTCCCATTGTTGATGATATCTTCCCTTTTGAAAATCATCTTGTTGATGATGGCTTCTCCAATTGCTCCATTTCCAAGCATTGTGTCCTTCCCATTGTTGATAGTGTCTTTCTCTTGGAAATTCATTATGGTGATGTCTTCTTCTTTGATCAAATGAGACGGTCATTTGATGTCTTCTTGGCGGTATAAATATTTATTGTTTTGTGGTACCCTCAAGTGTTTGGGTCCTTTAGGATTAGCTTTGAGACTTTTAGGTCTCCAATAATGATTAGAGCTATTTCTATCCCGACAAGAATTAGCCGTGTGACCCTTTTTTCCACAATAAAAGCAAGTTATAATTTTTGGAGTATAATGACCAACATGCATAGGGACTTGATTCTTTCTCATATGATTAACAACATTAGGATTATGATCAAGTCCAAGTTTCAAATTATCACAACTATGAACATCAGCAATTTTGGACATTTTATTGGTACTCAAGTTGAATTTTAATAAATCCTTTTTCATGCAATTAGTATCCTCAACAAGAGTATTATTTTCTTTTTCAAGGTTTCTAACCTTATCAAGAGTGGTGGTGTGAGCACATGATAGTGATTCATAGGAAGTAAATAAACTATCCTTGTCATTTTTCAAAACATTGGATTTTTTTTTCAAATTTTTGTATTTAACAAGTAAGCTTTGGAATTCATTTTGAAGCTCATCAAAATCATTTTGCAAACCTTAACTTGGCTGTGATGAAATTTTCAGCGGAAGACTTAACACCCTTGAATTTGTTTTAAGTTTGTTTTAACACTTGGTTTTAGCACTTTGTTAATTATCAGTTGGATAGCAAATTATCACTTGAAGTTGTCTTTCCTTCACAGCTTGGTGTTGGATCGATTTCCTTCGAAATTTAGGCTTGAGGATTTGCTTGAATAACTTGAGAATATTTTGCAGGTTACAGTTCGAATAATTACTAGAATGTTTGTGGTTCAGGTGTTCAAGGTAACCTTTTCTCAAAGTGATCCCTCAGCCTTTTATAGTGAACTTCCAAAAATCTGCCCGTTGAAGAGATAGGCTGATTTTCAAAAGTCACTTGTGTTCGCTGCTTGTCTTGTTGCGATCCTTGAAGTTGACATTTCCTCGTATTAAATGAATGTTCACTTTTCGTAGTCTCGACACGCAAAGGCAATGATGTTTCTCATTGGTTTATTCCTTTTGCACGCTTCTGGGACTGAACATTTTAAGACATGGTAGCATGGAAGTATTACTTGTTTAGGTAATATTCTTGACTTCTGTGCAACGGATTATTTTCAGTTGTCTTGACTTGATCATAGCTTCTCTAACTTCCCCAGGTGACTTCGAGTGAGCTTCCAAATCAATGGATGACTCATCCGCACTTCAACTTGAGACTTGGCTCTTGAGTTGACTTGATGACACTTCACACACCAGATCCCACCGATACTCCTTCATCGAGTTCTTGTCTTCTCCTCCTTGCCATACTCAAATTGCTTCACAATGAGTCTTCAATTGACTTCTTGTATATCCGCATATAGCCGACTTGACTCACTGACAAATGCAGCCCTATCTATTACAATGAAAATTACAAGGAAAATAGGGTGCCAACTTTCTAGTCTAAGTTTTACATGGCATTCATCAAAATCTAAACAATAAATTTCCCAACAATATATATAGCCCTTGTAATTGTAATCAAGCCAAGTTTTTCATCACCAAAAGCAATATTACAAATATCATCCAACAACAATTAATAAGCTCATCATAAACATATACGAATTGCATCAAGAAATGCAAATATAAGCCAAGTTCTCAAGGTTCAACCCAATTGAGATAAAGAGGTAGGATTATTACCATATAATCAGTAAAGATGAGCAATGATGATGATAAACGAGCATAATGAAGTTCAAGATATAGAATTAATGCATGAAAATAAATTTGAAGTGAAATTTGTGTGCAAATGTCAAAGGGGACGAAAAATGAACCAAAAGAGCTAAAATGGCTAAGTGTTAGAACAGAAACGTTTTTATCACAAAAATAGCTCTGGGCGACCGGTCGGAGATGAGGGAGACCGGTCGAGGGCATGGCCGACCGATCGGCCTCAGCCCAGACCGCCCACTAGTTCATTCTGTTTTGCAAAATTCGAAGTTTGAACCAAATATTCGATTTTTCTTCCCTAAGTTTTAAAAACGTGCAAAATGCAAACGTAAACCTCATTGAATATGCATTATGTCTAACTAAGCTCGAATTGAGGTAAAAAAAACTCGGTGGTTAGCGATTAAAACAAATGTCTGTGAGTTATCTTTGAGACGGAATTAAACACATTTCAATTTTTCGTTTTTAGAAACACAATCCCTTAGAAAAAGATATCGAATCTCAATATGTTTAGTTCGATTATGACGAACCATATTTTGAGAAATTATAATCACCGGACTTGTTTTCCCAAAAAATATGAACGTTTTAAAATTTTGGATATACAAGCCATAAGAAGAAGTGTTTTTCAAATATTTGAAAATTTCTTTTAACGACACTTTAATGAGATTCGTTGGGATTGTTTTTATGTCGAACATATAGACATAAGGCAAAAACAATGTCGAGACTAAGGAGTAGTAAACGTAAATAAACATACCTCGAACTTGTTTGTCAATCAATATGCCTTCCTCAACCTTTGTCAATCTTTACATTGGTAGCCATAGAGGTTGAGATGGTTCTTCCTTCTTCAATGTCTAACTTCTTCAAAGGTTCTATTGTATACTTTGATTGTGAAATATAATCACCTTCTTAGCATTGTTTAACTTGAAGTCCAAAGAAGAAATTGAGCTCCCCCATCATGATCATCTTAAATTTACCTTGCATCAACTTAGAAAACATCTTGCACAAAAATTCGTTAGTAGCACCAAATCAACTCAAATTTGCACTAATAAGCAAACTTGCCCCTTTTTTTTTCAAAAACAAGGAGAGTAGTATCAACTTTGTTGGGCTTTGGTCCAGCATCCTGCCTGCAATGGGCTTTAAAAGAGGTGCGGCGCGCCCGTGATTCGAACTCGTGAGCGCTGGATTGCATAGTTAAAGGATAGCTTAAAGGATATGATTTGGACTACCTATACCAACAGATGCATCTTCTTTTCTGGTGCCCATTACATAGACACTCTGAGGTTAAGCGTGCTTGGCCTGGAGTAGACATGCGATGGGTGACCCCCTGGGAAGTGTACTAGGGTGCACGTGAGTGAGGATAAAGCGTGCTAGAAAAGACTCGTGTTGGTTTGTGGGGAAAGTCGTCAATCCGAGTAGCGCTAGAGGTCCAACAACTGGTGTCAGAGCAGGTCACAAGTTTGAATTACCTTGGAAGCACGCTGCAGTGGAGGTTGCCAGGAGCGGTGGAACTGAGATGCTGGCGCAGCGGAGGTAAATGGACCAGAACTGAAGGGTAGGTTGCCAGGTGGTCGGAACTAAGGTAAAAATGGACTGGAACTGAAGGTGTAGGTTGCTGGGTGGACCGAAATTGAAGGGTAGGTTGCCAGGTGGCCGGAACTTAGGTAAAACAGATCGAATCAAGGTGTAGATTGTTTGGGTGGACCAGAATCAAAGAGTAGGTTGTCGATGGCCGAATCGGGTAAACAGATCGAATCAAGGTGTAGGTTCTTTGGGTGGCCGAATCGAGAGGTCGGCGTGACGCGCGCGCTTGAATCAAGAAGTTGGCGTTAAAAATCGGCGGTTTGGCGGCGCAGGGTTGCCAAACACCGGAGTTGAGATCTTTGGCGGGTCTTTGGGGGGGGATTGTTGGGCTTTGGTCCAAAGATCACCGCCCGCAATGGGCTTTAAAAGAGGCGCGAGGCACGGCCCGTGATTCGAACTCGTGAGCACTGGATTACATAATTAAAGGATAGCTTAAAGGATATGATTTGGACTACCTATACCAACAGATGCATCTTCTTTTCTGGTGCCCATTACATAGAAACTCTGAGGTTAAGCGTGCTTGGCCTGGAGTAGACATGGGATGGGTGACCCCCTGGGATGTTTACCATGGTGCACGTGAGTTAGGACAAAGCGTGCTAGAAAAGACTTGTGTTGGTTTGTGGGGACAGTCGTCAATCCGAGTATCGCTAGAGGTCCAACAAACTTTACCTCTTGTAAAACCATTTTGCAAAAAAAATAGCTAAGTCTATTATACCATACACGGGATGCTTGTTTTAAACATACAAGGCCTTTTATAAAAGTCATTTGGCCTAAAAAATTTTAAAATCCCGGTTGTTTTACATAGACTTCTTTTTGAATAAAACCATTTAGAAAGGTGAATTTAACATCCATTTGGTAAAGCTTGAAATTTTCTTAAAACAAGAATATGCAAGTAAAATGCGAATGCTTCTAAATGTGCTATGGGTGCAAATGTATCATCAAAATCAATACCTTCTTCTTAACAATACCTTTGAGCTACTAACCTTGCCTTGGTTATCAAGTTTGTTTCGAAATACCATAAATTTCTGCAAAATCTTAACAAGATATCTTGCACAAGAGCATAGTAATATGGAATGATAGAAACACTATAATAAGCAACACACGCTATGCTTAAAAACAAATCATCAAGAGTTTCATAAAACATGTAAGTTCAAATAAGCTTATAGAAAGCTATATAAGTTCTCTTTTAAAATATGAAAACCCGAGAGCATATAGTTGAGACCTCATTTAAGAGAAGTATTTGAACAAGAGTTTTGACAAGAATGAATATGTGCAATCAAATGCATAATTTAAGAGGAGGATAAAAATCAAATGTTTTATCAAAAAAAATATAATCCTTTACAAGACTCGGATAAAACAAGCTTTATCGAATAGTGCCTAATCGAAAATTCCTCTAAATGGCACTTGTATGAAATACTTTGAAATATCTTGAAAAGCAAGCACATAGGCATATGGCAAAAATATATCGAGTCTATGAGATGAATACCAATGATGAGCGTACCTCGATAGTTTATGCTCCTTCTTGACATATAATGAGTAGATAACTATTGATGAAGATATATAAATCCTACACAATTCTTAAAACAAATTTTGCCTAAAACATAGTAATAGAAGTGTAGGCTAAAGCAATAAAGAATGTCACAAGTATGCTTATGCTATATAAATCCATAAGAGATAATAAATCACAATAGTCATAGTAAATGCACAAGAGTTTTAAAAACATCATGCAAGGTCTCTTTTTTTTTAAGATTTTAAAAGCACAAATATTTATTGAAGACCTTAAGAAAAAAATTTTGAAACATCATTTTGACAATTAAGGCACAAATAAAAACATGCATAATAACAAAATAAAATGCATATTTAAATAGGGAGATATGATTTACCAATTACGCCATTTCCATGGGTTGTGTCTTTCCCATTGTTGATGATATCTTCCCTTTTGAAAATCATCTTGTTGATGATGGCTTCTCCAATTGCTCCATTTCCAAGCATTGTGTCCTTCCCATTGTTAATAGTGTCTTTCTCTTGGAAATTCATTATGGTGATGTCTTCTTCTTTGATCAAATGAGACGTCATTTGATGTCTTCTTGGCGGTATGATATTTCCTTGATTATTATTTCGCCGGGTACCTAATATGACATTGTTTTGTGGTACCCTCAAGTGTTTGGGTCCTTTAGGATTAGCTTTAAGACTTTTAGGTCTCCAATAATGATTAGAGCTATTTCTATCCCGACAAGAATTAGCCGTGTGACCCTTTTTACCACAATAGAAGCAAGTAATATTTTTTGGAGAATAATGACCAACATGCATAGGGACTTGATTCTTTCTCATATGATTAACAACATTAGGCTTATGATCAAGTCCAAGTTTCAAATTATCACAACTATGAGCATCAACAATTTTGGACATTTTATTGGTACTCAAGTTGAATTTTAATAAATCCTTTTTTCATGCAATTAGTATCCTCAACAAGAGTATTATTTTCTTTTTCAAGGTTTCTAACCTTATCAAGAGTGGTGGTGTGAGCATATGATAGTGATTCATAGGAAGTAAATAAACTATCTTTGTCACTTTTCAAAACATTGAATTCCTTTTTCAAATTTTTGTATTTAACAAGTAAGCTTTGGAATTCATTTTGAAGCTCATCAAAATCATTTTGCAAATCACTATAATCATTTTGTAATTCATTATCATAGGAATTAGAAGGTTTAGAACTTACCTCTTTTTCTTCTTCGAAGCCCATAAGACACCGTTCATTTTCACCGTCGTCGGAAGTTGTAGGAAGCTCATCCCATGTTGTTGGGTTTGATGTTGTATCCATTTGAGAAGTAGATGCTTTTGAGTCGCTCCTTCATTTGCATATACTTCTTCTAATTTTCTCCATACTTCATGTGCCGATTTAATTTCTACAATATGATCATATTCCGAAATGGTAAGTGAACAATAAATAATATTAAGAGCTTTACAATTTAAGGAGATGATTTTCTTCTCTTCATCACTGAGCTCCTTGAGAACTTTGGAGGTGTGAGGTGTATTTTTCATCGGAATGGATTCTTCATTAATGACCGTGTTCCAAATATCGAACCCGCAACTTTGTAGATAGCATTCCATTCTTTCTTTCCAAAATGTGTAATATTTGGAATAAAATAGTAGTGGCTTGTTGGTGGAGGCGTCGGTAAGGTAGACTTTGTTCGTAGCTGATGATCGTTCCTCTTTACTCGCGATGTGGAACGAGCTTGACAAAGAGTTTGGCTTTGATACCACTTGTAAGTCCAAGCGGCTACGATAATCTAGAGGGGGGTGAATAGATTATCTCCATTTTCTCGATTTAGCCCTCTTTTTCAAATCAAACAAGCCAAGACAATAGTAATGGTGCGGGAAGTAAATAACACGCATCGATTTATAGAGGTTCAACCCACCTAAGGCCTAATCCTCTACCACCCCAGTATCCCCGTGATGGATTTCAAAAAGAAAAAAGATTTTATTAATTACCACAATTAATACAACACCTTACAACACCTCTTTTGAGATTACCACAATCTCACTTGAAGATTACCACATTCTTCAACGGCACCTTGTGAAGATTACCACAATCTTCCGACTTGAAGAATACCAAATTCTTCAACACCTCGAAGAGCACCTCACTCTTCAATAAGAAGATCACCACAATCTTTCTGCACCTATCACCTAGATCATCCAAGTGTGTTCTTACCACAAGAACACTCACAAGGATATCTAGTGTTGAATGATGACCAAAAATTCAAGATTACAACTCGATAATGGAAAATACAAATTTGAGTGCAAGTGTAATCAAAAAATAAAGCCTAGACCTCAAGTGTAATCAAAAAATAACGGAAGTGTTGTCCAATTTTTATCGAAAATAAACTTCAAGAAATACTCTGAAAAAATAGTAAAAACATTTTAGATTGATCGGGAGTATTCGGGCAACATTTAGGAACATTGTTTTGATGTAAAAACACATTAACACAAAATCATTAAAAGTATTGTCCAATTTTTGTCGAAAATAAACTTGAAGAAATACTCCGAAAAATTAGTAGAAACAATTTAAATCATTTAGGAGTATTTGCACAACATTTAAAAATATTGTTTTGGTATAAAAACAAAATCATCAAAATCATGATAAAAACATTTATCTAACAACAGTGGCTTTGTAGTGCTGCGCGCGGGTTCTAGCCTCCTGGGCATGTACGACGGAGTTAGGCGGTGGAGAATCGGGCTTACGGGCTAAATCTCTAAATTGAAACTTAAGAAAATCACCGGAATCTATAGGTTGGGAGTGGGAAAATTATAGGAGAAGTCTTTGTTGCAAGATCCTCTTTTTGTGCTCAATCGTGGAGTGTGAGAGTTTGAGAGTTTTTGTTCTTTTAGAAAGTGGTAGACGGGATATGAGAGAAAAAGTAGTGAGAAGTTTTCGAGTTTCAAAATTCCTCTAATTAAGGGATATAAACTTATCTAAATAGATTTCAAAAAATTGGATAGAACTACATATATACATATACATATTTGAAGATTAAAAATTGAATAACTAATAACAAAATAGTAAATGTCACGCCCCAAACGGGACGCAACGACGATCCACAACTTAAATACAAATAACCAAACAGTCTAGACAAATATCATCGAGAACCCAATGAAACAGAGTCAAAATAGCAGCGGAAATAAAATAACATAGGTACAAATTACAGTCCACAATCCACAATCTAAATTACATCCTCGAAAACCAACCAAAGGTAACAGCTTAAAAGTCAAAGGGTCCTACGCCCTTCAGTTACAAACCGATATGAAAGGAAAATAAAATAGTCCAACAAAGAATCAAAAGAAATGAGTCCATCAATAACAACAAGAAGTAGTAAATCCAACAAAGTGAGTACAAGGGTTCAATCCAAGGCCGGTTCAGCATCTTCAACGAAGTCCTCATCTAAAGGTTAGAAAATAGGTGGGGATGAGACAAAAATCTCAGTGGATGGGGTGATCGTGTGCAAGTGTGGCGATATATAGTTAATGCAAGAAAACAATTATATGAAAATGCGTGAGTATGATGCATGAATTCACACACAGTCCACAAGCGTCGTGTTAAATATATTTAAGTAATATACTTATACATTTCAAGAAAACAGTTCATGGTCATACAAGCACTATGTGATTCAGTCAAGACAGTAGGATTGCGCGGAAATGTAACGCCAATCCCGTGCAAAGCAGATAATGGTTACGTACGGATTTGTAGCGCCAACCAATACAAAACAAGTAGCGGTTGCGTGCGGTTTGTAGCGCCAACCAAACGGGTCCAATAACTCCTAATCGTGTGGATCGAGATAGCGATTCCTTCGTTCTTCCTTGTAACTCCCGAGCAAGATGGTCCAAGACCACACCTTATCGCTCCATAGGCAAAGACAAATCCACAAAGAGAGCTAGCTAGGCCCGGATTGTCATAATCATGATTATGCCTCAAGTACTACGACCACTTTCCTTGGACAAACTCCGTCCCTCGATTGGGGATTAGGGCGATGGGGAAGAGTGGAATAGCAAAATGAGCTTCCCGCCTATCCCCGACGTATCCATTCCAAGCGTGAGCTCGACACACCAAGTTGACTCAAGCAGAAAGTAAATACAAGTTCGTCAACAACTGTCAAAGTATTATTATTGATTCAGGGAAGCAGTTTAGGAAAATTAAAAAAAAAAAAAAAACACGAGTTGCAATTATGGCGTTGGTGGAGTTTTTGGATGAAGATAATTATCGGAAGGATAAGCAACCTTCGATATCTTGAAAGCTTAGGTGGAACATAAGTCCCGTTATAGATTCAAAATCGCAAGGCGAGGAAGTCGCTCTGCGATCGGGTATTAATCGGTCAAATCGATCCGATAAGTTAAGGGTTTTTGGGAGAATAAAATATTTTAATTAAATCTCCAAGTCAGAGGGTCCAGGGCTATTTTAGTAAAATAGAAAATAATTTGAGTTAGGTGCTTTATAAAAGAAAAATTTCAATTTAGCCCCATTTTGTAAAAACCAACACTTTTGGGGTTGAAAATTGAATAAATAAATATCCCGACCTTGAACAATTATGAGGTCAGTTCCTAAATTCTCCGAATTTTCCAAATATTCAGGTTTTTAAAGTTTTGAGGTAGAGTTTTTATAAAATTCTCATATTGGCCCCAAATTTGTAAAAATTATCATTTCGGACCTTAAGTTTAAAATATTCGAAACTCACAAACCAGAAGGGCTTATAATGTGAGTCCAGTTGGAAAATGTCACTAAGGTTGGTAGGATATTGGGACAAAAGCAGTTTTTAAAAGAAATAAGTGTAGGTCCTTTAACTTTTGAAAATATCATTTTTATCCCATTTTGAAATAATTGCCTTTAAGGCTTTTAGGGGTCCAATTGTTATGAAATTTGAACCTTGGGTCCAAAATATAATTAAATTATAGTTAAGTTAGTATTTCCAGGTGTATGGGCTGCATAAGTACTGGAAATTTCATTTGGGTCCTCAAGTTTAGTATTTTACACATTAGTCCCTCAATTTTAGAAAATTACTTTCCAAGCCCTAAACACTTGGATTTTTGGAATACATTTAAAATGTGTCATTCCCAGTACCTTAAGAGTGAAAATTTCAAAATTTAAAGTTAAGGTCTGGTACAGTTTTTAAATTTGCAAGGTAGCCCTTAAACTTTCAAAATTTTACAATCTAGTCCTTGGGCTTTTAAAGGTTGATTTTATTTATCTTAAAACTCTTAAAACTTTATTAAAATGTCCAAAAGTCATTTTTGAACCTGAGTACAGTCCCAAATTTCGAAATTTGCATAGGGGTCCTTTAACTTTTATTTTCTTGCAATTTAGTCCACCAACTTTCCATTTTTACATTTTTAAGTCCAAAATTGAAATTTAATCAATTATGCTCGACTTTTCCAGGTTATAAGTGGTCCAAAACATGAATTTTAAAGATCATACACATGCATATCCAATACATACAAGAATTCATTAAATAAAATATTAAATTGCACATGCATGCACCTAAAATTCAATAAATAGCAATTTTGAGCAACTCTTGAGAATTTTCATGATTTGATACATAAAATTGACATGAAATACATAGATTATATATATCAAGGCTCATAATCAAAATTTCTACATGCATTTTAATAAAAACACCTAATATTTGGAAAGTATTTTTCCACCCACCTTAAAATTGGAAATTGTGAAATAAAAGGATAAATTTCACAATTTTTGGATGAGGCTTCTTAGGTCAGCCCCTAAGTCAAGAAATATCAAAAATTTGAAGTTAGAAAAATGAGAGAAAAATTAAGGAGAAAAAGAAGGAGATAAGAAAATGAGAAAGACTACACTTTACCTTGTGTAGTAGGTGATTGGAGACTAGTTGAAGCTTTAAAATCGGAAATTTTGGTTCAACTCCAAAATCACCTAAGGTCAGCCCCTATTTCTCAAAAATGAAAAAGGGGTGTCAAAATTTGAAAAAAAAAAATAGGAAGAAGAAGAAAAATACACTAGAGTCCATTATCTTACCTTATAGTCTAAATCTTCAAAATTTCCTTCAAGTCTTGAAGTCCTTCTTCAAGATGATGTCAAGCTCTAATCTTCAAATGGTCTTCTAAATGTACCTCCAAAAACCAAAATTAACTTAAGTCAAGAAGTGAAACGAGGTAGGTAGATGATATCAAGATGAATTGGAGAACAAAATTTCATACCTTGTGAAGGGGGGTGTTCGACTTTTTTGGAGTATAAGGAGGAAAATCTTGAAATTTTTTCTAAGTGTTGAAGAATAAGTAAGAAGAAAGAGTAGAGAGAAGTAGGAAGTTTAGAGAGAAGGAGGAATAGAGGCTTGAGAGATCAAAATGTTGGATGAAAATGAACAGTTTTTGTTCATTTCCTCTAATGTGGCCGTCCACATAGATGAGAGGGAGAGAAGGTTTTTTTTTGTGTCTTGCATTTTGCCTCTTGCATGGGGAACATTTTGGAGGTCAAAGGTATGGGTATGAGATGGTTTGAATGGAATGTTGGAAGACTTCCAACATGTTGGCAAAAATAATAATAAAGAAGTAATGTAAGAGATGATGTGTATAATATTTGAATTAATGGTATAATTATACACAAGATGACTAATATAAGGTGTAGGTGTACAAGAGTTGGATGATATTTTTACTCCAAAAATATCATCATGGCCGTCCATACTAAGGGCATTATGGTAATTCCATATTTTTTTTTGTCCCAAATTTGATGATAATAGATGAAATATATCAATCTCCAAAATAATTAGTGATTTCCTTGATCACTTGTAAGTCTCATGATCACTTAATCTAAATCAAAATCTTAATTCTATAAGGTAAAAGTCTCTAAAATAAATAGTCTCTTAAAATTCTAAGGTGACTAATAAATACAAAAATAGAAATAATGATCAATCAAGTGATCATAAATGAGAAATACAATTAATAAATGATCATGATTACAAGTAATAAATAAAATGAAATAAATTGCAAATATATATATCATTAATATTTACCCATCAAAGTGACGTGGTAAAACAGTCGATCAAATACATAGACGACAATAAGCGTCAATTATAAGCTCGGAAAAATCGGGGCTTCACAGTAAAAATAATAAAGGAATTAATATATAATTAATGAGTATTACAGATTTGGTGGAACTGGAGCTTATCTAAATTGGTTTTGGTGAGTTGACTAAATTTAGGTTTTTATAAATAAAAATATAGGATTGAACCCGAATAGGCCTGAATTTAAGATGGGTTGATAGTGGTCCAACAATATTATCTTGATATAATAAAACAAGAAAAAAATATATTAAGACTAATAATGGTATTTAATATAACTAATAATAATAAAAGATGATAAGACTCAAATTTGATAAATAAAATACTGCATGATTTTAATAACCAAAGAAATACTTATATGGGCTTAATAAAATGAACCCTTTTAAAAACAAATCACCGTGTCAGCTGAATAGATAAGTAAACATAAAGGTTTTCTCATATCGGACTAAAATTAAAAATCCTAAACTCCATAGTTAATTGACCCAAGTATAAAAATTATGGGATGTCACATTAATATTAAGGAAATATTATCAGAAATGTCAAACTAAGTAGGTGAAAATTATTGCTATAGCCTGTTTGTGTTGCAAATCCAGATACAAATGAAATGTTATACTATATATATACTTTATAAAAATATAAATAAACTATTATTCTATTTTCTGTTATATGAAAGAATAAAAGAATTAATACAATGTAATAATAATAGTAATAATATTAACATACATTCCATATAGAGTGGAACTCGAGCTTATTTAAATCGATTTTGAGCTTTGATAAAACAAAAATATATGGATGGATCATTGAGTGAGTTTGAATTAATCGAATTGATGGAGACTGAACGATATTATCGTAATATAACAAAAGAAAGAAAAAATTTACTAATTATAATATTAGTAATAATAATATAAAAGACGATAAATATCAAATCATAAGTTGGGTATTACAATCTTCTCCATTTACATTAGGTTCATCAAAAATCACATGGATAGACTCTTCTGTGACCATAGTCCTCTTGTTCAACACTCTATAAGCTTTGCTCTCAGCTGAGTATCCCAGAAAGATACCTTCATCAGCTTTAGCATCAAAAGCCTTCAAATTATTTTTGACATTGTTATGGATGCAACATGTACATCCAAATATTCTGAAATATCCAACATTTGGCTTTCTCCCTGTCCAAATCTCATAGGGAGTCTTGGTCAATTGCCTGTTGATCATGAATCTATTTTGAGTATAGCATGATGTGTTAATGGCTTTAGCCCAAAATCTCTTAGGCAATCCAACTTCAGCTAACATGGTCCTAGCAGCTTCCATGAGAGTTATGTTCCTTCTTTCAGCTACTCCATTCTGTTGTGGAGTTCTTGCAGCTGATAACTCATGAGCAATTCCAATATCAACATAATACTGAGTTATTGTCCCATTGACAAACTCAGTTCCTCTGTCAGACCATATCTTTATGATGGTTTGGCTCTTTTCATTTTGAACTCTTTTCATCAGCTCAGGTAACTTCTGCAAAGTTTCCTTCTTTTTACACATGAAGATTGTCTATGTATATCTTGAATAATCATCTACCACTACCAAGGTGTATTTCTTTCCACTTATGCTGACTGACTCAACTGGACCAAATAAATTCATATGCAACAGATGTAATATCTATAGCTGTCAAAAGACCGGGCTGGGCCGGGCCAAGCCCACCGGGCTTTTCGAAAAATTGGGTCGGGCTGGTCCGGGCCAAACAGTACCCCGGGCCGCAAAAATGTGGAACCCAGCCCGGCCTAAAATGAAAAGTGCACTGAAAAAATCGGGCTAGCCCGTCGGTCCGGGCTTTTGAGGCCCGACTTTTTTCGGGCCTTGGAAAATAGAGCCCAGCCTATTAGAAAACCGGGCTGGTTTGGTCCGGCCCGTCGGGCTAGTCCAGTCCGGCCCATCGGGCTGGGGCAAAATTGACAGCTCTAGTAATATCCTTGTTGAAGAAGGACTTGGCTTATCCTTGAATGAAGATTTTATTTGCTTTCCCATGTGGCATGCATCATATACACTTTCTTTCTTGTACACTGAGTCTGACAATCCTTCTACAAGATTACTCCTTGCAAGCTTGTTGATTGTCTTAAAATTCAGATGACTCAGCTTCTTATGCCACAGCCAACTTGATTCGGCTGTGCTATTTGCTAGCAGACAAGTGCTTGGTGTAGCAGTAGACCAATTTACCACATACATGTTCTTCTGTCTTGATCTTTGCAGCACTATCTCATTTGATTAAGCATCTTTGATATGGCACACTCCCATGTTGAATCCAACATTGTAACCTTTATCACAGAGTTGGCTGATGCTTAACAGGTTGAAGTTGAGGCCTTCAACATAAGCAACATCTGTGATTTCCAATCCATTCTTCTTGATAGATCATGTGCCTTTGATTTTCCCTGGAGCTTCATTTCCTCCAAATATGACTTTTGCAACTCTAATCTCCTTGAATCTTGACAGGTTTTTCTTGTTTCCTGTCATATGTCTGGAACAACCACTATCCATGTACCAGGTTCATTTGCACTCAGCTGTTCCTTGAACCTGCAATCAAGGAAGTCAGTTTTTAGGTACCCATACTTGCCTGGGTCCTGAGGGGTTAGTGTTATAAGATGATCCAACCAACCTATAGCCAAAGGACTTGACTCTAAGAGGTTGCCATCTATCAGTGCCATAATCATAGTGCTCATTAGCGAATTGCTTAGGGGTTTTAGGTTCATACAACTGTCTCTTTTGTCTGTATGCCTGTGTGTGTTTTAGCAATTGCTTTCTTGTGCTGATAATAGCTCTTTTGCCTTTGGAATGACCTTTGCTGAATTTTAGGTCTTTACCATCTAGGCTTGTATTCCATTGGTCTTTGCTGATGTTTCACATTATTCCAATCAACATAGTTTGGATAGTTTCTACCATTCCCATCATGTGTGTTTCTCTGATGAAACTTCTGGGGTTTTTAGTAGCTCTGTTTGCTTTTCACAGAGTATTTTCTATTTGGAGTTTGCTGAGGAACTCGTCTGGATTTCTTCTCAGTTGTCCTCTCCGCATATTTTCTGTTTGGAGTTTGTTGTAGGTGCAACATCTGGTGTTTTGGATTTTTGAGCTGCTTCATTGCTTGAAGATCCTTTTTCCAAAATCACTTTTGGAGTTTGACTGTGCACAAAAGAGTGAAACCCTATGCCTGTCTTATCTCCACATTCTTTTTGACTCATGATAATATCATCCAATGATTTGGATGCCTTTGTAAATGAGGCAATCACATTTTTGAGATCTTTTTCCCTCTTTTCTATAGCAGCTAACTCTGCTATGATCTTGGCATTCTCAGCCTTCAGCTTAGTGTTCTCATCAGCTATGTGACTCAGAGTACTCATCTCTTTAGTCAGCTGTGAGTTTTGGCTTTTAAGCTGGTTGTTTTCCTCATTTAGAATTGTGTGTGAGGATTTTATGTGTTCAAAATCTTTCATCATTTTGTCTAATGAATCATAAAGATCAGTGGGTGATGAAGTGTGTGTGTATCACAATCACTATCACTTGAATCTGAATGAGATGAGTTATAGTGTACCTCATCTTCTTGATCTGGTTGATCTTGTTCTTTAGCCATAAGGCAAATCATAGCCGCTTCCTCAGAGTTACTTGAGTAGTCAGTTTCACTACTCTCTGAATCTGCTGCTTCTTTAGACTTGGCTGTCTTAGCAGTCTCAGCAGCCAACATGGCTTTCTTCTTTTCCTGTCTTCTCTCTCTGAAGACTTTTCTTTCTTCTTCATTCTTATATTTGTTGACTGGTGGATAGGAGCAATCAACTGCAAAATGTCCTGGTTGTCTGCAGTTCCAAGACAGGTTCTCAGCTCTTTGATCAGCTCTTTCTATTCTTGGATTATCAGCTCTCTGGTATTCAATCCTTTGATGCTCAGCTCTCTTGGGTGCCCTATCTTCCCTTGACTTGGAGGGAGCTGAATGTCTCCTGGAGGTTTCACCCTTATTTCTTTTATAGTTCTTATTGAAGAACTTATTGAATCTTTTA
Source organism: Rehmannia glutinosa (assembly GCA_016081115.2). Classification (NCBI taxonomy): domain Eukaryota; kingdom Viridiplantae; phylum Streptophyta; class Magnoliopsida; order Lamiales; family Orobanchaceae; genus Rehmannia; species Rehmannia glutinosa. The sequence goes on along the minus strand of CM071927.1, from coordinate 76,122,289 downwards.
ACCATTAGGGCAATTTCCTCCTGGTCTATGGCTTCCTTGGGTTCAACTCTCTTTCCATCCTTGGCTATCAGTGCAGCTGTCTTGGGTACATCTGTCTCATCTTGCTCTTCTCTTCTAAGCTCAAACTCATAGGCTTTTAGGTCTGAGAATAGCTCATGGTTAGATGTTCTTGAGAGGTCCATTGAATGTCTCAGGGCCATAGTCTTCATTTCCCATTTAGCTGGGAGGCTCCTTAAGATCTTCATACACATTTCCTTTTGTGTATATCATTCCCAATAGCTGAAAGCTCATTTGTGATTTCAGTGAATCTGGCATCCAGCTGATCCATGGTTTCACCTGCAAGCATTTTGAAATATTCAAATTTTTGAACAACAACAGACAATTTATTTTCTTTAATTTGTTATGATCCTTCACAAATTAAAGTCAGTTTATTCCCGATTTCTTTTGCAAATTAGAAATATTTGACTTTATTGAACATTGCTTTGTCAAATGTCTTGTAGAGTATGTTGTTGGCCACATTGTCCAAGATGTATCTCTTTCTATCTTCATTTGTCCACTCAGTCCTTGGTTTTTCAACCATGGCTGGTCTTGCTTCAGCAGTAGCTTTTTCTCCTTCAACTGCAGCTGCTCTTATTGCAGCAGTGTTCACTTTAAGTATTTGCAGTGGCCCATCCTCTATCACAAGCCACATTTCATCATGTAATGCAAATAGATGAGCCTGCATGCGAATTTTCCAATCATCAAATTCTTCAACAGTGAACATAGGAATGCGTGTCAGATTTGCTTCCATGATAATAACTTAGTTTAAAATGAAAGATTTTGAAAATACAAGTGTTTAAAACCTTTTTGAAAAAATAGAGATCTAGTTCAATAACCAGTGCGGAAGGCTCAATGAACCAACCGCTCTGATACCACTTGTAGGTCCCAAGAGGTGTGAGTAAGGTTTAGAAGGGGGGGTTGAATAAACGTTACCAAATTTTTGATTTTAGTCCTTTTAAAATTACAACAGAGTTGACTCAAACAGTTGTGTCCTTGAGGGACAACTAAGTTGGTTATTCAGCTAAGTTAACCACTCAACAGACTCGATAGAGCTGTTGATAGAATAACTCGGATATTAAACCTAAACTTAACTTGGATGGTTTGGTTTTATCAGCGGAAGACTTAACATCCTTGATTTGTTTTAAGTTTGTTTAACACTTGATTTTTAGTACTTGGTTATTAATCAGTTGGATATCAAATAAGGTTCTAACAGCAGATATGATGTAAGTATGCAAGAAAGTAAATGTGCTGAAAGTAAATAACACAAATATTTTTATAGAGGTTCGAAGATGGGGTAACTCTTCAAATCCTCTCTTCTCCAACTCCTGGAGGAATCCACTAAGTAATGTGATCGTTTACAAAGTGGTGAATATCTGAGACACCTTGATCACACAAATTGCTTCTCTTGCGACTCAGCTTCTTCACAGGGCAGCTGCCTTGCTACTTCAGCTCACTTCTCAAGTTCTTGGATTTGATCACGTAGCCCTCCAACAAACTTGATATTGGTTCAACCTTGAACCTTCCTACAATTCTCCTTGGAAAATAGACCCCTTTTGATTCTTCAAAAATTCCTCTTCAATAGATTTGAAGTTGTCTTTCCTTCACAGCTTGTGTTGGATTGATTTCCTTCGAGTTTCAGATAAGGGTGGCAATGTCTGACACGACACGAAACCCAAACACGAACCCGACCCAAAGTTACTGAGAGAAACCTGAACACGAACATGAGAAACCCAAACCCGAAACCGACTAACACGAACACGACCCAATGCTACCAATTTGTCTAAAACAAAGTAATTTTAAATTTTCATTAACTTTTGATGTATTTTAAGCATAACCCGAAATCAACCCGAAGCTAAACACGAACCCGACCTGATGACCCGAATTGCCACCCCTAGTTTCAGACTTGGGGATTTGCTTGAATGTACTTGAGAATATTGCAGGTTAAATGCTTGAATATTTCTTGCTTGTTCGTGGTTCAGGTAACCTTTTCTCAATAAAATCCTCAGCCTTTTATAGTGCACTTTTGAATTTTGCCCGTTGAAGAAATAGGCTAATTTCAAAAGTCACTTGTGTTCGTTGGCTTGTCTTGTCTGTATTCCTGGATGTTGACATTTCCTCGTATTAAATGTCTTACAGCATTGCAGATTTTCTGACACACGGTGTAGCGTTTTCCATTGGTTTATTCCTTTTGCACTAAACTGGGACTAACACTTTACACCTGACAGCTTTGACATGTTACTATTCTGAGTAATATTTTTGACTTTAATCAACGGATCTAAGTCAGTTGTCTTGACTAGACTGCTATCTTTACCCCAGGTGTCTTGAGTCAGCTTCCAGTCATTGGATGATTCAACTGTCACTTCAACTTTGGGACTTGGCTTCTTGAGATAACTTGACTGACACTTCTTACAGCTGTTCCTCAGCTGACACACCTTCAGTCGAGTCCTTGACTTCCTTCTTGGTCATACTCAGCTGACACACTGCAGAGTCTTCAATTCAGTTCGCATTTGACTTCTTGTATTCCTTGGCATAGCTGACTTGACTCAACTTTTCCAGCCCTATCTATTACAATACAAATTACAAGGAAAATGGGGTGCCAACTTCCTAGTTGAAGTTTTACATGGTATCATCAAAATCTACTTAATAAATTTCCTAACAGTTGCTTCAACACCGTCCGACGTGCAACCCATGTTGCCTAATATTTCTATTGAACTTAATGACATCACTCAAAATTCCAACTCCAAAATCCCCAGAACATCCACCAACGAGATTGACCAACTCAATTCACCTAAACATCCTCCAGCTCCAGAATCATCACTAACACTAACTCAAAGTCAAACAGAAGCCAACCTTGATGAACCACATTTCGAAACATCTTCTGACACGTTAGCTCCAGCTACATTCCCAAACATTCCTATCTGTCATTCCACTCGTTCTAAGCACACTCCAACATGGCATAAAGATTATGTGATGAAATCTCAAGTCAATCATTCTACCTCGACTTCAAGTCCTATATCCAGCACAAGATATCCTATATCCAACGCAAGGTATCATATTTCTAATTATCTAATGTATTCACGTATTTGTCATACACATCGTACTTTTCTAGCTAATATTACAGGACAGGTTGAGCCCAAGTCTTATGCTAAAGCTATCCTTGATCCACATTGGCGAGAGGCCATGAATGTCGAATTGGATGCATTGCATCAAAATAATACTTGGAGCCTTGTCCCTTTGCCTGTTGGACACAAGCCCATTGGTTGTAAATGGGCATACAAAATTAAATATAAATCAGATGGCACGATTGAGCGCTATAAGGCTCGTCTTGTTGCTAAAGGATACAACCAAATTGAAGGAATTAATTATCAGGAACCTTTTCTCCTACAGCGAAGCTCACTACACTTCGTTGCCTTCTTACTGTTGTTGCAGCTCGGAATTGGTTTACCCATCAATTAGATGTTCAAAATACATTTCTCCACGGTGATTTACATGACGTTGTATACATGGAAATTCCACTTGGTATTCACCGATAGGGGGAGAACGTTGTGTGTCACCAACAAATCTATCTATGGGCTCAAAGAATCTTCAAGAAATTGGTTTTCCACTTTCTCAGATGTTATACAAAAAGCCGGTTATACACAATACAAATCTGATTACTCGTTCTTCACAAAATCTCAAGGCACTTCTCTTACCACTGTCTTAATCTATGTTAATGTTATTATTATTACATGGAATTATCTTATGGAAATCAAATCCCTCAAAGAAATTCTTTCAAGCGCTTCCACACTAAAGATCTTGGAGATTTGAAATATTTTTAGGTATAGAGTTTTCTCGCTCAAAGAAAGGCATCTTCATGTCTCAAAGAAAATATACACTTGATATTTTGCAAGATTCAGGACTTATGGCTGCCCGTCCCAGCAATACTCCGATGGAACAAAATTTAAATTTCACTTGCACAGATGGAGCTTTATTAGAAAATCCAACTAAGTATAGAAGATTGATCGGAAGACTGATTTATCTTAAGGTCACAAGGCCAGAAATTGTTTATTCCGTTCGAATATTGAGTCAATTTATGCAAGAACCTCGAAAATCTCATTGGGATGCTGCCATTCGAGTCCTAAAATAGATTAAAGGTTCTCTTGGACAAGGTTTATTGTTACCTTCTACTAACAATCTTACTTTGAAAGCTTTTTGTGATGCAGATTGGGGAGGTTGCCGCGAAACAAGAAGATCGATTACTGGATTTTGTATTTTTCTAGGAACTTCTCTTGTCTCATGGAAGTCTAAGAAACAACCCATTGTGTCTAGATCATCGGCAGAGGCGGAATATCAAGCTATGGCTAACACATGCCTGGAATTAACTTGCCTTCGTTACATATTGCAAGACTTAAAAGGTTCCACAAGAAACTTCTGCACCACTCTTTTGTGACAATCAATCACCACTCACATTGCGGCAAATCCCATTTTTCATGAGCGTACAAAGCATATCGAGATAGACTGCCATATTGTTTGGGAAAAATTACAGGATGGACTGATAAATCCTTCATATGTACCGTCACGTTGTCAATTGGCAGATATTTTTACAAAGGCGTTGGGAAAAAAATCAATTTGTTACATTGTGTAGTAAGTTGGGACTTCATAATATTCATTCTCCAACTTGAGGGGGAGTATTAAAAAATATATTGTAATTTATATTTTATAATTTAGTTTCCTTAGTTAGTTTCTATTAGATCCAAGAAAATATGGATTAGTGATTCTTTGTCTTAGACTAGCCGTTATTGTAATTCTATATATCTTGCATTCTTATTCCTTGTAACATGTAAGAAAGTGTAATCATAATCTATTATTCTCTTTCAATGCATTTCTCCTTTTTAACAATGATGATGCTTGTTTTTATGAGAAATGGTGTTTGAGTTTAATATATTTGATTATTAAATAAATTAAGTTTGAGTAATTAAATAACTTTAGACATATTTATCAAACTTTAATTAATAAAATTGATCTCATCGAACCAAATTTCAAATTTTCCGGAAAAAAGAAATCAAACTTAATAGCTTGTTTTTAGTTATTGATCTCAAATAGCTAAAATGAAACTTTGGTGTGTAATTGTTACTTTGACACGTTCAGGGTAAATGAAACTTAAGATTATATTCAGGGGTATCGTGGTTTGCTCTTATTATCATCACTATCAACTGTGGCGAGGTAATGATAAATTTTTGGGTAAATCTCATTTTACCCCATATACTCTCCTTAAATATCGATTTACCCATTTGTACTCTCGATTGTATTATTTTACTCTCTCGTACTCTCAATTAGACCTCATATACTCTCCTTAAATATCACTTTACGCACTTATACTCTCGATTGTATCATTTTATCCTCTCGTACTCTCAATTAGTATTATTTTATCCCCTTATACTTTTAGAATATTATATTGTATTCATACACTCAAATAAATAACAAATTTACCTTACCTATTAGTTTTAGTAAAATAACAAGATCATTTTAAAAGTCTTTCTTATTAATAAACTTGTATTTATTTATTTATATTAAATTCACGACTTGATTAATTAATTCTTAATATTGTTTTTTTTAAATTATTATATTTTAAATTTAGTTGCTAATTATTTAACTTTAATATAATCCCTACTATATTGCTTTATAATAAGATATTTTGCTATTATCTAATACATTTATATTTTAGATTTCTTATTCATCTATAATGTTAGTTAACAGAAAACAACCTACATTATAGTTATTTAATAAGAACTATATTAAATTGAATAAATAGCAAATAAATTTTTCAAAAAAATCTTATATGAATTTAATGCAATTAAATTAATTTAAAAATAATAGTAGTGACAATCTTTTAATAAAATAATAGGAGGATAAAATAATATTTAATAATATAATGGGGTAAAGTGATACAAATTGAAAGTACAAAGTGGTAAAGTGATACAATTAAAAGAAAGTAATATCCAATGGGAGTATAAGGGGTAAAAACATATTTACCCTAAATTTTTAGTTGAAATTTTGGTTTGTGTTTGGGCTTACCCACTACAATTACATATGAACAATATCTCAGTAAATACACGGGCCTGAACTCGATTGAAGGGTCTCCTTAAATCATAAACGAATTAGGAAGAGACTGGAAGAATTATAAATATATGGGTCGTCCATGGAGCCCATTACTCAATTGGGCCATAATCTCATTAGAGGAAAAGGGTGACCATGATCATCGAAAGATAATGAGTTTTTAAAGGACAAATTTTAGAAATTGGACCATAATTTGATTAAGAGTTAGATCACAACCATGATCTTCAAGATAATTCGAAAGGACCCCTTTAAAAAAAAGATAATTCGAAAGGAGTCATCCCTAATTAAATTTTAATCACCTTTACCTTCCTCATGAATTAAAATATTATTTTGATACTTACATTAGTTGAACATGTAAGTAGAACCTTGATAATTTAATATTCAATTAGTTAATAACTTCGATTAGATAATATTTTAGTCCGGCCCCGAATCGGGGATAACGTGCTAAATTAACGATTTGTTAAATTTATAAGATAATACGTATACAAAAATTCATGTAGGCCCCATGCAATATATAAATTAATAATTTTCTTAAGATATAATAATACATTTTAAGATTAATCTTGAGGATTTCTTAAAAAAAGGAGTCAATTGTTGTTTGCCTCTTGTTCAAATGCATGTCACCTTGAATCTTATCACTGACTTTCATTAAATTAGTAAGAACTTTTAGTGAGATTTTCTCGTAGCCCCAACAAAAGATTTTCAATGTCTATTGTTGTTGAGTTTCCTTTTGAAAAGAGGATCTATAGTAAAATTATTATCTTTAATTTCACATGTCGCCCTTAATTGTCTGATTGCAGGTCAACAACTTGGCATTTTCAACACCTCTTCAGTTATATAATACCCGCATTACAAATATGAATCTTTTGATGTTTTGTTTAGTGGCAAGAAAATAATTCAATATTTTGCAATCGTTCAATTTTGGTTTTAGATAAACATGACAATTATTTATAAGCAAAAAAACCTTTTCAACAACACAAGGTTATTAATTTATAAAGGTTTAACTGTATTAGATGAACATAAATATAATATAGCCACATATATATATATATATATATATATATATTGGGATTGGATCAAATGAGACCACATTCTATAGGTAAGACAGTATGGACTAATCCTGTCCACACATTTGAAATTTTAGATGGATGAGATTTACCTGATTTAATGGCCTTTTTATTTTATTTTAAATCAATAATTTGTAAGATGGCAATTTTAGGAATTCAAAGGAAATAGAATGGCACAATTTGTGGAAGAATGGTATAAGCAGATGCCGATCATAACGCGTTCATACCTCATCGCCGCCATTGTCACCACCATCAGTTGCTCTCTTGATGTAATACTTTTTTCTTTTTACTTTAAATTATTGTGTATGCGTGTGAAATAGTTGAAATTGTTTATTAAATGTCGTGATTTATGAAAATTTTGGTTGCTTTGTAGTTTTTTGGAGGAGAACATGGATTTTTTTTTTTGGAATAGGGTACATGGCTAAATGGATGTTCGCGTTCCTCGATATATTTTATCTGAGATTAATGGATTTTGCCTTGATGGTAATTTTATTATTAGCAATTTCATTCTCATTTGGTAACTACTCCAGATCGATTCACCCCACAAATCGCTCGTCAGTTCCTTTTTGAATTTTTAGACTAGTAATCTTCTTTATCTCTGAAACTCGGTAAGGATTTTTTTCCCAGTATTTTCGATTTTAATTGTGAAACTCAACGGTTTATTTAATTTTATTTTTTACCGCGATTTGTTGTGTTTTGGGGAGAATGGGATTGCGAGTTGAAATCGTTATCTAGGGTTTAATTTATTTATGTCATGTATTTTACCAGTGATGGTGGTCAAGCTTTTGTTAATGGAGGTTCTAGTTTTTTTTTCTAGTCGAAGAAGACGGATTATGGTTTATATGTTTGATGTATACTTATATTTTAGCATAGGTTACTGTATACTAATATGTTTTTCGATGTATACTAATACTTATATGTGTTTTGCTGTATAAGTAGTTAATTTTTGATGTATGTATTTATGTTACTATATACTTATGTGTTTTGTTGTATACTTATATGTGTTTTTGATGTATACTTATACGTGTTTTGCTGTATACCTATATTTGTTGAAGAAGATGGTTTATGATTTTTGAAAAAATTAGGAGATTTTTCTTGTATATTTATATGTGTTTTGATGCTTATTTAGTTAATATTTACAATATGTTTTTTATATATTCTGTACTGACACTTTATTTTTGGTATTTTGTTCCAGGACTGTTATTTCTTTAATCATGGTTAAAAGAGGTAGAAAAAGTGAAAAGCGCGTCGAGGGCGACTGCATACATAGTCTGATTTTATTGTATAGTTAGACATAGTTTACTGTAAAGATAGTCTGATTTTGTTGTATAGATAGTCTGAATTTATTGTATAGTTAGACATAGTTTAATGTATAGATAGCCTGATTTTATTGTATAGTTAGACATAGTTTACTGTACAATAATTTAGTTAATGGATTTGTGTCTATTAGTTGTCGATTTTTTAATTATTGTTATTTGGTACGCCATAATAAACCGTTATTATTGGTCTGCCCAAAATAATCTTGTTAAAAGATTCCTTAATTCACGGTATACACATGTTTTTGTTTGACAATTTTAATATGCAGTAAATTTATGTTAAACATACGGGATAATTTCAGACTTAGTACCCAAAGTTTACCTACTTTTTGCTTTTAGTACCTCATGTTCCTAACTCATCAAATATGGTACCCAACGTTACACTTTTTAATCAATCTTACTACTTGTCGTTAAATGACCGTCAAAATTAACTTGGTGACCTGTTACAACAGGTTAATATGGCAAAAATGAGTGAAAATTAATAAAGTTGAAATCTAATTATCTTATACAATTATTAAGAACAATATAAATTATATTTTAATTCAAAATTAATATTTTAGTTATAAAATTCTCTTTTTATTTCTAATTGATTTATCTTAATAATGGTTTATGTTAATCAATAGCTTAAACCTACAGAGTTTATGTAATTCTTAGCAATGTATAATCAAAATTGATTATACTTTATAAATTAAAATTTGATTAATCGGTAAATTAATATCAAATGAAAAGTACAAAATTTAATATTTACTCACTTTAAAATATTGTTAACCAGATAAAAAAAATACTTTTAACTCAACCAAAAAAAATAAAAATCATAAATAAGGTATAAACTTAATTTACCAAGCAAAACCCAAAAAATCCATTGACGTAGTTGCCCACAATGCGTCCTTCCATTTTTTTTACCTGCTATAATATTTTTTTAACTAGGGACATACACTTTTTATTATCATTTAATTACAAATATTTGTTTAGTTTTTCATAACATTTTCATTCGACTAGAAAGATTTTATCTTTTAATAATTTAATATTGTAAACTAAGTAATAACAAAAATTCATATTGGAAAAATCCTGATCAAAAATTTATTTTCAAATTATCACTCCAATGTATTTTATTTCAAAATATTGATTCAAGATTTTACATGAGTATATTGCCAGAAATTATTTGGTCATATGAATATATTATAAGAAATTAAATAAAAAATGTAATCCCACAAACTTATCAACACATGCCACACAAAGTCACAAAGCTTACTACAGCTCGAGTTCAACCCACGTGCACGTCAACAACACCCCAAACTTCACTGACGGTCCCCTACTGCGTTTTTCGCCGTCCCTATCAACGACTCGATATTATAGATTCAAGCTTCCCAAAATGGCCATTCCATTCCAACCTCGGCTCCCATGTGCCACAATGCACCATACCTTTCTAGCTTTCCTCCACCCACCCATTTAGGGGTAGAATTGATTACACTTTTGGAGACAAAATTCCCATATCCTTCTGCACGAGATGATGCAGATATGATGCATCAAAAAATTTCACGCACAAGCCTCCATACTTATTTGCTTCCCAAAGAAAAACTTCATTAAGCTCTGCACTAGGTGACTAATTTGGGGGTTCAGAATCAGTTAGGAACCATTTGGGAGTAAAGATTTAGGTCAATTTGGGGGTAAAATTGAATTAGGCTTTCAAATTAGGAATTAGGGTTTAGAATCGATTTGGGGGAAGGCATTTTCGCTTTTGGGACTAAAATGGATATTGTAACCGGTTGATTAGTGTTTCTCCCCTCCAAACTTACAATTGCAGGTCAATCCGTTAGTCATAGACAGTCAACTAACGTCGAGTAGTAACACTGATTAAAAAGTGTAACGTTAGGTACTATATGTGATGAGTTGGGAACATGAGGTACTAAAAGCAAAAAGTAGGTAAAGTTGGGGTACTAACTCTGAAATTATCCCTTAAACATACAGTATAACAGTGTTAAGTGTACAATAAATATATGTTAAATATAGTATACTGCATCGCAGAGCACATACGTGATTTTCTCTCTCCCCAGCGTGATTTTCTCTCTCCGCAGCGTGATTCTCTCTCTCCCCCATAACTGATTCCATATTTGGACGGTCCCCACATGTTTATTTGACAATTTTACCCTTTTTGGGATATAAGTAAATAGTTAATGTATTATTATCCCAAATATGGAATCAGTTATGGGGGAGAGAGAATCACGTGGGGAGAGAGAAAATCACTCTAGGAAGAGAGAAAATCACGCGTGTGCTCTGCCAGCGTGAACCCAAACCCGCTTTTACCACACTCAGAAGATGACATCATCGATGACAGACGTCTCGAAATGCAGCTTCTTCTTCTTCTGGGGTACCTCAAATTCCTAGAAAATGAATGTGTAAAATTCGTATTGAAACTGATGAGCGAATTGGGGGGATAAGGATCGATTAGGAACAGTTACCAAATGAATTGAAACTGTCTAATTATACAATTACCATCTTACCCTTTATTGATTTAGAAAAAATAAAAAAGGTCATTAAATTGGGTAAATCTCAACCATCTCAAATTTCAAATTTGTGGACAGGATTAGTCCACACAGCCTTACCTATGGATTTCAAATATCCAATGAGACCATATTTTATGGTGAGACAGTATGGACTAATCTCAACCCTCCCCCATTTACATCAAAGGCTATGAATAATTTGGGATAATAATACATTAACCATTTAATTAAATCCCAGAAAGGGTAAAATTGTCAAAACAAACATGTGGGGGACCGTCCAAATATGGTTCAGTTATTGGGAGAGAGAAAATCATGTGGGGAGAGAGAAAATCACGCATGTGTTCTGCCATGCAGTACGATGTACATTTATCATATATTTAATGTATACTTAATACCGTTTTACTGTATGTTTAACATAATTTTACTGCCTATTAAAATGGTCAAACAAAAACATGTGGGGACCGTGAATTAAGGAATCAGTTATAGAGAGAGAGAATCACGCTCATTAACATGTGGGATCGTGAATTAAGTAAATCAGTTATAGAGAGAGAGAGAGAGAGAGAGAGAGAGAGAGAGAGAAAATCACGCTTATTATTGTACTGTATATTTAACATATATTTACTGTATAATTAACATTATTATACTGTATATTTAACATATTTGTACTGCATATTACAATTGTCAAACAAAAACATGTGGAGACCATGAATTGATGAATCAATTAACAAGATTATTCTGGGCAGTCCAATAATTACGGTATATCAAATAACAATAATTAAAAAATCAACAACTAATAGACACAAATCAATTAACTAAATCATTATACAGTAGACTATGTCTACATATACAATAAAATCAGACTATGTATACAATAAACTATATCTAACTGTACAACAAAATCAGACTACCTATACAGTAAAACTATGACTAACTATACAATAAAATTAGACTACCTATAAAGTAAACTATGTCTAACTATACAATAAAATCAGACTATGTACACAGTCGCCCTCGATGCGTTGTTCACTTTTTCTACCTCTTTTAGCCATGATTGACAAAACACCAATCCTGGCACAAAAAACCAAAAATAAAGTGTTAGAGCAGAATATATAAAAAACATACGGTAAAAATTAACTAAATAAGCATCAACATATAAGTATACAACCCAAATCTCCTAATTTTTTCAACAAATATTGGTATGCAGCAAAACGCATATAAGTATACAACAAAACATTTAAGTATACAACAACATAAATACATACATAAAAAATTAACTACTAAACAGCAAAATACATATAAGTATACATCGATAAACATATAAGTATACAGTAACCTACTAAAATATAAGTATACATCAAACATATAAATCCGTCTTCTTCACCTAGAAAAAACTAGAACCTCCATTAACAAAAGCTTAACCACCATCACTGAAAAATACATGAAAAACACAAACTAAACCCTAGATAACGATTTCAACTCGCAATCGCATTCTCCCGAAAACACAACAACACGAAATAAAATAAAAATTAAAAAAATCCTAGAGTTTCACAATTAAAGTCGAAAAAACTGGAAAAAAATACTTATCAGTTTCAGAGATAAAGATGACTGGTCTCGCTCAACAAATAACAATGCGCTCGCAACTTATACTCACGATCTCTCAAGCTTCTAAGAAACCACTTCCCATGACTGAAAACCCTCCGCCCACGACCGCGAAAAACTGAAGAAATTCAAATTGTAAACTCGAAAAACCCCTTGTATAAATAACACTTCATGTATGTAATTCTCAAGATAATGAATACAACTCTCCAGATTTGTTACTATGGCAAACATTGTGGAAATTTGGTTTTGTTAAAGTAGTCGTCGACCCAACTTTGACCAAATTTTTGGTGGCTAAGTATTTAATTATGGAGGAATTAAATTGTAATTGTTTATCTACGTTTCGAGTAGATGTTCGTAGTAATTTTTATTTCTCAAAACTGAATTTGGGTGAGTGAGAAATTATTACACGAAGTTGGTCATAGGAATGGCATTATGTAAGGGAGTTGAAAGGCTTTAGCCTTGTCCCACATAGAATATAAGTATTATTGGTTGGATATACTATAAGGTGTTATTGATTAGATATACTATACACAAGTGGGCCACATGCACGCACCCGGCCGGCACGGCCCAACCCTTCAGGTCCAGGCCCACTACTGTTTTGTCACTCGAAAATGGGCTTGACCTAGATTCAAGTGACTGTTGGGTCTGATGAATCTAGACATTGCATGTGTCCAGATTCGTATGTGTCTGTTGGAGTCTGTAACTCCTCAGATAGTGGCCATTGATGAGGTTGTAACATCTGACTGTTACAAGGAAAGTTAATGCCCACTCACTCACCTGAATTTATTCCCTGCAGGTTGGATTTTGTTGCTATAAATAATTTGGATTTTCATTGCAGAAGTTATGCAGAAAATCATACATTTTTGCGCATATTTTGAAAGTTTTGTCGAAAGTTATATAATATCTCAAATCATATTTCATTCTGCATTTGTGCCAAGTAACCAGTACTGACTCATTCAAGTTCGAAAGGTGCTTTTGTGTCAGTGGTGCTACTGCACAAAAGAGGTTAAATCGTTTTATCTATGGGGACATTACGTCGTACTGTGGGCAATAGCAAGGACATATTTGTCTTGTTGGAAGAGTTCCATCTCGACTCGGCTTCTGTATAGACAAGTTGTAATAGTATAGTTCTGCTTTATTTTGTATTTTACAATTCCAGTTTGTAATTCTGCTATTGTGAAGGCTTTCCCGTTGTAACACCATTGTAATCAACAATCGCAAGATAAATATTGTACCTTCACGATGGCGAGGAGAAACAGAATCTTAGCTCGGAGTTGAACAAAAAAACTCAGATTGTGTGGGAGGAAGTTATTTTAACAGTCAACCACATTTTGAATAAAATAACACTTAAAAGGGAAAGATAAGACTCCTTATGAATTATGGAAAAATCGTAAGCCTTCTTATAAATACCTTAAAGTGTGGGGGTGTTTGGCTAAGGTTGCAATACTTGGACCAAAGCAAGTTAAAATCGGTCCTAAATGGTCGAAGATGTTCTTATAAATATGCACTTAACCGTAGTGTATATCGTTTTATGGTTTATAGTTCAGAAAATTCGAAAATGACAATTTGTACCATAATTGAATCAAGGAATTCAATGTTCTTTAGGCATGTTTGGGAAGGCTGAAAAGGTGGGAGAAGGATTATTTCAGCCCATTTCAGCCTATTTGGCATTTGTGAGAGCGGCCCGCTTGAAATGTGTCGGCCCGTAAATGTATCCCGCGTCCAATTGAAACCGTATCACAAGCTGGAGGGTGTTATAATGTAATCCCAAATTTTCATAATCTGTACATTTACCTTGTTGTCCTTTCAAAGTCAATTCTAAGGACTTCTATACCCCTCCATTTCAGCCTAATTACTGAAATGCTGTAATAATAAGGGAAAAATCCAGAGAGGGAAACCCTACCTTTTGGATAGCGGAAATCAGGTACGGTGAAAGTTTCTCTCTTCGGACTCGTGTAGCGAATTTTTTTTTTGTAGAAATTCTTCTCAAATTTTAAAATAAGGACAACATCGGCAAAATTAGAAATTGAATTGAAATTCCATGGTTGCAACCGTTCAATTCTGTGTTTTAGATGAACTTTAGGGTTTTTCGGTTTATAAGCTTCTATTACAGTGGTTTTAATCGGAGTTCTAGGGTTTTGTTGTCTCTTTGTTCTTCTCACGAATTTGTTCATATTATTTATATTTAGTAATTGTGGTTTTCGATTTTATGGATCTCATATATGTTTTTCTTTTGGTTTTAATAAGGGTTAATTAGCATATCGGACGGAGGAGATACTTTGCAGAAGAAGAATCAAGATCCGGTAAGTTGTTTATGTTTTCAGTATGATATGTATTTCAATGTGCCATTTCGTGGAAGCTGAATGTGTACTTTGATACGTATTAAGTTTTTGGGTTATTTTGGCCAAATGTTGTGCTATATACACTTGTGCCAAGAACAATCACTCGGTTTGTTGTAAGTGCAATTTACTCATTCAATGTGTTAAATAATTTTCAAGAACTTACTCCTATGTAGTATGAAAATGGGGAGAATGTGAGTCCTTGATGTTGATGTTTTTCGTATTCTGATGACCTTCTTATTTAGTGATGTGTTGTTTGTATTAACAAAGTACTTAACTGCCATATAATGAAGGGGTAATACATTAATTAAGGTTGTGGAAGCATGCATCAATAATATTTTATCATGGTATAATTTAATGATAGACTTTGTGTAATGGTCCTAGATGGATGAAGAAGAAATCCATGTCATTGTCATTGTTGAAGAAATCCTTATGCTGCTGAAAATGCTATTCTTTTTCACTTACTACTATCGAAGACGTGTTATGCTACGACGCCGATGCCATAGTCGTAGAGCAAGGATGTTGCATGCTCCATATAGAATGCTTGATCGATTAGACGATCAAATTACCCATATGCGTGATTTAATTGCCATAAGTGACTAAGATTGTATCAAACAGTTACGAATGGATAGAAATGCATTTGGTAGGTTGTGTTTCCTCTTAGAAAATATAGGTGGGCTACAACGTACCGACATGTCCAAATTAGTGAACAAGTGGCTATCTTCTTGAGTGTATTGGCACATCACAAAAAGAACCGTGTCGTGAGCTTTGACTTCAAGCGATCGGGTTACACCATTAGCAAGCACTTTAATTTGGTTCTTCAAGCATTGCTTAGGCTCCATAACATCCTATTAGTCAATCCATAACCAGTGAATGATGATTGCACTGATGCTAAATGGAAGTGGTTCAAGGTAACTTCACAAACATAATATTTATTTATATAAGTACCTACATTTATTAAGTATTGATTAATAAATGAAGTGTCTTAATTGACTGCCATACTTTTTTGTTAGTTAGGGATGTCTAGGAGCTCTAGATGGAACTTATATTAAAGTGCGAGTTCCTTTTAGTGACAAAGCGCGGTATAGGAATCGAAAAGGGGATATTGCTGTTAACGTGCTCGCTGTTTGTGACCGAACCATGAAGTTTGTCTTTGTATTAGCTGGATGGGAGGGTTCTGCAGCAGACAGTCGTGTTTTACGCGATGCTATTAGTCGGTCTAAAGGTTCCTAATGGTACGAATAACATATTTTTAGGGTAATTAAATAAACTATATATTGTTTGAGAAGACAATATGGTGATTAGTAATTTTAAATTGTCCATTTCGATTTCAGGTAATTATTACCTGTATGACTGTGGGTATACAAATGGAGCTGGTTTTCTAACACCTTACAGAGGTGTTAGATACCACTTGGACGAATGGGGTCATGGCTCTAGCGCTCCGCAAAACCATAGGGAATTATTCAACTTAAGGCATTCTAAAGCACGAAATATCATTGAGAGGGCATTTGGTTTGTTGCAAGCGAGATGGGGTATTTTGAGGAGTAATTCATTTTATCCCGTCAAGTCACAAAATCGGATCTTTATAGCATGTTGCCTACTCCACAATTTTATTCGGACTGTAATGGTTGTTGATCCTCTAGAGCATGAGGTTCCGGAATACATTATAGACCATTCGAATGCACATGCAGATGCTGATTTTGTTGACGTTGTAGAGTCCTCTCCGATGTGGACTAATTGGCGGGATGAGCTTGCAACTACAATATTTAATCAGTGGAGGGGCTAATCTGAAGTTGAACCATTGACAAACATTTAAATCCTTTGATTTTATTCGTTAGTGATTGTACTGTCTTCATTTTAAGAATTTGGATGTTGTGTATCAGACTATTGTGATGCATTTTCGATGTTAGAGTTATGTTGATTGTGAACTTTGTCGACATTATCAGTGCAATTTAGTTCTTGATGATATTGTTATTATTATCTCCGTCAATTTAATGCTCTTTACGTTTGCATCATATTTGATGTTCAGGATTTATGAATGCGTGAATTATTATATATATGCATTTCAGGGTAGATGTCTTCGTGTGCTAGTGTACCAAAATCTGTTAGTTCACGCAAATGCCCTAGGAGCCGACGTTCATGGACAACAGAAGAAGAATATGTGTTGTTGCATGCGCTTAAAGAGCTTGTAGTCAGAGGATACAAATGTGACATTGGTATTGGATGATGACTCGGGTGATGATGGTAGATCATCTGCTGAAGTAAATCTGAATGATCTCGATGAAATTAACTGGGACGTGGATACCGATTGAATTTAGCACTTGTCAGAGCTGTTTAATGAATGTTTGTGGTGTTTGCTTTGTTAGTATTACTTGCTTTCGTAAGTACTATGTCACTATTATCCTTTGGTTTTTCTATGTTAACTCGGTTATGTTCCTGGGTTAGGTATGTTAGTCCAAGTGGCTACGATAATCTAGAGGGGGGGGTGAATAGATTATCTAGGTTTTTCAGATTTTGCCCTCTTTTTCGAATAATCAACCAAAGACGAGAATGTAAATGCGGAAATAAAACAACACTCGTCGATTTAAAGAGGTTCAACCCACCTAGGGCCTAATCCTCTACCACCCCAGTATCTCCGGGATGGATTTCAAAAAGAAAGAAAAGATTTTATTAATTTACCAAAAATTAATACAACACCTTGAGGATTACCACAACCCCTCCTTCACCACTTTGAGGATTACCACAATCCTCTTACACCACCTTGAGGATTACCACAACCCTCTTACAACACCTTGAGGATTACCACAACCCTCTTACAACACCTTTGAAGATTACCACAACCTTCAAACACCTATCACCTAGATCACCCAAGTGTATTCTTACCACAAGAATACTCACAAGGATGTCTTGTGTTGAATGATGACCAAAATCAAGATTACAACTCAATAATGATTGATACAATATGAGTACAAGTGTAATCAAGAATTGAGAGCCTAGACCTCAAATTTGTGCAAGTGAAAGTGCTTAGGCCGATACAACAAGATATATGAAAGTGTTTGCTTTGTATGCTCTTTGCTTGTATATTGTGTTGTGTCTTGTTGCTTGAATGAAGCCTCTATTTATAGGAGAGGTCTTGGCTTTGATTTCCGTGACATTGCTCCTCCTTGGGGAGTGATTTGCTGCAAAAAACCATTTAAAATCATCAATATAGTCATTAGAAATCAATCCCACAAAATAGGGAAAAGTCATGCAAAACGCAACGGATAGTTTCTTTGTCAAACATGGGGTTCGACCGTCGCGAGAGATAAGATTGAAATTGAATTCTCGCGAATTTTTACACAGGGGGACCGGTCGAAGGGGCGACCGGCCGCTCTCACCGTGACCTGCTTGCCCTTGACGTTTTACGAAACAGAGAAGTCTGGAACAAAAATCCAACTTGCGGTGCAATTCGCTCACACGGTCGACCGGGCCGACCACACCGGCCGCCCACCTGGTCGACCGGCCGCCCTCCCTTTTTTTTTTCTTACGTCCCCATTTTCTCGTTTCAAAACTCAACTCAGTGCGGGTTGCCCTATAGGGCGACCGGTCGTCGAGCCTGAAACAAAAGTGTTGTCCAATTTTAAATCGAAAATAAACTTCAAGAAATACTCCAAAAAATAGTAAAAACATTTTAGATCGATTGGAAGTGTTAGGACAACATTTAGGGACATTGTTTTGGTATAAAAACTCTTTAGAACAAAATCATCAAAATCATGATAAAAACATTTATCTAACAAACTCCCCTTTTTGATGATTACAAACCAAAACAATTTTCAAGAGGACGATTTGAAAAGCAAAATAATTTTCGGTTTAAGAGTAAACTATCCGTTTAAAAACATTTTACAAACGCTCCCTATCAACAAGCACATTAAGAAGAATTATTGCATAAGCTAGAAGCACAAGCTTTTACAAAAATAAACAATAACTTCATGAGCTTAGAAGCTCCCCTGTCACAAATACTTAATGTCCATGCAAACAAGTCCATAAAGTCCATAAAACAACCATTGGACTAAGTTTTCTTCACAACTTATGGCCTTAAAAAGCCATAGCTTGTAGCTTCTATTATGAGCTTTTATTGGCTTCTTTGAGCTAACGAGCCAATTTCTGTTTCTCCCCTTTGGAATCATCAAAAGAATGTTAGGATGATAGAAACATCATAGATATATCAAAGTGCGCCAAAGAGACGATTTATCAACCATTGAGCAATTTTAGGCTTAAAAACCAAGGAAAATGGGAGAAATGCATCATGAAGAGTTCATACGCCCGTTTATTTCCCAAAACATGATCTCAAAGAGTATAGAAGACTTTTGGAAGCGAGAGAATCATGTAGAAGTTGAAATTTTCATTGAAACATTTCATCGAACACATTGTGGGCGTGAAAAATAAAAAGAGTTGTATATAGCCTTGTAAATGATCCAAGCCAAAAAATTTCATCACCAAATCATACCAATTATCATACAAAACAAAGATAACAACTAAGCTCATCATGATCATAAAATAATTTCATCAAGTAATATACAAGAAAGGCCATAAACTCGGGTTCAACCCAATTGAGCAAAGTAAGGAAAAATCTTACCATTTAATCGGAAAGGATGAGCAATGATGATGATAAACATGCTATATACGGTCCAAGATATAAATGGAATGCATAAAAATCAATTTTGAGTGACAATAGTGTGCATTTGGCAAAGGGGCGAAAAATGGCCAAAATGAGTGAAAAAGACTAATGCTCAAGACAGAACGATTTTAAACCAAAAATGGCTTAGGGCGACGGTCGTGGTTGAGGGCGACCGTCGGCGTTGAGGGCGACGGTTGCCCTCAACCTCTTCACCACTTGTTTTGCAAATTTTCCAAAATCCGAATTTTCAACCGAAAATCCGATTTTTCGCCCTAAGTTTTAAAAACGTGCAAAATACAAACGTGAATTTCATTCAATATGCATTATGCCTAACCGAGCTCGTACGACGCAAAAGTCTCGGAAGTTAGCGGTTTTGTGAAAATATCCGCTAATTGATCTTGAGATGGAACAAAAGATATCTCAATTTTTCGTTTTGAGACACAATCCCTTAGAAAATGATGTCGAATCTCAATATGTTTAGTACGGTTATGATGAACCGGGTTTTGAGCAATGTTTATAGCGGATACATTATCACAAAAGATAGGTACGTTTTCAAAAGAGCATTTGTAATCCGCTAAGGTTTGTTTCATCCAAAGAAGTTGAGTACAACAAAATGCGGCGGAAATATATTCGGCCGCCGTTGAAAGAGAAACACGCTTTTGCTTCTTTGAAAACCAAGAAACTAGGCAATCGCAATCTAAAAATTGACATGATCCTAAAGTACTTTTCCGATCATCAATATTTCCCGCATAGTCCGAATCACTATAACCTTTAAGAGAGAAATTTTCATTCTTTGGATAAAATAAGCCATATTGAATGGTGCCTTTCAAATATCGAAAAATCCTTTTAACGGCACTCATATGAGATTCTTTGGGATTGCTTTGAAAACGAGCACATAGGCATACGGCATGAAGAATGTCCGGTCTACTAGCGGTTAAATAAAGTAAACTACCAATCATACCTCGATACTTGGATTCATCAACCGACTTGCCTTTTTCATCTTTGTCAATTTTGACATTGGTTGCCATAGAGTCGAGACGGTTCTTCCTTCTTCAATGCCGAACTTCTTCAAAAGTTCTTTTGTATACTTTGATTGCGAAATATAAATACCTTCTTGGCATTGCTTAATTTGAAGTCCAAGGAAGAAGTTTAGCTCCCCATCATACTCATCTCGAATTCACCTTGCATTAACTTGGAGAATTTCTTGCACAAAGATTCATTAGTAGCACCAAATATAATATCATCAACATAAATTTGCACAAGTAAACAATCTTGCCCTTTTTCAAAAACAAAGAGTGTAGTATCAACTTTACCTCTTGTAAAACCATTTTGCAAAAGAAAAGAGCTAAGTCTATCATACCATGCACGGGTGCTTGTTTTAAACCATACAAAGCCTTTTTAAGTTTATAAACATCATTAGGCCTAGAAAAATTTTCAAACCCCGGAGGTTGTTTTACATAGACTTCTTCTTGAATAATACCATTTAAGAAAGCGGATTTAACATCCATTTGGTAAAGTTTGAAATTTTTGAAACAAGAATAGGCAAGTAAAATACGAATAGCTTCTAAACGTGCTACGGTGCAAAAGTTTCATCATAGTCAATACCTTCTTCTTGACAATACCCTTGAGCTACTAACCTTGCCTTATTTCGAACAATGTTGCCTTGATCATCAAGTTTGTTCCGAATACCCATTTTGTACCAATGATTGTTTGAGATGGAGGACAAGGTACTAATTCCCATACATCATTTCTTTCAAATTGATTCAACTCCTCTTGCATTTCCAAAACCAATCTTCATCCTCAATAGCTTCCTTAGCATTTTTAGGCTCTTTTTGAGATATAAGAGCTTTCTCGGCAAAATTCCTTCGAGTCATTACTTTATCAAGGGGATCACCAATAATAAGATCTTTTGGGTGATCTCCTTAAATTTCAATGCTACGGGAAGATTCAAGTATCACCCCTATCTTCTTGAGGAACATTTGAACTTGAAGGTTGATCATTATGAGCATCACTTTGAACAATAGGTTCAACAATATCCTCTTCATCACTATCGTCATTCGGTATTCTTTCAACACCCGAGGCTTCATTAAATTTGACATGAATGGATTCTTCAACAACCATGCTAGTCTTGTTGTAAACCCGATATGCTTTGCTCTTGGTTGAATACCCCATAAATATACCTTCTTCGGCCTTAGGATCAAGTTTGTCCAATTGATCCTTAGTATTCAAAATAAAGCACTTACATCCAAATATTTTGAAATAACTAATATTTGGAGTTCTTCCTTTCCAAAGCTCATATGGAGTTTTATTCATATTAGGACGAATATAAACTCGGTTAATGACATAGCAAGCGGTACTTACGCTTCGCCCAAAAATACTTTGGAAGTGAAAATTCATTGAGCATGGATCGACTCATTTCTTGTAATGTTCGATTTTTCCGTTCGGCTACTCCATTTTGTTGAGGTGTCCTTGGAGCCGAGAAATTATGAGCATATCCTTTGGTTTCACAAAATACTCTAAATTCACCGTCAAATTCTCCACCTCGATCGCTTGAATAGACTTGATAGTATCTTCTTTTTTCATTCTCAATAAGTCTACACAACTTAACAAACTCATTAACGGCATCGTTTTTATTTGTAAGAAAAAGAGCCCAAGTATATCTCGAAAAATCATCGACTATAACAAAAGTGTAATGTTTTCCACTTAGACTAGCCGTACCAATATCCCCATACAAATCAAGGTGAAGCAATTGTAGGGGTTTGGTAGTGGAAATTTCATTTTTGGGTTTAAAACTACTCTTAACTAATTTGTTCTTTTGACAAGTGTCACATAAGCCAAGATTTTCAAAATTCAATTTGGGTAGTCCTTTTACATGTTGGTTTTTGTAAATATTTTTCAAATTCTTGTATCCAACATGTCCGAGTCGCCTATGCCATAAACTTGTTAAATCATTATTGGCGACAAGACAAGAAACATTTTGACTAACCAAATCACTAGTACAAATTTTGTAAAGATTTCCTTTTCTATTTGCTTCACAAATAATATTACCATTTTTAAGAATAAGGCATTTTTCTTTATTAAAAGAAACATCATAATTTGAATCACAAAGTTGGCTAACACTTATCAAATTAAACTTAAGCCCTTCTACTAAAAGAACATTACAAAGAGAGAAAGAAGAGTTACCAATTTCTCCATTTCCAAGAATTTTTCCTTTGCCATTGCCGAACATGACCATACCCTCTTCTTGGAGCTTGATGTTGGTAAAAAGCTCTCTCCTCCCGGTCATATGGCGTGAACATCCGTCCACGAGCCATTTCGAATCCTCCATGGTTGTTATAGCCCCTATTACCTCATTGTTTTCGCTGCCTATAGCCATGAGACCGTGTTCGGTTTCTCCTTCCTCATCGGTTGTTTCGAGTAGTTCATCCCATGTTTTGACTTCCGCATTTAGAGCCTTCTTTTTGTAAAAGGCTTCCTTTTCTTTTGCTCCTCTTCATCGAGCTTTGGGCAATCGGCAATGAAGTGCCCGGTTTTCCATTTAAAGCAAGCATTATCTCTTGGTTTTCTTGCTTTATTTTTATTCACAAATTTTGCAAATTTTCGAACAAGTGCGGCCGTCTCTCCTCATCATCATCATCATTATCATAGTATGCATTATTAGAAGAGGAAGCAAGACCTTTAGGAATATTTTGCATACCCGATTGATTGATGGTTGGTTTGGTATTTTTCCTCTCCTTGAGATAGACTTCATAGATGAGGAGGTTCCCGATGAGCTCGTCAAACTTGAGTGTCTCAAGATTTTGTGCTTCCGTGATTGCCGTCACCTTTTCGGACCATGAGCCGGGAAGAGCATTCAATACCTTAGTCACTTTGTCTTCTTCGAGATGACTTTACCGAGGGCCACAAGAGGATTGACAATGTTGTCAAGCCTTTCCACCATCTTGGAGATGCTTTCACCATCATACATGTTAAAGTTTTCAAAGTCTTTAACAAGCATGGTCTTTCTAGCTTGCTTGACCTTCTTTGTCCCTTCATATATAGTCTCCAATTTTTCCCAAACCTCATGTGCCGACCTTATGCCTCGTATGCGATTGTACTGTGGCGGTAAGTGAGCAATGCAAAATATTTAAGGCCTTACCATTTAGAGAGAAAGCCTTCTTATCATTTTCATCGAACTCCTTGAAAGGTTTAGGAGTCGAGGTGCCATCCTCCATTTTTTTTGTTGGTTGATCAACTCCTTCAATAACCACATTCCATATGTCAAATCCGCACCCTTGTAGAAAGCACTCCATACGGTCTTTCCAAAATGCGTAGTTGTTGGCGTCGAACAATGGTGGCTTGTTGGTGGAGGCGCCTGGTGAGATAAGCGTCATTCGTAGCTATGGATCTTTCCTCTTTACTCGGAACGAGCTAGCCAAAGAGTTTGGCTCGATACCACTTGTTAGTCCAAGTGGCTACGATAATCTAGAGGGGGGGGTGAATAGATTATCTAGGTTTTTCAGATTTTGCCCTCTTTTTCGAATAATCAACCAAAGACGAGAATGTAAATGCGGAAATAAAACAACACTCGTCGATTTAAAGAGGTTCAACCCACCTAGGGCCTAATCCTCTACCACCCCAAAGATCTCCGGATGGATTTCAAAAAGAAAGAAAAGATTTTATTAATTTACCAAAAATTAATACAACACCTTGAGGATTACCACAACCCTCCTTCACCACTTTGAGGATTACCACAATCCTCTTACACCACCTTGAGGATTACCACAACCCTCTTACAACACCTTGAGGATTACCACAACCCTCTTACAACACCTTTGAAGATTACCACAACCTTCAAACACCTATCACCTAGATCACCCAAGTGTATTCTTACCACAAGAATACTCACAAGGATGTCTTGTGTTGAATGATGACCAAAATCAAGATTACAACTCAATAATGATTGATACAATATGAGTACAAGTGTAATCAAGAATTGAGAGCCTAGACCTCAAATTTGTGCAAGTGAAAGTGCTTAGGCGATACAACAAGATATATGAAAGTGTTTGCTTTGTATGCTCTTTGCTTGTATATTGTGGTTGTGTCTTGTTGCTTGAATGAAGCCTCTATTTATAGGAGAGGTCTTGGCTTTGATTTCCGACATTGGCTCCTCCTTGGGGAGTGATTTGCTGCAAAAGAAACCATTTAAAATCATCAATATAGTGTTAGAAATCAATCCCACAAAATAGGGAAAAGTCATGCTAAAACGCAACGGATAGTTTCATTGTCAAACATGGGGTTCGACCGTCACAAGCAGAGATAAGATTGAAATTGAATTCTGCGAATTTTTACACAGGGGGGACCGGTCGAAGGGGGTGCGACCGGTCGCCTCACCGTGACCGGTTGCCTTGACGTTTTACGAAACAGAGAAGTCGGAACAAAATCCAACTTGCAGTACAGGTCGCTCACCGGTCGACCCGGTCGACCACACCGGCCGCCCACCTGGTCGACCGGCCGCCGCCTCTTTTTTTCTACGTCCCATTTTCTGCTTTCAAAACTCAACTCAGTACGGGTTGCCCTATATGGGCGACCGGTCGAGCTGAAACAAAAGTGTTGTCCAATTTTAAATCGAAAATAAACTTCAAGAAATACTCCAAAAAATAGTAAAAACATTTTAGATCGATTGGAAGTGTTAGGACAACATTTAGGGACATTGTTTTGGTATAAAAACTCTTTAGAACAAAATCATCAAAATCATGATAAAAACATTTATCTAACAAGGTAGTGCAGTGGTCTTTGTAAATTAGTGGTTAAGTACTGCTTTGTGTAATGCTTTTCATAAATTTTCCTATGAATATATATGGGAAACCATTTTATGAATGTTGCAAGTGTTATTATATTTTCAGCATGCATATGTATGGTAATCTAGGATAATTCTGATATTTCAGATCAAATATAAGCTATTGGCAAACGCCAAAGATAATTAAAACATCAATTTAAATTACAAACCCATACATGCTTAACTAATACTTAATAAAAACCTAGTTCACACAACCTAAAAATATAAAACATGCCGTAGAAAGGAACAATCCAAGAACGGAAAATTGGAATGATCTTTTTGTAATTCGGGACCTGGAAAGGAAAGCCACAATAACTTATCAATAGCCATCATCATGGATGTTTGCATGAGGAACCACTCGTGTCAGCACTCTTATTTGGAGACGGAACATACGGGCGTGTCGGACGAGGAATGCGGGCTGGGCTACGATAGAATGACGGACCAGGAAACTTTCGCGGCGATGGGTTGCTCAATGGCTGATTAACCGAACTTTCCGACCCAGAAGATCCCAGGGGTCCTACTTGCTCCAAATAATTCCAAAAAGACTGATCCCTTGACGACCATGAAGATGTAATGTTGATGACAGTGTTGGCATTATTTGTCTTTGGTAACCCTTCAATATTGCCAATATGATCAGTCTCATCATCAGATGAAAATTCAATGATAGCCTCACCTGGAGGGGGAAAGTTGCTTGTCAATGAGCCAAAAGGTTGTTGTAATGCAGTCCAATTTTGATCACCATATTCCTGGTAAGCTAGTCCGAAGTCATTCTCCTAGAAACGCAAAAGTAAATTATGTACAAAGGTATAAGAATGATTAATATTGTAGGAAAGTTATTTATAACTAATAAAATGTAAATTAAACAATTAAAATATGTATAAAAAAGAAACTTACCTGTACAATTTCATCCCATACATGTTCAGGAGCAGTCACCTTGTTTGTTTTCGAGTTGTACCTCACACCATGCTTCCTTAAAACCCAATAGAACACTTGATATCGTTTTTCAAAACACGAAGTCTCTCTTCCATGTAACCATAAGTGAATGATTTGTTAAATTCTTTGTTAACAACATCTTGTGCAATGAGCAATGCATGAGCGTTCACACATTCAGGTCGGAAGTTCCCTATCAATGATGATCAAGCAGTACCTCGATAAAAAGATTATCGGTGTTACACTGGTGTTGAGGATGATGCTGTTAACATTATAAACCTACAGGATGACAGGTAATTTGGAAATAGCTACCATTATTTATTATTTTTTATATATTTTTCTCTTTAGAATCAAATTTAGTCGGATTAATCCTCATTCATGCTTAGATGTGTGTACCTTGCAACACTGTTAGCAATTGAAATTTATGTTAAAATCATGTGTTGTGGTGCTATATTGAAAAGTAGTGATGGATGGGATAAAGTATTTATTATAGTGATACTAACTGTTGGAAGTTTCACTTCTCTCTTCAAGTTGTAACTTATATTAGGGAAGCCATATTTGGATGTTGCGTCATGTTATAACTAGGATAAGGTAATGTCAGTGTAGTGTAGAAAGAGGTGATTACTTTGAGTCAAGAGAGGTGATCTTTGTTTTGAGTCATTTACCGTGTACATACTATCTCTGCTTATATATTAATGGATAAGAAAACTGTTTCTTGCTAAGCATTTGAAACTGGATCATTTCTGATTTCAGTTGAAATTTTACATTGATTTTGCTTATGTCCTTGAGACCAGGTTATTTTATGGCCTACTTGAAAGTCAGGTGTTTATAGTTGTTGTCGCCATACCAAACGTTCATGTGGGAGTCCTAATTGCTTGTGGTTTTTGGTGGAAAGACACACAAAATTGTTTGAATCAATAGAAGCTAATGTCTGGCTTATCTACGGTTTAGAAGGAAAAAATAGGAAAAGAAAAAACATTAAAACAGTTTCATATAGTTTCCTATGTCAGTGAGATTTCTGATTAATTTCTTGTTATTATAAGATTCAAATAATTATAGGAAAATGAATAATATACAAGCTTCCAACATGGAGATAGTGTAGACTACATGAAGGTGACCTTCTATGTTGGAAAATTTATTGTTTAGATTTTGATGAATGCCATGTAAAACTTAGACTAGAAAGTTGGCACCCCATTTTTCTAGTAATTTTTATTGTAATAGATAGGGTTGTATGAGCTGAGTCAAGTCAGCTATGCCCGGGAATACAAAAAGTCAACCGAAGACTAGAATGAAGACTCCGCTGTGAAGCAACTGAGTGTGGCAAGGAGGAGTTGTCAAGAACTCGACTGAAGGAGTATCGGCTATAAGACAGTTGTGAGAAGAGTCAGTCAAGTCAACTCAAGAAGCCAAGTCAAGTTGAAGTGACAGATGAGTCTTTCAATCATTGGAGTAGACTCAAGTCATATGGGGAAAAGGCAGCTGCAAAGAGGAGTTAACTGAAAAGAAGTCGTTGCACAAAAGTCAAGAATATTACTTAAACAAGTAATACTTCCATGCTACCATGTCTTAAAGTGCTCAGTCCTAGAAGCGTGCAAAAGGAATAAACCATTGGGACGCACTGCACCTTGTGTCAGATTCTGAAAAGCTAATCATTCATTTAATACGAGGAAATATCAACATCAAGGACTGCAACAAGACAAGCCAACAAACACAAGTGATTTTTGAAAATCAGCCTATCACTTCAACGGGCAGATTTTTGAAAATTCACTATAAAAGGCTGATGAATCACATTGAGAAAAGGTTACCTGAACCTTGCAAATCTGAGATAACAAGCTTTATTCATATTGTAACCTGCAAAATATTCTCAAGTTATTCAAGCAAATCCTCAAGCCTAAATCTCGAAGGAAATCGATCCAACACTAAGGTGTGAAGGAAAGACAACTTCAAACTGTTGAAGAGAAAACTTTTGAAGAAGCAAAAGGGGTCTACTTTCCAAGGAGGATTGTAGAAAGGTTCAAGGTGGAACCAGTCTCAAGTTATTGGAGTGCTTCATGATCAAATCCAAGAAGCTTGAGCAAGTAAGCTGAAGTAACAAGGCAGCCGCCCCGTGAAAAAGCTGAGTCGGACGAGAAGCCAGTTGTGTGACCAAGGCATCTCTAGATTGAGTCCCAAAGGAGCAAGTCAGCTGTGTGATCAAGACTTGTATCTGGACTGATAACCACTTTGTGAATTGATCATTACTTAGTGGATTCCTCCAGGAGTTTGAGAAGAGAGGAGTAGAAGAATTACCCCATCTTCGAACCTCTATAATAATTATTGTGTCATTTACATTTCAGCATTCTATTTTTGCATATCACTTTATATCTACTGATAATTTGCTATCCAACTGATAAATAACTAAGTGCTAATATCAAGTGTTTAAAACAAAGTAAATCAAATTAATGGGTGTTAAGTCTTTCGCTGAAAATCTCATCACAGCCGAGTTAAAGTTTAGACTAAACAGCTGAGTTATTCTATCAACAGTTCAATCGAGTCTGTTGAGTGGCTAACTCTGCTAGTTAACTAACTTTGCTGTCCCCCAAGGACTTAGCTGTGTATTTAACTCTGTAATACTTTAAAAGGAATAAAATCGAAAAGTTGGTAAGGTTTATTCAACCCCCCCTTCTAAACCTTACCCACACCCCTTGGGACCTACAAGTGGTATCAGAGCGGTTGGTTCATTGAGCCTTCCGCACTAGTTACTGAACTAGATCTCCAATCTTTCAAAGAAGTTTTTAACACTTGCTCTTTCAAAAGCTATTTTTATTTAGTAAAGTTATTATCATGGAAGCAAATTTGACACGCATTCCTATGTTCACCATTGAGGAATTTGATGAATGGAAAATTCGTATGCAGGTACATCTATCTGCTTTACATGATGAAATGTGGATAGTGATAGAGGATGGGCCACTGCAAATACTAAAAGTGAACACAACATTGAGACAGAGAGAGACCGCAACAAGGAGAGGAAGGCTAGCTGCTTTGAAGCAAGACCAGCTCTGGTTGAGAAACCAAGGACTAAATGGACAAACAAGGACAGAAGAAGATACCACTTGGACAATGTGGCCAAGGACATACTTTACAAAACCTTGGACAAAGCAATGTTCAACAAAGTCAAATCTTGTCAAACTGCAAAACAAATCTGAGATAAATTAACTTTAATTTGTGAAGAATCTGAGCAAATTAAAGAAAACAAATTGTCCGTTGCTGTAAAAAAATTTCAAAATTTTAAAATGCTTGCAGGTGAAACCTTGGATCAGCTGGATGCTCGATTCACTGAAATTACCAATGAACTATCAGCACTTGGGAAAGAATATACACAAAAGGAAATGTGTATGAAGATTCTGAGAAGCCTCCCAGCTGAATGGGAAATGAAGGTCATGGCCTTGAGACATTCAATGAACCTCACAACAACATCCAACCATGAGCTATTCTCAGACCTCAAAGCCTACGAGTTTGAGCTGAGAAGAAAAGATCAAGAGGAGACAGTTGTACCCAAAACAGTTGCACTTATAGTCAAGGATGGGAAGAGAGCTGAAGTCAAGGAAGCCTTTGACCATGATGAAATTTCCTTGACGGTTAAAAGATTCAACAAGTTCTTCAATAAGAACTATAATCCTCCAGAAGACATTCAGCTCCCTCCAAGTCAATGAAAGATAGGCCACCCAAGAGAGCTGAGCATCAAAAGGTGGAATATCAAAGAACTGATAATCCAAGAACGGAAAGAGTCACCAAAGAGCCGAGAACCCGTGTTGGAACCGTAGACAACCAGGACACTTTGCTATTGATCGTCCATATCCTCGTAGTCAATAAATACGGGAATGAAGAAGAAATAAGAGTCTTGAGAGAAAGAAGACAGAAAAGAAAAAGGCCATGTTGGGCCGCAGAGACTGGCCGAGACAAATAAGTCGAAAGAAGCGGGGACTCGAGAGAGTAGTGAAGCTGACTACTCAAGTGACTCTGAAGAAGAAGCAATGATCTGTTTAATGGCTAAAGAATAAGATCAACCTGACCAAGAAGATAATGTACACTCTAACTCATCTCACTCAGATTCTAGTGATAGTGATTGTGACACACACACACATCATCACCCATTGATCTTTATGACTCATTAGGCAAAATGATGAAAGATTTTGAGCACATTAAATCCTCACACACACTATTAAATGAGGAAAACAGCCAGCTCAAAAGCCAAAACTCACAGCTGACTAAGGAGCTGAGTAATCTAAGTCACATAGCTAATGAGAACAAAGAGTCAAGGCGAGAATGCTAAACTAATAAAGCGAGATAGATGCTATAGAAAAGAGGAAAAATGATCTCAAAAATGTGATTGCTTCATTCACAAAGGCATCTAAATCATTGGATGATCTTATTATGAGCCAAAAAGAGTGTGGAGATAAAACTGGCATAGGATTCAATTCCTTTGCACACATCGAACTCCCGAGTGATTTTGGAAAAAGGATCTTTAAGTAATGAAGCATCTCAAAAATCCAAGACACCAGATGTTGCACCCACATTCACTCCAAAGCACAATCACAAACAAACGGCCTTGGATATAAAGAAAAAGAAAACAACCGATTGAGTATCTTTGGGAGGACAAATTTAGAACAAATCCAAAGAGAGTTCCTCAAAGAAACTCCAAATAGGAAGTACTCGTGAAGAATAAACAGAGCTACCAAAACCCCGTAAGTTTTATCAAAGAAACACATATGATGGGAATGGTAGAAACTACCCAAGCCAAGTGATTGGAATAATGTGAAATATCAGCAAAGACCTATGGAATATAAGCCTAAATGGCAAAGGCCTAGAACTCAGGAAAGGCCATTCCAAAGGCAAAAGGGCTATCATCAGCACACATATACACCCAGGCACTACACTCAGAAATATCACAACTACCCAAAGAAGGCAATTGCTAAAACACACACACACACAGGCATACAGACAAAAGAGACAGCGGTATGAACCTAAAGCCCCCAAGCAATTTGCCAAAGTAAATTATGATTATGGCACAGATAGATGGCAACCTCTTAGAGTCAGATCATTTAGCTATAGGTTGGTTGGATCATCTTACATCACTAACCCCTCAGGACCCAGACAAGAATGGGTACCTAAAAACTAATTTCTTTGATTGCAGGTTCAAGGAACAGCTGAGTGCCAAGGAACATGGTACATGGATAGTGGCTGTTCCAGACACATGATAGGAAACAAGAAAAATCTGTCAAAATTCAAGGAGATTAGAGGCGCAAAAGTCATATTTGGAGGAAATGAAGCTCTAGGGGAAATAAGAGGCACTGGATCCATCAAGAAAAATGGTTTAGAATCACAGATGTTGCATACGTTGAAGGCCTCAACTTCAATCTGTTAAGCATCAGCCAACTCTGTGACAAGAGCTATAATGTTGGATTCAATATGGGAGTGTGCCAAATTAAAGACACTGAATCAAATGAAATAGTGTTGCAAGGATCCAGACAGAAGAACATGTATGTGGTAGACTGGTCGACTGCCACACCAAGCACTTGTCTGTTAGCAAAGAGCACAACCGAATCAAGTTGGTTGTGGCACAAGAAGCTGAGTCATCCTCAATTTCAAGACAATTAACAAGCTTGCAAGGAGTCATCTTGTGGAAGGACTGCCAGACTCAGTGTACAAGCAAGAAAGTGTTTGTGATGCATGCCAGATGGGAAAGCAGATCAAATCATCATTCAAAGAGAAGCCTAGTCCATCTTCAACAAGGATATTGCATCTGTTGCATATGGATCTATTTGGTCCAGTTGAGCCAGCTAGCATAAGTGGAAAGAAATACACTTTGGTAGTGGTGGATGATTATTCAAGATATACATGGACAATCTTCATGTGTAAAAAGAAGGAAACTTTGCAGAAGTTACCTCAGCTGATGAGAAGAGTTCAAAATGAGAAGAGTCAAGCCATTACAAAGATAAGATCTGATAGAGGAACTGAGTTTGTTAATGGGATAATAACTCGGTATTGTGTTGAAAATGGTATTGCTCATGAATTATCTGCGGCAAGGACTCCACAAATGAATGGAGTAAGCGAGAAAGAAGAAACATAACTCTCAAGGAAGTCTGCAAGAACCATGTTAGTCAAGGTCAGCGCCTAAAAGATTTTGGGCTGAAGCCATCAACACTGCATGCTACAATCAAAATAGATGCATGATCAATAGACAGCTGGCAAAGACTCCCTATGAAATATGGACAGGGAGAAAGCCAAATGTTGGGTATTTTAGAATATTTGGATGTAAATGCTTCATCCACAACAATGGCAAGGATAATCTAAAGGCTTTTGATGCTAAAGCTGATGAAGGTATCTTTTTGGGATACTCAGCTGAAAGCAAAGCCTGCAGAGTGTTGAACAAGAGGACTATGGTCACAGAAGAATCTGTCCATGTGGTTTTTGATGAACCCAATGTAAATGGAGAGAAGAGTTGAGTCATTTAAGGAGTAAGCTAAGTCATTTATGAGCTAAGTGACAAAAACGCAGTCGTTTTTAATGAGCGGGAATATTTTTTTAAGGATGACACCAGCATAATTATGACGGGTATAGTCAAAAGCTGCACAACAAGCATATGATTGGATATAAATGCTGCCGCATTAAATGCAAGTAATTAAATGCAATGAGACGTGCTAAATCTGAGTCGTTGATCTCGATCAAAATTCAAAAACCAAAAACACGTCCTTTTATAACCCATATATACTCATTTCTTTCAGTTTTCTCTCTCAAACTGAAAACTGTTCATCTTCAAAAATAAGAAAGCAAGTCTCTTTTCTCTCTCGAAACCCTACATGTTCTCAAAGCAAGTTCGTCAAGATTTAATCGGTAAAATTCTCTAGAAATGGCACCAAAGACAGATTTCGTCAAGTTATCAAAGCAAATCCAAACAGGATCAACTGTGGATTTTGAAGGCATGATTAAGCAGGGTTCCGATGAAACCCTTGTGAAGAAAATTGCAGATAAAATTGAGAAATCCGGACTAAAACCCTTCCTCGCGATGGAATATCAAATGACATACGTTGAAGAGGTAGCGCAGTTCTATGTTAACGCCGAGGTGCAGGACGAAGGGATTAAGTCCTCCGTCCACTTCAAGGACATTTTAATCACTGCTAAGGACCTTGCGGAGCACTGTTTACTGCCTTCGGAAGGCATGTCGGAGATATACGAAGCTGATGTGGACTTAGCTGCTGCATGGAAGGAAGTAGCCAAACCCGAGTGTGTGCGAAAGTAGTCTACACAGCTAAAAAGAAATTGTTGAAGGACGACTATCACAAGCTGATGGATGTTGTCTCAAAATGCGTGGACATGAAGTTTGGAAGCTTCAATCAGCTGTCCAAGACTAAGCTGATCGTCATGGCTGCGATCATGAAAGGGAAGAAAGTTAACTGGGCTGAGTTTGTATACAGCAGACTCTGCCAGAACATTGAGAATAAGTCGTTCAAGGAGGATGGATCCTTTGGAGGATCACTCGGCTATGGCCTAGTTATTGGCCACTTGATGGAAGTGAAGGGCATTCCCATTCAGTATGGAAAATCTTTCTATGTATACAAGAAGATGTTTAGGGCTAACCTCTCAGGAGCCCAGAAGAGAGCCCATGCGAAGAGGGCGGACACAAGCGAGGGGGAATCAGCTGACCCTGAGGAAACAGTTGTTTCCTCCCCTCCAAAGAAGAAAGCTGCCCATACAGCTGGAAAGAGGTTAGTTGCCCCTGCAGCAAAGACAAAAATGCACTCCGCCCCTGCCGAAGGAGTCACCTGCCCGAGCAGCCGTGTCTCCTGCCCACGCAGCCGAGAAGGAGAAGGAACCCCAAATACCTTCTCCGACTATCAAAAAGAAGAGGACTGCCAAGCCAAGAAAGGTAGCTTCTCAGTCAAAGAAAGATGCACCGGCCCCCGCCGCTAAGGAAGCTGAGGAAGAAGTATCCGAACCAGAACTTCCTCTGGTAAGGAAAAAAAAGAAGAAGAATCACCAAGCTCTCGGAGCTTGAGAAGAAGATAGATGAGTCGCCCTCCACTGGAAAAAGTCTCTGAGGCTGTTGAAGAAGTGCAGTCTCCAGAAGTTGTTGATGAAACAGCCAAGTCTGCTGAGGCCGATCAGCAGAGGTAAAAAGAGGACCCTTGCTGTGGATAGAACAGCTGAGGAAGAAGAGGCAAAGCGAGACAAGAAATCTCCCGATGAAAGAGTTGTGTCTCCACCGCCCCGATCTTCTTGAAGGAGCTGAGCAGCAAAGTATGTTGCCTTCCATTCCTGAAAAGGAAGGGCAACAAGAAGAGGATGAAGATGATGATGTGATAGTGGTTTCTCCTGTGTACCCAGACATTCAGCGTCGTCTACGTGAATGGCGAGCATGGAAGCTGAGTCACTCGAGGGTACAGTTTGAACGCCCTGAATTCATTGAGGAAGAGGAAGAATTGTTGAATTTCCTAGGATTTACCATCGTGGTTCAGGCACTTGATGAAGATAAGTGCCTGGATATCTTGCATATCTTCAAGGAAAAAGAAAAGGAGAGATTATCGAGAGAAAGCTGAAGCTCGTGAGAAAGCCAAAGATTTGTCCTCTCACCGGAACCCGGCCCGACCATACTCATCCTCATCTTGACATGCTCTCAGATAGTGATGAGGACATGGACCCCATTGCTGCACAAGAAAAGTTGGACATGCAGCAAGCCATGCGGGAATCCACGTTGATGCATGAGCAACAGCTGACGGAAGAACCAGGAGTCTTCCAAATCACGGTGAAATTGATCCGTTGGGAGTGGTGCGGCCAGATTGCGCGATTATTGCCGCAACCACTTCCCGATTCACTCGGAAGGACGGATCTAAGGGACTTGGCGATGACACCGGGAATTTGGGCACCCAAGTTGAGCCAACCCTGTTGAAGGTGTCTTACCACCGCCCTACTGTGAGCACTCAAAGGAAGCGGGGAGTCCGGGAGCGAGTGACCCCAACGTAAGTCACTCACCGGTGCGCCACCGTGAGGGGAAACTCACTCCACCGCTGCGGCTAGGTCGGAGGATGCTAGATGACTCCACAATGCGAAAAAGGAGGCAAAGTGGAGAAGGAAAAATAAAAAGAACAACAACAAGTTGTCACCGACGGCTCGGACGGTTGAGTCTGTCTCACCGTTGAAGTGCAGCCGCTGCGGTGAGGACACTGGCGATGTAGTCGAGGCACGAGGATGGATCTGCCCCGGAGTTAACACTGGGCAATGAAAGTGCAATCCAAGGAGTTGAGACTCACTGTGGATGCCATCGCTGCGAAAGACCCTAAGACAGTGCGTCAGTCGAAGGAAATGTACAAGGCCTTGCTGCGCATTGAGACTGCGGGGAGGTAATGAAGGCCCAAGGGAGGTTGAGACTTCCCTGGGTAAAGAGACGGAAATGCGAACATCCCTCCCTGTTCACATTGAAGAAACCGAGAAGGAGATAAGTGCTCTTCATGATTCCCAAGACAACCCGACATATCTTTTCCGGATCTCAAGATGAAGCCGAGTCCACCCCGCTGCACATTAAAAAGACTCAGCTGAGGATGTTCTTCCAAGTACGAGTAAGCCAGATTTCAAAGTTGCTCGACAAACGTTCAATTTTGATGATGAGCCAAGCCTTCAAGTCTCATCATCTTCCGATGACGCTACTGATACGGCCAAGGAACAGCAAACTCAAAAGGACAAACCAGCTAAGACCGAAGAAGGCATTAAGGCAGTGAGGCTCGGCCAGTTGGGTCAATACCATCAAAGGCCCGGCTAAATCACGATCAATGCGCGTTTCCAGAGCTGCAGTAGAAACGACTTCTCGTACGATTTCACATGTACGAGACGATGCATTTGAAAAGATATTTCCATTCTCAATCGAGCTCCCTACACTAGAAGAAGAAACTGCTAAAGAAAAGAAGAAGTACTCTGCACGCGAAGAACCCATTATCCCTACTGACTCCATTGTGCCAGCAGAATTCGATTTCCACGTTGAATGGCCGCCAGCTGAATCGGAAGTAATAGCTAAAATCCGTGAAGTCTTCAAGAAAATCTGCGGAGAGATTGAGAGGATCGAACGGCATCAGGCCTCATTGGACATGCGGCTGGACAATCGAGATGCTACCCTCACAGCTGACTTGAGAGGGATAGTGATAAGAATCAGGGAGTGGTGTCAGCAGCAATTTGCAATGCGTCTCAAACAAGTTCGTTACTTCAAGGCACTCTATAACAGGATGCTTGTTTGGAGCGCATACAATGCTGACTTGAAGCAGAGAATGCAGGAGTACATTGAGAGGTTGCATGCCTCTCACAAAACAAAATGGAGTCTGCTGCAGCAGGATTTTGAAAAAAGAAATTACAAACTTGAGGAGACTATGAATTCCAAATTCAGCCTCCTCATGGTTGAGATGAAACCCAGTTACAAGCGAGTCGAAGGCCACCCGTTCAAATTCGTAAATGACCTATGCCGCACCGATTCCAAGCAGAATTGACCATCACCGACGGACTTCATGCTTGCCGATGTTTCCAGGGGTTCCTCTCTCCTTTGATGATGCCAAAAAGGGGGAAGAGGAATACTTGAAGAGTTTGAACGAGACAGCTGCTGTAGAGAAGAATGACACAACTGTTGTAGAGAGGGAAGAAAAAGGAAAAGCTGTTGAGGGAGAAAGGTCAAAGGATATGACCTTAATGCTTGCTGAAACCCCTCAGCAAGGTCATGTTATTCTGACCAAGATAATCAACAAATTTTACGAACTCGCCACTCTATCACTCTGTTGTGCCCATGTCTCATAAGAAAAAGATTGTAGAAGCGAGAGATGGAGGATTTCGACAAGAGAACGGATGTCCGTGTTGAAGAAATGTTGAAACAATTTGGAGGCATTCCGGCAGGAAAAGATACAGATGTCATTCCAGATGACGGACAAGAGCCAAGATCTGTTGAAGAATTCAAAACACTCGAGTCCGAAAGATATTTCAAAAACATGTCATAGCCCAAGCCTGGGACTTGTACTGGGAGAAAGGTCCGGTCATGCGGAGAAGGCGACAAGCAAAGCAGACTACTAGCGGATCCTCTGTTGGTAAGAAGAAGACTCGATACAATATACGCCCGAGGAGGAGGAGGAAGAAGTGGCGGAGGTAGAGGTTTTAAACCTAGACCTCTACCCAAAAATATTGAATATGTAGATCTAGGCAAGAAAGGAAGGATCTACTGGGCTGGATATGATGCTATAGCCAATCTGGAAGTGGAAAGGAAAAATGCTGAGTATGTCAAAAGAATTGAAGAGGAGAACAAAAGGCAATATCAGCTGTGGCAAGAAAGACAAGAAAGAAAAAGAAGAGATGAAGCTGCGAAGAGAGCTTACGAGAAAAAGAAAGCAGCTGAAGAAGAAAAGAAAAGAAAGAGAGAGACGAAGAAGACAGAGTCAAGAAGAAGAAAAGAAGGAGGCAGCGAAGGCGATGAAGTGTTGTTGTCAACCCCTTCATGTATTTTACTTTTGTAAATACATATGTATGTAAGTCTTCTGTACATTTAATGAAAAATCTGTATTTTGCGTAGAATTCGTATATGCTCTGATTGCTCTGATACACATTGTAAATAGCTGTGTAAAGAACAAGAATGATATGATCAATAAAACGATCTATTCAACACATACATTCTTTATTTCTACATTGTCTGTATGTATTCGTGTTGTTTACATTTCACTTAATTTTGTTAAGTTTTGGCATCATCAAAAAGGGGGAAATTATTGGGAAATTTATTGTTTAGATTTTGATTAGTGCCATGTAAAACTTAGACTAGAAAGTTGACACCCCATTTTCCTTGTAATTTTTATTGTAATAGATAGGGTTGTATGAGCTGAGTCAAGTCAGCTATGCCCATGAATACAAGAAGTCAACCGAAGACTAGAATGAAGACTCCGCTGTGAAGCAGCTGAGTGTGGCAGGGAAGAGATGTCAAGAACTCGACTGAAGGAGTATCGGCTGTAAGACAGCTGTGAGAAGAGTCAGTCAAGTCAACTCAAGAAGCCAAGTCAAGTTGAAGTGACAGATGAGTCTTTCAATCATTGGAGCAGACTCAAGTCATATGGGGAAAAGAAAGCAAAAGAGGAGTTAATCGAAAAGAATCATTTGCACAAAAGTCAAGAATATTACTTAAACAAGTAATACTTCCATGCTGCCATGTCTTAAAGTACTCAGCCCCAGAAGCGTGCAAAAGGAATAAACCAATGGAAAGCACTGCACCTTGTGTCAGATTCTGAAAAGCTAATCATTCATTTAATATGAGGAAATGTCAACATCAAGAACTGCAACAAAACAAGCCAACGAACACAAGTGATTTTTGAAAATCTGTCTATCTCTTCAATTGGCAGATTTTTGAAAATTCACTATAAAAGACTGAGGAATCACATTGAGAAAAGGTTACCTGAACCTTGCATATCTGAGATAACAAGCTTTATTCATACTGTAACCTGCAAAATATTCTCAAGTTATTCAAGCAATTCCTCAAGCCTAAATCTCGAAGGAAATCGATCCAACACTAAGCTGTGAAGGAAAGACAACTTCAAACTGTTGAAGAGGAAACTTTTGAAGAAGCAAAAGGGGTCTACTTTCCAAGGAGGATTGTAGAAAGGTTCAAGGTGGAACCAGTCTCAAGTTATTGGAGGGCTTCGTGATCAAATCCAAGAAGCTTGAGCAAGTAAGTCAAGTAACAAGGCAGCCATACCGAAGAAGAAGTGAGTCGGACGAGAAGCCACCGTGACTAAGGCATCTCGGATCGAGTCCCAAAGGAGCAAGTCACCGTGTGTGATCAAGACTTGTATCCTGACGGGTGATAACCACTTTGTGAATTGATCATTACTTAGTGGATTCCTCCAGAGTTGGAGAAGAGATGAGTAGAAGAATCACCCCATCTTCGAACCTCTATAAAAATTATTGTGTCATTTACATTTCAGCATTCTATTTTTGCATATCACTTTATATCTGCTGATAATTTGCTATCCAACTGATAAATAACTAAGTGCTAAAATCAAGTGTTTAAAACAAAGTAAATCAAATTAAAGGGTGTTAAGTCTTCCGCTGAAAATCTCATCACAACCGAGTTAAGCTTTAGACTAAACAACTGAGTTATTCTATCAACAGCTCAATCGAGTCTGTTGAGTGGCTAACTCTGCTGGTTAACTAACTTAGTTGTCCCCCAAGGACTTAGCTGTGTATTTAACTCTGTAATACTTTAAAATGACTAAAATCGAAAAGTTGGTAAGGTTTATTCACCCCCCCCTTCTAAACCTTACTCACACCCGTTGGGACCTACATTCTCATAGATAGTGCATTAATCACTGACCATGCGATTTAACTGATATTTGGTCTGTTATGATGCCAGATATATAAGCTCCGTGACTAATTTCTAGTGTATCTCTATGTCAATGGGTTGGTCTTCATTAGCCTCTTCGAGTTTGTGATTCGGGTCACTTTGCGTGGTATTGTACCATTATTTCTCTTTCTCTCTTAGAGGTCACATATTTCTGTTGTGAGACTAATTTATGTTTTCTTGAGTGGGACACTTCAATTCCTAAGAAGTATTCCAGTCTTACTCAAAGTAGCGATTGATGTAGCAAAGGACATGAACTATTTGTTGGTATGTGGTTGAGTTTTCTTCTTAAGGTCTTGTACATACAATAAAACTATATGGAATTCTTTATTGGAAACATAAAATGAAGGAAGAGTCAAAATATGCCATTTTCTGTTGAGTGGAATAGGAATGGAAAAATAGTATATTCATGAAAGAAGTGGGTGGTTAGAATCTATTTGTCAGTTTTCAAAATGTTTTAGAATAGAGGAAACGATGAAACGCTGGAAAGACACGAATTAATGATAAGTTAAATTTGCTTCTCCTGTGTAGAAAATGCACCTTAGAACTAATGTTGATATTTATTATATGTTCAGAAGCATATCACACACCAAATTTTGTTTGCTTATATGATTTTTTCATTAGTAAGAATATGGGAATAGCCTATGCCACATGGTGCCATTTTATCACTAGAAATAATTCTATTTGGTTGCTCTACAAATTTCAGCCTTTACTTTTTGTGGGATGCAAATGTAGTTTACTGAATATCCATTTGATGATATATGCTAATTATTGATGCTTTTTCCCCATCTTTTGATCAGGTCTGAGCAATCAAATCAATTATGAGGAAATTTTGTTCTCTTATTCACATTTGTTGCATCAACCAAGTTTCATGTCTGAACTTGATATTCAAACTCCTACCACTTTTGGTATATATTGATCATGCGGAGAAGCTTTAACATTTTTGAAAGCTTGAATGACATGAGCAATGTTGATCATATGGATTTTGTTGCCTGTAGTTGAATTATATAGTCTTTTTGTTGGTTGATGGAATTAATTGGATTATGAATTTATAGTTGTTTTATCGAAAGGAAATTTTGCTACTAGTACTTTTTGTTGGATTTTGGCTATTGGTTACTTTAGTATTAATGGATTTCATGTTTAATTGGTAGTAAACTTATGATGGTTGCTAGAATTGGAGTTCATAATGAATTGTTTATTTATATGGATTTTTTGCAGATTTGGACCGATGTCTTTGCGTAAATCATTTAAAAACTGCTTCTAAAAA
This sequence comes from Rehmannia glutinosa, assembly GCA_016081115.2. NCBI lineage: Eukaryota > Viridiplantae > Streptophyta > Magnoliopsida > Lamiales > Orobanchaceae > Rehmannia > Rehmannia glutinosa. The sequence goes on along the minus strand of CM071927.1, from coordinate 76,081,276 downwards.
CATTAAGGCAACGGTTTTGATTCAATGTATTTGAATAAAACGACAACCGTCTAAAATCGGTGTTTTGATGCGGTGTCTATTTATCAAAAGACACCGGTTTAATAGATACTGGTTTCAAACCGGTGTCAAATACATAATCTTTTAACATCAGTGCCTTAGAAAGCGGATATTTTATCTCTACGACACCGGTTTAAAACCGGTGTCTTTCAAGAAAACGACACTGGTTCTGAACCGTTGTCTATAATTTCAGACTTTTAACACCAGTGGCTCTAACACCGGTTGTTTTACTAATAGACACCACTTTAAAACCAGTGTCTTTCAAGGAAAAGACACCGGTTCTCAGCCGGTCAGACTTTTAACACTAGTGGCTCTAACACCGATTGGTTTACTAATAGACACCGGTTTAAAACCGGTGTCTATCAGCTTTTTCATAGTAGTGAGAAAAATAAAGCTGAAGAAGAAAGAAGAAGGAGAAGAGACTGAAGAAGAAAAGAGGAAGAGAGAATGAAGAAGAAGACATCTAGCCAAGAAGTAGATATTAGCTATCTGGAAATTTTGTGTTGTATTTTTACAGTTCATTGTTAATACATACAAATAATGTAAGTGTTGAATGTTCATTAATAAAATTTGTACATTCTTTCAATTATTTTAAATTCAACATATAAGTTTTGGTATCATCAAGAAAGGAGAAATTGTTAGGAAATTTATTGTATATAGAGTTTGATAATGCTGAGAAAACTTAGTATTAGAAAGTTGGCACTCCAATTTCTATATGTAATTTCAACTTTGTAATAGTTAGAAAATTAGCTTAGTCAATGAGCAGCTAAGTTGAAGATCCAAAAGACTTGCTGAAGAATGCAGAGAAGCATCAGCTGAGTCGCAGCTGAGTGATTAAAAAGAGCTTCAGTCAAGTACATCAGTTGTGTCTTTCAGAAGACTTACATCAGAGTCATCCAAGAAATGAAGGAGAAGACTCAACTAATGGGGTAAAGCAGCTGAAGGACTTAAAGAAAGCTGAAGAAGTCCGTTGTGGAGAAAGTTAAAGACTTACCTGTTTTGGTAAGGAGACAGACCTGCAACCTTAAAGTTGTCTTGTTGAAAGAGTGCAAGAAGCAGGGACCAATTCAATGCCTGCAGAACTCTGAATTATTTGAAGCGCCTGCAAGTACTAAGTGCAAAGGTTGGGTCAACATCAGATGCTGCAAGAATCAGACAAGCCAACGAACAAGAAGTGTGAGTTTGAATTTCCCTATCTCTTCAATGGACAAATTTCAAACTCTCACTATAAAAGACTGAGGAATTTTTAGAGAGAAAAAAAGAAGAGGGCAAAAATTTAAACGTGACACAAGAGAAAAACAAGCAAACAAGCAATCTGCAAATACTCTCTCAAGCGAAGAATTTCTTACATCCTCAAGCCTACACCTAAAGATATTTTATCCAACACAACCTTGTGGAAGATAGAAGTTATCCTTCAAAGTTGAAGAGAAAAACTTGTTTAAAAGATAAAAATGGTCTATATTTCCAAGAAGTGAATGTGATATAGTTAAGTTCTAGTTCGAACCTGTTTCAAATACGAAGGAGGGCTGGATGATCAAGTCCTGAAGATTTGAAAAGCTGAAGTAGTGAGGCAGCTGCCTTACGAAGAGATGAATCTCATAAGTGAAGCCAGTTGTGTGACCAAGGCTAAGCTTGGACGGTTGTACTACTGTAATGAAGTCACTGTTACTTTAGTGGATTCCTCCTGAATAAGAGAAGAGTGGAGTAGAGGAATTACTCAATTTTCGAACCACTATAATATATTGTGTCATTTTATTTCTGCATTTAAATTCTGCAATTTACTTACCTATTTTATATTTGCTATCCAACTGATAATAACAAGCCTAAAAAAATATAAGTGTTGATAACCAATCTTTAAAAGGGTATGAAGACTTCCACTGTAAAAATCAAGAAAACTGAATTTCTAAGAGATAACTTCATTCAGTTGGGCACGCCTTACTCAAACAGCGCATCTGTGAGAGCTTTCATTATAAGGCCTGGGCACGCTAGAGTACTTGTGGGATTTACTATAGTGGCACGCCTTTTCTTTACAAATCATATTTTAATATTTTGGTTTAGTTTTAAGAGTTCTAAGTATGGTGGGATTGTTATTGGAATGTATTTTTGGAGAGAGAATATTCTCTTCCAATTAAAAAACACGTTTCCATCTAAGATTAGGATTTTACCTTTTGACTTTCGACTTGAACCCTAGTTTTCTCTCCTCCTCATTCTGGATTTCACGTTAGTTTCTCCCGATTTCTCTCTTTTTATTTTATTTTTCCGGCGACTATGTCCGTGGATTACTAAAAAGATAATTAAAGATTTGATTCTATGCGATTTGTGAGATCTAATTAATTTTACTTCTTCTTCTTTTCGCTATTATTCATATATCTTCTGTTCTAATTGATTATTGTTGTTTGATTGATTGCAACAAAAATGATCCTTTGTTCAATTGTCAAATTAACATATCGCCTTTTAGAACGTTAAATCTGTAATTGTTTATCTGTTCTAATTGTTGTGGCGAATAACATAATTGATTACATAGGTGGTTTTCAATATGTGTTATGGAGATATATAGTCTAGTCTAAATGAACCTACATGTGTGTTTGTTGGCTAGAATTGGTGGTCTCTCTAGATTTTAATGTTGTTGATAAATTAAATTCTAAGATCGTATCTAGAATTATTTATCGGTTAGGGAAATAATTAGAGATCATATCCTAATTATCGAACGAGTAAGGAGAGATAGGTTGTTAGGTCGTACCAATAACCATAACCAATTTGATAGAGAATTGATGGATTCATTTTTGCATCAATGATCAATTCCATGAACCACTTCTGAGATTATTCCTTTGGTTGGAAATTTTATAAACTGATTTATACTTCATTTATATTTTATTATTTCTTCTTTTCATCTTAGTTAATTCTAAAATCTCAAAACCCCTTTTTTGTTTTCATTGTTTTGTGAATTGCATCAAAATTAGTCTAGCCAATCTCTGTGGATTCGACCTTGCTCATCACTACTACAAATTAACTATTTGAAGAGCAAGTATTTGTTATTCTTGGTTTCAACACCCATCAATTACTCTGTCAACAGCTCTCTCAGAGTGGTTAACTCCTGCTAAAGTTTGACCCAACTGTCTCTCAAGAGACTTAGCTATTTTCTTGCTAAAACTCTGATTGTATTTAAAAATCAAAAATTTGGTAAAGTCTATTCATCTCCCTTCCCCCTTCCTAGACTTTACTCACACTCTTTGGGACCTACACAATCCAAGCCACGAGCATTGGAAAGTGTTAACTAAGGTGTAAAATACTTAAAGTATACCCTGGATTATGGGCTACACTACTAGAGATATCCAGTTGTACTTGAAGGGTATAGTGATGCTTGTTGGATTTCAGATTCGAAAGATTCTTATTCCACTAGTGGATACATATTCACCATTGGAGGTGGTACAGTATAGTGGAAGTCCACGAAACAAACGTGTAGAGCTCGGTCCACCATGGAATCTGAGTTTATAACTTTGGATAAAGCTGGTGAAGAAGCAAAGTGGCTTAGAAACTTTTTGCAAGATATTCCATGTTGGAGAAAGCCTGTGCCTTCTGTGATGATTCATTGTGATAGTCAGGCGGATATAAGTAGTCAGAGAGAAATATGTATAACGGTAAGTCTTGACATATTTGTCGGGGACATAATACTGTTAGACAATTGATCTCAAATGGTGTGATGTCAATTGACTACGTGAAGTCAAAAGATAACTTGGCAGATCCTTTGTCAAAAGGGCTGAATATATATCAATTGAGTAACTTGCTAGAGGAACAGGGCTTAAGGTCCACAAAGTAAAATAACCATCGTAATGGTAACCCAACCATGATGACTGGAGATCCCAAGAACTTGGTTCAATGGGAAAATTAAGCTATGGAGGTTATGTTGTCACACTTAGAAACAATGTTTCAACCCATCCCTAGAAAGCAATATCAAGTGTTGAAACATCTGCAAAGTTGTGGTGAGGCTAAGTCATTTGCCTTTTAATGATTTCTACACCTCGTTGACGTTGAGTATGGCAGGATACTCAGATAGGAGATCACCTATTTAAATGGAAGTGCGAGTCATTTCAAAGTAACACTTATGAATCCAAAGAGGTGTCCATGGCTAAAATGGACGCAAAACATGAGAACAGAAGGTGTTGAGACCTTATTGTGTTAATAATGTTGACTCGATATACACTATGGAGGAATAGTTCAAGGCACTGCATCCACTAAGTCACCAGTGTAACCGACGGAAGGTTCAAGGACACAAGCTACTTTTCCGAATGCAATATTATCTCTTGAGGACTGGCTTGCGTGCCTACATTCCTACATGCATTAGTGGTAATTGATGGGATTGTAACACGTGACTGTTACAAGGAAAGATAATGCCCATTCACTCACCAGAATTTATTCCCTGCAGGTTGGATTTTGTTGCTATAAATAGTCTAGATTTTCATTGCAGAAGTTAGACAGAAAATCGTACATTTCTCTGCATATTTTGAAAGTGTTGTCGAAAGTGTTATAACATCTCGAATCACATCTCATTAGCATTTGTGTCCAACAACCACTTCTCACTCCTTCAAGTTTGAAAGATACTTTTGTGTCAGTGGTGCTACTGCACAAAAGAGCTTATGTCGTTTTATCTTTGGGGACATTACATCGTACCATGAGCACTAGCCGAGACGTATTAGTCTTGCGGAAAGAGTTCCATCTCGACTCGGCTTCAGTCTAGACAAGTTGTAAACTTGTAATAAAATAGTTCTGCTTTATTTTGTATTATACAGTTCAAGTTTGTAATTCTGCCATTGTGAACGCTTTCCGTTATAACACCATTGTAATCAACAAACACATCCATGACAAATGTATCAAGCTTTGACTAACCCACGAAACAAACGAGCCCCAAAAGACAATGATGCTTTCTCAAACAAGAAATTCGATTAAGGGAGAATGCAATTTGCAAAATAATAAACTTCATTCTTATAGACTATTAAATAAACAAACACACCAAAAAATTAAGTACTGCAACGCCAAAAAATAAAAAATAAAAAATGCAGGGTACAACAAAAGAAACATTTAAAACCATTGAGGATTTACAAGCATTTTAAACTCAGAACGATCAAAGGATAAGGAAGTATGTTTGAATACTCGAAAGTAATCACTTCTCCAGGATTAATTATCCTCCCATTATAAAGCAGACAAGTCGCCAAATCTATCCGTCGAAAAATCATGGGATTAATCAGGGTCGTCGATGCAAACACAGGACAAGAAATATATACATCATAGACTCCCTTAGCGTCCCATGCCTCGTTGATAATTTGGACTGTGTATTTGGGAATGTGAAGGCTCGCAAAACCTGATGGCCATTGGTATATCCGGATACATCCCGGATTACATCTATTGGGATTAATTATCCAACCTGCAATGCCAAATTGAAGTGATTAAGAATAAAAAGTTGACGAATAAATTAATTAGTTACTATTAATCTGGGGCTTCCATTATTAGTTGAGAATGAAATAAATTGGATAAAAGCTTCAGACTCGAATATCCAAAAATCAGTAATTAAATTTTCAAGTCATATATATATATATATCAAATTTTAGACTCAGCATTTCGATTCGAGTAGTTTATTTAATAAATTAATATAAAATTTTAGGGAAATTAAAATTCCAACTCATTTTGGAATGAAATAACGGATTGATGTTGAGTAATTAAAACAAATTTAGTAGAATCTGTACTTTCAAAATCTAAATTAGAAAAAAAAAAAAACGATTCTCCGCTTTTAAATGCAAAAAACAACTATTTTCTCATCTAGAACCTGAAAATCATTTTTGTCAGAGTTTGAAAATACTCCCTTATGTTGCGTGGACTTGCAAATTGGTGATGAACTAAACTCATACCTCGTAGCCCACCAAAAAAATAATAGCTTTAAATTTCTTGACAAAAAATAAAAATCACTTGTAACATCCGAGTAAAATACAAAAAATTCAGAAATACGTACATGAAACAGTGAAGGGGCAAATGAGCAGGATGATGATGCTATAGTAGGATTTTGCCATGATTTTTTTATTTTTAATTTACGAACAGAAAAAGAAAAATTAAATGGGGACTGTATCAGTCTGAGGAGAATCCTTTGGTTTTGAGCATTGGGGATACATATGCAAACTAGGTTTGTTGCCACCTTAGCATTAATTGTCTTGTTTGTGTTTGACAGTTTGAGGCTTGAGATGGGTTTAAAATTGGGATTCCATTTGGACCATTTCCAGCTGTGTATTAAGACTCATGTATCCCAAAACTAGTCACGCTGATGGCATGAATTGATAACCCTTTAATATTTTATTTTATAAAGACTGGACCATTTATTGGATGGATATCACTTACTGAACATAGCATTTACAGGATCGTCAATCGTCATTAACTTTAAATCCATATATATTTTGTAAAAAACAAATTTTACAAATACAAGAAAAATGCAAACGTGGAATATAAAAATTCAAAATTCAACGGGGCGGGTCTGGCCAAACCCAGGACCCGCCCCACTAAGAAAAATCAAGACTTGGGACCCTAAGCGCAATAAACCACTTGACTTCTACTCCTGGCAAATTGTTTTTCCCTCATTTACCCCTAGCTCAATTATTTTTTTCCCTTAAAAAAACACATATAATTTTTTTTTTCATTTTTTTTCCATTGAAAAAACGGGACAAAAAAAAATTTGGGGTACGCGGGGGGCTGGGGTGGCACCCCCTAGCTACGCCCTTGCTTGGGACCCGCCCCGCCCTGCTCTAAAACCCGCCAAGACGGGTCTAGACCCGCTAGACCAGCCAATATTTGTTTTAATTGCAATAATTTATTTTTTTGTATTTGTGGCCAAATTTTCAAAAGTAATCCAATGCCAATAGGTCAAAAAAAAATGTAATTACAAACTTATTATAACTATATTTTACAACTATTTGGCTACTATTAGGATTTTTTTTTTAAAACTACTACTAGGATCTTGCAATAGTACTCAAATTAAATATTCAAAGTACAATATCCGAGGAGGTTTGGAAGATAATTCGTATTTTTGTTGGATTGTAAATAATTATCGGTCTTTTTTAATTGATTTACCAAATATTTCTTGTTAATTTGTTAAGAGATCACCGAATTATGTTGCTCATGTCTTAGCTAGAGCAACTAGTTCTATTTTTGGTGTCCAAGAATGGAGGTTTGTCCCTCCTTCCTTTATTTGTACTGCATTGCAGAAAGATTTGCTTGTTTAATGGAAGTTTCCCTTTTATTTCAAAAAAAAAAGTACAATATTACAAGATTTTTTTAAACATAAATTATAATATTACAAGATGTTATAGTAGTAAATTAAAATCAATATAACAATCAAATCTAAAAGTAAATAATGAAAAATATCTAAATATATATTAAAAATTATAATAAATATTAATGTGGCGGGTGGGTCTGGGGCGGGTCCTATTGGATACGGGATCCACTCCAGACCTGCGCGGGTTCTTTTTTCTTTTTACACTGGACTCGTTCCGGGGCCTGTTTAACAGGGTCTAGACCCGCCACATCGGGGCGGGTTTGATACCTGAGCGGATTTTAACCCGCCCCATTGTTATCCCTAGCATTATCCCTCCAATTCTGTATTAGAACTTAGTAGCCCAATGTGTAAAGTTATGGGCATTCTCAATTCTTAAAAATCCAAATAAAAAAGCCCAATCTGTTAATATTCGGCATTACTAATTCCTAAAAGCAAAAAGACTATCTCCTTACATTACAAGAAATTTCAATTACTGAAATAAATAATTTTGTCACTTAATTTACATTTACCTATAGAATATTTACAGAATAAAAAATATTATTTTTTTTTCAAATTATACCGACAAATTACCGATAATTTTTATATTTACCGACATAAATATTGTAGGTATTTACTGTTTGATACATGTTTTTTAATCTTAATTTTGATGATTTTATTTTTACACCAAAACAATGTTTTTAATTGTTGTCCAAATACTCCTAAACGATTTAAAATATTTTTAATATTTTTCGGAGTATTTCTTCAAGTTTATTTTCAATTAAATTGGACAATGCTTTTAATTGATTTTATGTCAAAGTGTTTTTACATCCTAAGCTATGTTTCTAAATGTTGTCCTAATACTTCCGATCGTTCTAAAATGTTTTCACTATTTTTCGGAATATTTCTTGGAGTTTATTTTCGATAAAATATTGGACAACACTTTTGTTTTGAGGCCAACCTCGCCCTATAGGGCAACCTGTACTGAAGAGTACGTTGAAACAGAAAATCCCTGGAGTGAAAAACAAGAGGTCGACCGGCCGCCACAGCGTCGGCCGACGGCCAAACCGATCGCCAGTGCAGTGCAACCGTACACTGCAAGTTTTGTTGAAACAAAACTCATACTCTTCACTCCTTGAGGCTTGGACCGGTTGAACATAGGGTGACCGGTCGAACCCTACGCCGACCTGGTCTCCCCGTGTAAATTTATGATACGTTTTTTTCAACTCTATTTATGTGCGACCGATCGCTTTATCTTTTAATGACAAAAAAAATCGACCGTTTGACAAAACAGACATCTTTTCCTTAAAATGTGGGATTGATTTCTAACAGCTATATTCTTGATTTTAATTGTATTTTTCTCAGATTTTCAATCCCCAAGAGGAGCCTATGCTTGATCAATCATCTCCTATAAATAGAGGAAGTTTTGGAGCAACCAAGTGAACCATTGAGATACAACACAACAAGATACACTTCAAGCAAACACTTGTTCTTCATTGTCATTACTCTTGTTGTAATTTTGCCTAGCTTATCACTTTCACATCCTTGAGGTCTAGGCTATTCTTGATTACACTTTGCACTCATATTGTAATATTCATTATTGAGTTGTAATCTTGATTTTTGGTCATCATTCAACACAAGACATCCTTGTGAGTATTCTTGTGGTAAGAATACACTTGGGTGATCTAAGTGATAGGTGTTTCAAGAGTGTGGTGCTCTTGAGGTGTTGAAGAATTTTGTATTCTTCAAGATTGAAGATTGTGGTGATCTTCAAAGGTGCCGTTGAAGGAAGATTGTGATAATCTTCAAAGGGAGATTGTGGTAATCTCCAAAGGTGGTGTTGAAGAAGAGTGTGGCGCTCTTCAAGGTGTTGTAAGTTGAGTTTATACTAATTTTGGTAATTAATAAAATTCTTTTTCTTTTTGAAATCCATCCCGGATATACTGGGGTGGTAGAGGATTAGGCCCTAGGTGGGTTGAACCTCTATAAATCGACGTGTGTTGTTTACTTTCCGCACCTTTATTATTGTCTTTGAGCTTTCGGTTTGAAAATGAGGGAAAAATCGAAGAGATGGAGATAATCTATTCACCCCCCCTCTAGATTATCGTAGCCGCTTGGACTTACATTTACCAATGGTTTTAGATATTGTATGTAAATAAATACCTATAATGATTTTACCTACAACGATTTTACCTACACTTTACAATTATCGTAATACTTATCTACATATTTTTTTGTAGGTAAACTGGTTTTTTCTAGGCAAAAAATCATGTAGGACTGTCTTACGGGTCTCAATTTGTAAGACGGATCGTATTTGACCAGCGGATCCTGTTGACCAGGTCCGTGGATCAAAGCACCTGCTGCCTTTTTTTTGTTTTTTTTTTATTTTTCTTTCTCAGTCAAAGTATCAGTTTTATGAGAATCATATTTTTTAATATAGCCACAAATTATGATTACATTATATTGAAGGAAAATAAATATATCATAGTTAAAGTAACATCTTTATGAGTAAAAATATATATTTTTGAGACAAAATATCATGTTTTAAAGGTAAAAATATATGTTTTTTAAATAAAGTATTACATTTTTTAATAATAAGTACAAAGAAAGATGAATAATTAATAAATGTGATAGAGTTAAAGTAATACTTTTATAAGTAAAAGTATTTGTTTTTGAGATAAAGTAACATATTTTTAATATAGTCACAAATTATGAATATATTACAATAAATATATATACAACAGAGTTAAAGTAATACTTTTATACGTTAAAGTATCTATTGTTTGAGATAAAGTATCATGTTTTTTAATATAGTCACAAATTATAAATGAAAGAAAGAAGAAAAAATAAAAAATAAATATGATATAGTTAAAGTAACACTTTTATAAGTAAAAGTATCCGTTTGTTGAGATAAAGTATCAGATTTCTTAATACAGTTACAAACTAGGAACAAAAAAAGAGGAAAAATAAAAAATAAATATGATGTAGTTAAAGTAACACTTTTATAAGTATCCATTTATTGAGATAATGTATCATGTTATTTAATAGACTTGGGTTCGATTCTTAGCCTTTGCATTTAGATGCGTTTTTAATTTTTTTTTAATTACCTGGTGTATTTATGAATGAGTTTATATACATTATTATACTGAGATTGTACAACAAGCACTAGTGGTGTAGTGGTAGAATACCACATTGTGTCTATCAAGTGCGCGGGTTTGATTCCCCTGTGGAGCGATGAAGTGATTTTTTTTTAAATAACAGTTGGACGCGGGCGCGGGTTGGGCTTGGGTTGGGCTTTAGGATCCGTCTTACAGAATAGGATGCGTAAGACGATCCTACGAGACCTACTCTCTTTTCTTCTAGTGTTCACTGTTATTTAGGGCTGAGTATGAGAAAACTGAAAAAGTGTCAGAGGTTGACATTTTGACGCTCAACTTAATTCTAGAGTAAGATAGATAACTTGATAGCATCTTGCTTACCTTTTAATAGTGAAAATTGTAAGAATTTATATTGATGATATGAGGGTTTTCGTGGGTCTGTCCCGGCCTGGGCTTAGCCAGAATATAATAACCTAACCTTATGTTGTTGGTTGTGATTCCATAAATTTAATCAATTGAATCTTGATTTTGTTTTGGCCCATAAACTAAAAGATGACTGTTTGATCTCTTTCACAAATTAAACTCATTTAAGGTGGCCATTCATTAATTAGAGTCTCAACAGAACCACCAATAATAATAATATACTTTCAACAAGATAGGATTCTTGAATGACACCCCCCCTTAAAAAAGAGAAAAAAAGAAAAAAATTGCTACAATTAAACAACAGAAAAAGGGGAAATTGATCATCTAATCTCTCGTGGAGTTGGAGAGAGAAAAAAATCTCTCTCCCTAACTTGTACGTGTATATTTAGATGCATTTCTGTCGTTCTCTCTCCAACTCCACAAGAAATTTACGGAATGGAAATGTAGAAGATCCGGATATTAGGAAAAGCTCGGCCGAATTGGATTTCGGACAAGTAGACAGATAAACATAAAACACCCCAATCAACAAAATTTCCATGCATAAGTATAACATTTTTCTTGCAAATTAAATTGCAATGTCTCTTGATAATGTCACCTATAAATTCAGCAGTGAAAGGAGAATTAAAGAGACTGATCATCAATGCATGTAACAATGATCCCAACATATTCAGTATGTTATATGTTTAATTACTCCATACAACCATAGCAAATAATAATCAACTCCTCCAATTATATTGTATTAAATCCCATCATATACTTCTAAATTTCATATAAAACAGTATTGTACACTTTATGAGACATCAGACTGAAAATTTTAAAAGCATTAATAGCTGGTATAATCTCAAGATTATAAAGAGAGTATGCAAAAGTTCAACGTGAAACGATGATATATATCCTTTAGACCTAATTTGTTATGAAATTAAAAACTTATAAGTACAAAAAGTCATGTCTGAGTACAAATTTAAATTGGCATAAAACAAAAGGACATAACATTTATTCACACAATTTACAACACCAGCAATCCACCTTCTTCACCTCCCCAACCTCTTTTATGAAGTAATAATAATAACAAATGAAGTACTCCTACTAATTAAACCCTCATATATTATAAATATAAAAACATATATATATCTTGTTTTCTCACTATATATTATTGCATACTATATCCAATCACATAATCTTGAAGCATAGTTTCTGAATCCCATGATGCGTTTAAGGATGCTGAGCTGGCATCGAATTCGTTAGACCACCATCCCAAATTATCCTTTAATCCATCCATCTCTTTGAAACAATTATCATTTCCAGCAATCTCACCCTCAGCTGCTGGAAGAAAATCGGAAGATTTGTGGTTGAGTAAACCATCAAGCTCGGTATTAGTAAAGCCCGGAATTAACTGATTTCGGGTCTTTAGCTCCGTTTCAATAAGATTGGTTTGATCAGCTCCGTTCAAGGCAAATGATCTTTCTGAAGATGAGAAACCATTAATAGAATTTTCAGCTTGATCATGATCTGTTTTCAAATTGCTCAAACTAGGGCTATAATCCTGTTCAATAGAATAAACAGGAGCAGGTTGATGGCTAATTTGGTTAATTAGAGTGTTTGGATTATTCTCATTCAGAGAATTTAGGGTTTGGATCATTTTTTGCTGAAGGGGGTTCAATTTGGGCCAAGGTGGAGGGTTATTATTGTAAAAGGGTAAAGGGTTTTGAAGGCTTTGAAGTTGCATGTGGAGTTGAAGCCTTTCCAGTGCTGAATTGCTCAGGTTTTGCAAATTATTATAGTTATTTTCCTCTTCATTTATTACGTCTTTTGGCACCTGGCCTGGAATTGAGACTCGATTCGTGTTCGACTGTTTACGCCTACCGAGCAGTTTTTTCTTCAGCCTTGTGTTCCAGTAGTTCTTGATGTCATTATCTGTTCTTCCAGGCAGCTGGGCAGCAATTATGGACCATCTAATAAGAAGATTTTGAAATAATTAACCAAAATGAAGTACTAAATATAAGACAAAAAAATTAAATTGATTCTAGATCATGAACAAGTGGAAATTAGGGCTTATCAAAAAAAAAAAAAGAACAAATGGACATTATAAAGAGTAGTATATAAGAATTAAAAAAAATACAAAAACCGTCAAATGAAAATTTGATTCCTGATCAAGAACATGTGAATTTAAAAGATAAAATATTTAAAAAAATAAGAAGCATCATATACAAATGGAAAAAGGACAAGTTTTTGGCTAAAACTCATCACAAGTATTTGTGTAGGTTCTGATTCTATGCATGTGGCATATCTGAGTGTATCTGTGTGTTTTTATATGTAGAGACAGATATATATACATACCTGCTTCCAATACTGATATAGAGGCTGCAGATAATATTGTCTTCTTCCTCAGTAAATCCACCATGCTTAATGTTAGGCCTCAAGTAATTAAGCCATCTCAGTCTGCAACTCTTCCCACACCTCTTAAGCCCTGTAAATAAACACTTTTCATTAAATCCATACGTCAAAAATTCATAACATATATAGACTCATTAATTTAAATTTGGACTTTTTAAGGCAAATAATATTTATTTTTTGTACCAATTTTCTGAGGAAGAGCAATCCAATTTCCACCAGTGCCATATTTCTCAATATATTCCTTGAGTTTTGCATCTTCTTCAGGAGCCCATGGTCCCTTTTTCACATTGGCTTTGTCACAGCATGGAGCTCTTCCCATTTTTACCTTTACTTTTCACTTTCTGAAATTATTCTCTAACCAAACTGAAACAGGGAGAATTTTTTTATAAGGTAGGAAGACCTGGTTTTATAAGGTAGGAAGATGATGATGATGTGATACTTTGAAGAACCAAAAATGTCTAATTAATTATATAATATCCATTCTAGGGTTTCTGCATTCCCCCCCCAGCCCACCTATTATCTCTAATACATTTGGATTAGTTCAGTCATAATATTTTAATTTTAGGTGATTATTGTATGTAGCAACATGACAAATAACTACACAGATTTCTCTGGAAATACATATTAAAATCATTTGCTTTATGGGGGTTTGCAATAATTAATTAAATTTTGTGGAGGAAATGCTGCAGCAAAAAAAAATCAAGAAAGAAGCAATATCCGTATATCTACTTGTTTTGTCGACAACTTATTTTGAAATGTTCGATTATTGAGGCGTTTATGTGTTTGTAATTTGTAGCAAATTGAAGTGCTTAATTTGGTGTAACAGAAAATAATGTTATCAGTCATAATTAGTAGCATTGTTCTAAAATTCTTCGTCAGTCCCCGCTAGCTAGGTAGGCGTCAGACTCCCATTGGCGCCCGTCTAGGTTTTTTTCCGACTACGCTCCCCCTAATTATACTTATATCTCACCTCACCCCATTCTGGCTCTGTCTAGACCCTAAGCTCTAGTTTGCCACATGACTAGTACCTATCGCTTTTTAGGACACTAATTAGTAATACATTTTGATTTTGCTTGACATTCGATTCGCATTAGGATTCTCTCTTTAAATCTGAATCTTGGTGATGAAATAATGGTTGGAAAATTACAAATAGTATGCAAATTTCCAGATGGAAAGGACAAAATTTTGAGGAGAGGGACTGAAGGAAATGCAGGGAATAATTGAGAGAGAAAAGCAACATTTTGTATTCATTTGATATATCACTTCTAGTCGATTACAATGCATATTGTCGCTATATATAGATACTTATGTCGTGAATATGCTAACAACCTAGTACTAGAATGAAATCTCTTTGTGCCACTTGCCTAAGGATCAACGGCTATAAACATACCAAGGACACAATGATAAATGACTAGCAATTCTAATGTGATCAATCCAACAATTCTTGAAAGAATCTTAATGTAATGTTGATATAATCCAACACACCCTCAATCGAGCCAGGTAAAGGTGCGGGAACAATGTTAAGTCCGCTTCAACCTGGTGAATGATTGTTTGCTAAGAGGCTTAGTGAGGGCATCTCATGCGGTTTGATCAATAGAAGGAACATGTTGGGCAATCAAGATGCCACCATTAACCTTTTCTCTCGATGAAGTGAACATCCAATTCAACATGTTTAATTCTCGGAATGGAAGACGAGATTAGAAGCAAGAGCTTGAGCTCCTATATTGTCATGTCCAAATAACAGTGTCCTGACAATTGGAACATGGAGTTGATGAAGATTACGAATCCAAATAACTTCATGAGCACAATGAGCAAGACTCCTATATTCACCTCGATGCTTGACACGAAACCGTAGTTGCTTCTTTTTGAGCACCAAGATACAAGGTTGTCACCAAGTACACACAAAATCTGTGATGGATTTTCTATCATCTAAATCGGTTGCCCAATCAATCGAAATAACCTCGTGATCTCAAGAGATGAAGACTTGGTAAAGATGAGACCATATTTAGGAGTGGCGTGAAAGATATCTAAGTACACGTTTGTGACTTTCCAATGAGAATCAAGTGGATTTTGCATAAACGGCTTAGTTTATTGACACCGTTGTAGACAATGTCCGGTCTTGTAATAGTGATGTATTGAAGACCACCAATCACACTTCAAAAAGTGTTCCATCAACAAATGAATCTCCTACGACCTTTGATAAGTTTGGAGATGAAACCATAGGAGTAAGAGACCCTTTTTGCGAGAAGACATATTGACTCTATTAAGAAGATCCTTGACATATTGTTGTTGACAGAGTGCGATCCACTTTTAGCATGAGTAACTTCTATTCCCGGGAAGTGATGCACCATTCCTAAATCCTTGAGAGAAAATGAAACATCCAAAGAAATGTATAAGATTAGAAATTTCCTTATCATTATTTCCAAAGAATAAGAATATCATCAACATACACAAGAATAATAATGTAGGAAGTGTTGGTTTTTCTAAAGAAGAGAGAATTGTCGACTTGAGAAAATCAAATCTAATCTGCTGCAAAAGACTTGCTTAAGTTTGGAGTACCATGCCCTTGGTGCTGTTTTAGCCCATAAATTGCTTTAGAAAGTTTGCACACTAGGTTCGATTGCCTTTTTCAAATCCATGGGCTGTTCCATGTAAATATCTTGTTCGATTCCCCATTAAGAAATGCATTATTAACATCAAGTTGTTTGATTTTCCAACCAAGAGTAATGTGACCAAAGAAAACACAACTCGATAGTGACTTGTTTCACAACTGGGCTAAATGTTTCAAGATAGTCAAAACCAGGAGTTTGAGTATACCCTTGGCCACAAGCCTTGCTTTGCATCTAGCAAAGCTCCCATCGCATGTTTCTTAATTTTGTAAACCCACTTGCATCCAACAAGTCTCTTGTCGTGAGTAGAGAACCAAGGTCCAGGTTTTATTCTTCATCAAGGCATTATACTCTGTCTCCATAGCAGATTTTCCATTCTTTGCTATGTAAGGCTTCTTGTAGGGAGCGAGGCTCGTGATATTTTGCATCAAGGTACTAAAAACACGGGGTTTCAAATGACCATCTTCCTCTCTTCCGCATGGGATGAGTATTAGGAACCACGAGAATCAATTTGAGGCATGATGTTAGTTTGACTAGGTTCTTCTAATGCTTTGGTAATTCAACTGCTAAAGGAATGGTGTCATAAGTATCTTTAGAGGCGAAAGATGAGGTCGAGAGCTGAAGAAAGCAGAACTAGGGGACGGGAGTAGTTTGTTGACAAGGATTATCATCGATATTCTTGGAATTATATAGACTCGAGGTGAGAGGGGAGACACCGACAGAACAATGGGAATAGAGTGTTGAGTTTGTTGAATCTCACCGTAGTTTGAGTCTTAAAGGGAAATGTGGTTTCAACAAAGACAACATGTCATTTCATTATGATTTTTCCGAAGGAAGGAGAACTTTGTAACCTTTATACCCTTCACAAAACCAAGAAAGATAGAAGGCACACTCTAAACTAGCTTATTGGCATTATAAGGTCTAATGTGAGGAAAACATAAGCAACCAAAAACTTTAAGGAAGTGTAGGAAGGTTTGTGGTGGAACAAGACCTCATAAGGTGATTTAAAACCAAGTTTCTTCTTTGGAGTTCTATTAATTAGATAAACAAACAGATTGAAAAGCTTCTAACCAATAATTTTGAGAGACACGAGAATGAGAAAGCAAGGCTAGTCCAACTTCCACCACATGCCTGTTTTCCTCTCGGCAACTCCATTCTCATTGAGGAGTGTATGGACAAGAAACTCTATGAACAATCCCACTTTTTGAGAAGAAAGGTGAAATATTTCGTATTCTCCCCCAATCACTTTGAATGGTTTTTATTTTTTTGTTAAATTGGGTTTCCACCAGGGTTTTGAAGTGCAAGAAGGCTTGAATAGCTTCCGATTTTGCTTTGAGAAAGTATATCCATGTATATTTTGTATTATGATCAATGAATGTAACATAATAGTGACTACCATTAGTAGCCCTTTTTGGAGAAGGCCCCCAAAATCTGTATGAACAAGATCAAAGGGTTCTAAATGCTCGGTTTGAGATTCAAAAAGGTTGTTTATGGGATTTAGGCAAGACAAGCGAAGGCAAAAAGTAGGAGAGATTTTATTCATAGAGTAATCAAGATTACAATCTTTTAGAACTCTTAATACAATGTCATTTGCAGCATGACCAAGCCTACAATGCCATGTATCTAGTCCTATTCTTTTCTTAGAAACAAAAAAAACAACAGTCACGAGGTGATGAGTGTCTTGTGGTGGAAGTTGCTTTAGAAAACTCCAGTGTGGTGAGTTGGCCTTGACTTGACTCACCAAACTTGTAGAGACCATTTTTAAGAGTCCCTGGAGAAGAGTAGCCCCGTGACTTGATCCTTAACAAAGCAAACAAAAGGATGAAACTCAAAAAGACTTTATTATCTTGAGCAAACCGAGAGACACTAAGAAGATTTCTAGTTATGTTAGGCACATGAAGAAGATTTTTGAGATGAAAGATATAAGAGTTATCGCTTTCCTTGCAAAAGATTACCAACATGAAGAATAGACAAACCCGCACCATTCCCTAAATGAAGTGATTATTTCCTTGATACTCGGATGCGAGTTCAAGTTTCCAAAATCATAAGTAACATGGTTGGATGCTCGAATCGGGTATCCAACGCAATCGATGTAGTATCTTGAGTAGCAACCAGTGACATAGGATTGTTGCTTTGATTGGGACCGAAATTGCCTCAAGTTCCGGTCATTTTGTTGATGTTTAAAGTTAAGCGGATCGAGGCACAAAATTAAGATCCGCTTCAGAGTAACACTTATCACCGTGTGTGATTAGAGTATCCACAAATCGACAAGTAAGTCTACCACCAAACATCCCGCCTCCTCTTCCCCTAGAGGAGCCTCTTCTACCACCTCTCGTTGTTAAAGGACCCCTGCCTCTATTAGTATTAAAGTTTCCAGGTATTATTCCTTCTAGGTTGGGCATGAGTGGCAACATTCACCATGGGAACATTCCCATCTTCGTAATGAGATTTGCACCGGCCAACTCTCGGCTTCAAAACTAAGCAACAGAGCACTTGCATCCTTAAAGGTCCATTTTTCAGATTTGAGGTAATGGTAACAACCACGAGGATCATACTCATTACCAAGTCCTGTGAGTGCATGAAGCACTTGATCAAAATCCTCAATCTTATATCCTGAGGCGGCTAAGTTATCACAAAGATATTTTGATCTTGTTTAAATATTCTCTCATTGAGAGGTTTCCTTTTTCATTGTTTGAAGTTGGACCTTATACGCATAGTCTTAGCACTAGATCGAGCAAAGAAAGTTAGCTTCAAGAGTAGCCCACATCTCTTGACAAGTAGTGAGACCTACCATGAGAACCAAGACACTTTCGGATAATGAAGACGAAGCCGAAAATGAGAAGTTGATCTTGTCTTTTATACGCTTGGTAAGCGTGGATTAAAACTTGTTTTCTTAGTGACTGGATCTCTAATGAGTTTAGAAGGAACTTCCATGGAGCCAAAGTGAGATAAGATTCAAGACCAAGTCCTGTGATCGCAGCTAGGACTTGTTGTTTCCAAACCAAGTAATTTGAGTCACTCGGCTTCACGAAATAAGTTGATCTTTGCGAGTGATGTGATTTGAGATGAGAGAACATCACTGGAACCAGTAGTGTTCGATGGGCTCTCATCCATCTTGGTTGAAACTAAGAGAAGGAAGAAGGTAGAAGAGTATCGTAGTCAGGGACCTGGCCTGCTCCGACGATACCATGAAGGAAATGCAGGGGAATAATTGAGAGAAAAAGCAACATTTTGTATTCATTTGATATATCACTTCTAGTATCGATTACAATGCATATTGCTTTGCTATATATAGATACTATGTCGGGAATATGCTAACAACCTAGTACTAGAATGAAATCTCTTTGTGCCACCTTGCCTAAGGATCAACGGCTATAAACATACCAAGGACACAATGACAAAGCAATTCTAATGTGATCAATCCAACAATTCTTCAGCAATCTTAATGTAACAGTGATATAATCCAACAGGGACTTATATATGTTATTCATGTATACTTAGTCATCATGATATATAAGGTGTATTGTGTCTGTAATTCCATAATTTTTTTTATCTCATTCGGGGGAGAGAAAAAAATAAAGAGCAAAGATCATAAAAAACTGTGTTTAAATTTAATTCTAAGAGGAAAATTATATAGAAAGGAATCTAAATTATCCAATTGACGGTTGATGAGCAAGTTCGATGTTCGCTGAAGTAGCTATTTCAGTAGTTCTCGAAAGTGTGTTTAGTTGAGCTTATAAGCTCTTCAAAACATCTTATATGTTTGACAACTTATAAGTTCTTTAAATATGTCTGGTGATTTTTTTTAAAAAAAAAGATCTTATAAGCTCCTAAAATAACATATGTTAGGAGCTTATAAGTTATTTTTAAAAAAGATGGGGAATCCCAATTTTTTTCCAAATTATGATCTTACTTGAATAATCTCCTTTAATTCTGATTATTTTAATTACAAAATTACCATTACTAACATCTTAAAAAATACACCATCTTATTTTATCCAAACACTTCAACAATGCTTTATTTTTAAAATAAGATCTAAAATCTAATAAAATACAGGAACTTATAAGACTTTTTAAATAAGCTAAGCCAAACACCCTAGTGTGTTAATTAGTCTGAAATGAGCTACAACTAAGTAACTCTAATAGAAATTTGTAAAAATGCTTCGAAGAAATATGTCATTATATCTATAATAGCCAGCCTGAAGTAGTAGGTTTCATTCAATTCACATACTTCCACTTTGTTAGGGCGTGAGTTTTGGGCCCAAGTAATTTCCTAAAATAAAAAGATTTTATTTTTAATTGTTTTGTCTTTCTAGACTTATGGTATGATTAGGACTTATTTAGATTAGGAAACAAATCATATTGATATGGTATAGATATATTAGAACTCTTTGATATTTATATTATTTCCTAATATAAGTGATATACTTGTCATATATTTGTATATTATCTTCTTTCATTGTGTATTAGGACTCTTTGATGGACTTGGACGTCTATATAAAGAGAAGAGGATGTCCATAATCTTTACACAAGAAATACACCAGAGTTACAAGAGTCTTGAGAGAGTTAATAGTCATACAAGCACAAGGAGTCTCGTTGCCCTGGATTAGTCAAAGTTCGGGCCTACATCAAATCTATTGATGAAAGGGTCTAGCGTGCAATCCTTACTGGGTGGTCACCTCTGAAACTCATTGATACGGAAGGTGACTACAAGGACAAAGGAAAAATTGATTAGTCTAATGATGAGATAACATTGGCAAATTATAATTCAAAGGCATTGATGGCTATCTTTGGTGATGTGGATCAAAATATGTTCAAAATCATAGCCAATTTTATTGTTGACAAAGATGCATGGGATACTCTACAAAGTCATTGCGAGGGATCTGCTAGTGTGTGACAAACCAAACTTAGGTTGCTTACCAATAAGTTTGAAAACCTAAGGATGCGCGAAGATGAGAATATCGCCACCTACAATGCTAAATTGTGTGATATTGCTAATGAAGCTCAAGCCCTAGGTGAACCTATCTCCAATGCTAATCATGTGAGCAAAATGATGAGATCTCTTCTTATTAGGTACAATATCAAAATTTCATCTGTAGAAGAAGCCCACAATCTATCCTTTTTAAGTCTTGAAAAACTTGCTGGCATTCTTCAAACCTATGAGATATATGAATATGGCATTCTTCAAATTGAGTCTCCTTTTCAACCTGAGTCCAAAGTTACTAATGACTTTGCTGAACTTACCAATGAAATTTAAAAAATTTTGATTTAGGAGATGAGTCTATGGCCATGTACTCGAAAAAGTTTGAAAGGATCATTAAACTCAAAAGTCACAAAAAATCTCAAAATTTCACAAAGCCTTTTAAGTCTGAGCCAAGCAAGTTCCCTCAAAATAACACCTTTGATAAAAGTCAAGAGCATTTTTCTGGTGAAAAATCGAGCAAGTCGGACACAAAAACTCTTGACTCCATTAGGTGTAGAGCGTGTACTGGGTATGGTCATTATGCTGCCCAATGTGCTAATACTCTTATGAAAAAGAGAATGAGCCTGAGTGTGACTTTGAGTGATAATGAGTCTGACAATGAGAAGAATGAACAAGAAGAACACAAGGTTCTGACCACATTGTTGAAAGATCGAAAGTCTCTCCAAATAAACACTTCAGGTGTTACCATAGGTGTGGCCCGAGATGTGATCACACCTTCTCCGATCACATCTGAGGTCACATCTGAAGAACTGGATTTCTTATTTGTCTCTAACCTTTTTTGTTTCAATTCTACCTCTGTTCCTGATGATTTTGAACAGGATGATGAATCTGACTGTGAAAGCCTGGAAGACACGTATACGAACCTGTACAAGGATTGGCTGAAGAGGATTAAAGTGAATA
Source organism: Rehmannia glutinosa (assembly GCA_016081115.2). NCBI lineage: Eukaryota > Viridiplantae > Streptophyta > Magnoliopsida > Lamiales > Orobanchaceae > Rehmannia > Rehmannia glutinosa. The sequence goes on along the minus strand of CM071927.1, from coordinate 76,059,524 downwards.
AAATGCTCAAAAAGGAGAATGATCGACTCAAGCAGAAAAATGATGATCAAAGGGAAGTAATTACCAGGTTAGAGGCTTCTCTCACCAAGAAAGAACTTGACTTCGAAAAGGTAAATTTTAAACTTGAATAGTCTCTTGAAACCATGAAGAAGTTTAATTCTGGGAAAGCAAAACTGGATGATATACTTTCCTTGGATAGTGATGATAAAGCTGGCCTTGGTTATAAAACTTAGGTATTTGTTAAAGCAAAAGAACAAGGAAAATCATCAGATTCCTCCAATAATAAAAGGAACTTTTCCCTGAAGTCTAAACCACGGAAGCGCCACTTTACTTGTCATTATTGTCATGCTCCTGGACACATTAAACCATTATGTTATAAACTGAAATCGGATTTAAGGTCTGGACGTCAGATGTCATCGCAGATGTTACGACTTCCTCGTAATCATTTTTCAAAATCGGTCAGGATTAAAAAATTTGATATTAAATGTCATGTTATCTATACTTCCTTGAGATCTAACGTTATAGGATCTTGGAACATCGATAGTGGATGCTCACGACATATGACAGGTACTTTGGAGTATTTAACTGACTATGAAGTTTACAATGGTGGAAATGTTGCCTATGGATGTGGAGCCAAAGGGAAGATAGTTGGGAAAGGGACGTTCAACGTTGAAGGACTACCCAAACCACGTAATATGCTTCCTATAGTTGGTCTTAATGCTAATCTCATCAGCATAAGTCAACTATGTGATGATGATCTCTATGTAAAGTTCAACAAAAATTCTTATGAAGTGTTCGATGAGTCTAACACTTGTATCCTTATTGGCTTGAGGTCTTCTGACAACTGTTATCAGTATTGTAATGAGCAAGTCTGTCACAGGGTACACACGAATGACACTAATCTATGGCATCAAAAATTAGGTCATGTTAGCCATAAAAAGCTAATGGAACTTGTGAAATTGGAAGTTGCTATTGTTTTGCCTAAATTGTCTATGAAAAGTGTCAATGTGTGTGAAAGTTGTCAAAGGGGTAAATAAAATAGGGTGTCGCATCAAATGACATCACATTTCCACACCACTAGATGCCTGGAGTTAGTTCATATGGATCTTATGGGTCCGATTGAGATTAAGAGTGTGGGTGGTAGAAAGTACTCTTATATGATTGTTGATGATTTTTCGCGTTATACATGGACATATTTTTTACGTGAGAAATCTGAAACTTTTGATTTCTTTAGAAGCTGGCATAAAAAGGTTTGTAACTTGTATAATTTAATTGTTGCCAGAATTAGATCGAACCATGGTAAAGAATTTGAGAACTCTTCTTTCTCGTCCTTCTGTGATAGAAAGGGGATCTTTCATGAATTTTTCGCACCTAAAACTCCACAACAAAATGGAGTGGCGAGAGAAAAAATCTTACATTGCAAGAGATAGCCCGTATCATGCTTAGTTCTAAAAAACTTTCAAAAATGTTATGGGCTGAAGCTCTAAATACTGTTTGACATATCGCAAATCGTGTATATTTGAGGCTTGGATATTCTATGACCCCTTATAAAATTCTTTTGAGAAAGAAACCTAACCTCAAATATTTTTATATATTTGGGTGTGTGTGTGCTATGTTCTCAATGATCGTGATAACCTTGGTAAATTTGATTCCAAAAGTGACAAATGTATTTTTCTAGGCTACACTTCGAATAGTCATGCTTATCGTGTTTACAATCTTCGTACAAAGACGATCATGGAATCTGTAAATGATGTCTTCGATGATCTCTCAGATATTGTAGAAAAGAGTGAAGAAGATAGTGTTGGAAATATGCTCGAATTTGTTGAGACTGCCCCAGCGAAGGATGCAGGCACAAATGTAACTGAAAATGTGACTGAAGCCCCATCCACAGCTGTCTCAAATGCAGAACAAAATGTGACGGCATCTGAGCCCACATCTGTGTCTGTTGTAGCTGAGTCAGACTCTGATTCTAACAATGAACCAGTTGTAGAAACCAATAATCCAATCACGGATCATGGCAGTGACATACCTACAAGGATTCAGAAAAATCACTCTACATCTCAAATCATTGGTAATACTACTGATGGTATTAAGACAAGACGGAAAGGTAGAGTGAACTATTGTGATATGGTAAGAATGGTCTGCATGTTTAATGATTGTATCAATGTGAGAACATGTTGTTTTGTGTCCAATTTCGAACATAAGAATGTTGTTGAAGCTCTAAAAGACGAATTTTGGATACATGTTATGCAAGAGGAACTAGACCAATTTGTCAAAAATGATGTGGTTTTTTGGTCCATAGGCCAGAGAATGTTAATGTAATTGGAACAAAATGGATTTTAAAAAATAAAACTGATGAATCTGGCAAAATTATCCACAACAAAGCTCGATTAGTTGCTCAAGGGTACACACATGTTGAGGAGGTGGATTTTGATGAAACCTTCGCTCATGTAGCCCGTATTGAGTCCATACGTTTGTTGCTTGCAATTGCATGTTACTTTGGATTAACTCTTCACCAGATGGATGTAAAAAGTGCTTTCTTAAATATTTTCCTAGATGAAGAAGCTTTTGTTGAACAGACCCTTTTAAGCCTAACCATGTGTATAAGCTTAAAAAGGCTCTCTATGGTCTCAAACAACCCCTAGAGCTTGGTACGGTAGGCTAACTGAGTACCTTCTTCAAATTAAATTGGTTTTAAACGTGGTGAAATTGATAGAACCTTGTTCATTCAAAAGAAAAACCATGACATCATGATTGCTCAAATCTATATCGATGACATTATTTTGGTTCATCCTCTAATAAATTGTTAAAAGAATTAATTGCTTGCATGTCCTCCACTTTTGAATTGAATATGGTAGGTGACTTAAGTTACTTCCTGGGCTTGCAAATTAAACAATTAAAAGAAGAAATTTTTATCTCACAAAGCAAGTATGCCAAAAATCTTGTGAAAAAGTTTGATCTGGAAAATGCCTCTCATTTGAATACTCCTATGGGGTCGAGTCAAAAGTTGAGTAAAGAAGATGTGGCTGAAAGTATTGACCACACCTTGTATATAAGCATGATAGGAAGCTTGTTGTACTTAATTGCCAGTCGTCCTGATATTATGTTCAGTGTTTGTCTTTGTGCTCCTTATTAATCTAATCCCAAGGTTACTTACTTAAAGGCCTTAAAACGTATTATTCGAAGGAGGCACAACTGATTTGGAATTTGGATTGTGTATCTCTTTCGACTGTTGAATCAGAATATGTAGCAGTTGGGAGTTGTTGCACACAACGTTTATGGATGAACCAAATGATTGAGGACTATGGTTTGCAAAGTGAAACACTAATTGTCTATTGTGATAACATGAGTGCGAATGTGCGATTGATATTTCAAAAAATCATGTCCAACACTCTCGTACTAAACACATAGATATTAGACATCACTTTATTCGAGATTTAATTGAGAAAAATATAATTTGAATTGAGTATATTGCTACTGAAAATTAGATTGCAGACATCTTCACCAAGGCTTTGGATTTTGAGAGATTCTCCAATTTAAGGAAGTCTCTCGGTTTGTGTGTTCTCTGAAATGTTACACGAGATGTCACAGCATTGCGCATCACATTCGATGTGACATCCAAATATTGCATCTCTTCTCCTCTCCTCTATTTCTTTTTATATTTTTTTTAGGCATCCCTGCATTGTAAGCTCATCATGCATATCTGCAAAAAGTGGATTGATGGTTCGAACTAGTCTCATATATTGTCTCACTTGGAAAACTGGTGTGAGTTGATCTCTCCAATTCAAAAAAAAAATGATGATATTATTCCCAGCAGCTGAGTTGTGAATAAAGTCTTGATCATGCTTGGAGGCCTTCTAGGAAAAAACTACTAACCCATTGTGTGAAGCTATTCCTTATGACTAATTTCTTCAAGCTTATTGTTGTTTAAAAAGGCATGATCATGTGAAAAAAGAGATACCTATGGCATTTGAGTGAAAGCTCCCTGTTGGTTAACTCCCTCATGAGATGTGGAAAAATTGAAGAAAACTCAAAAATTTTGAAAAGTTGGGATTTCGGATTGCGATTCATTGAATCAGTTAGTACAGGTGTGACTCAAAATGTGACGACATTTGAACCTATATCCATTGATGCAGCACATTTCACCTCTTGTGTGCGATTTTTTTTTCTTGCTTAGGCATATTATGTTTGAATGTCCTGGTGATTTTGGATTCTTTGCTGAGATTTAGTTTCCATATATAATCTGAGAGTGATATTCTTCTCTTCCCAAAATCTTGAAAATCTTGATGGATTTATTTTGTGGGTTGAACCGATTTGGAGGATAAGGGAAAAAAAAATTGATCTTACTTTCCTTATCACAATTTGACATAATTTGGACACTTTGTGAACTAGAGTTTGGAATTAATTGGACTTTAGATTTTTTTTCCTTATTTTTTCGATTTTGTCCATGAGATTTTGTTTCCTAAATAAACTCTACTTGTTGCGCCTCGGTTATCGTGCCCAATTATGACTCTCATCCTTCCCTATTTATTTGCAGGTACTCGATTACACCTCATCTCACTATCTCACACAATTTTTGAAGTATTTGTGTGGTTGGTATTTTTTCTCAGGTTCAAAGTTCATCTTCCTCTCCATGGCTCGGTTTGCTTCCTCCATCAAAAACCTATTTGGAAGTCCGAGCAAATCATCATCTTCATCCCACAATTCTGAGATCCCAAATTCTGACAAATCCATGGCTGACGTTGATGATCCGAATGTTGTCAGAGATGGAGCGACATCTGACACTGTATCACCCTCTGACAGAAATCAACCTTATCCTTCTTCGATTAGAGAGGCTTTGGCACCTCCTGAGTCAGTTTCAACTCCTTCCTCCACTCCCACAGAGGTTGTCGCGGAGATCACCACTCCTCCATCTCCAAAAAACCCTGCACATGCGTTCGCTTAAGATGCCCCTGCATCTGGACCTGAAGATGTCCCTGCATCTGGGACTGCATCTCACACCGCTCGAACACACGAACCAGGTATGGAATCCACCCTTCCTGAGCACCCATCTTCTCCAAGTTCAACCCCCACTTCTTGTTAGATAAATGTTTTTATCAAGATTTTGATGATTTTGTTTAAATGAGTTTTTACACCAAAACAATATTTTTAAATGTTGTCCAAATATTCCCAAATGATTTAAAATGTTTTTACTAATTTTTGGAGTATTTCTTGAAGTTTTTATTTGACAAAAAATTGGACAACACTTCTGTTTTGAGGCCAACCGGTCGCCCTATAGGGCATCCTGTACCTGGAAATGATTTTTGAAACAGAAACGAGAAGTTTGAAAAAGTCCAGGAGGTCGACCGGTCGAGCAAATGGTCGACCGGTACCTGAAACTATGAGAAATGAAAACAGAGAAGACTGGACGTGAAAAATGAGGGAGGAAGACCGGTCCCCAAGAGGGCCGACCGGTCGACCCCTAGGGCGACCGGTCGCACCCCCCTCGGACCAGTCGGCCCCCCTCCATCATGTGTCTGGATCGCACTCTTTGCTTTCTAACGTTCGAAATTCATTCATAGCGACCGGTCGCGCTATATATTTTTTACAGCAGATTCAAACCGTTGCAAATCCTTTATCAGCAAGATTTACTTTATCAATTCTGTACATTATTTCTACATCTTGTGATCTTCTTTTTGTAGACAAAAGTGAAGAAGGATGAGCCTACGTTTGTGAAGACTCTCCTATAAATAGAGGATGATTTGAAGACACAAGATACAACACACAAGCATACAATACAACAAGAAATATGCAAAATTCCCAAAGCTTTCATTCTTACATTCTTGTTGTAATAGCCTAAGTTCTTGCACTTGCACAATCTTGAGGTCTAGGCTTTTTATTCTTGATTACACTTGCACTCAAAATTTATATACTTGATTTATTGAGTTGTAATCTTGAATTTTTCTATCATCCAAAATAAGATATCCTTGTTAGTGTTCTTGTGGTAAGAACACACTTGGGTGATCTTAGGTATTGAAGAGTGTGGTACTCTTCATAGGTGTTGGAGGAAGATTGTGGTAATCTCCTTAGAAGGTGTTGTAAGAAGATTGTGGTAATCTTCAAATGTGGTGTTGTAACAAGTGTGGTAATTGTTAATAAAACTTTTTTTCTTTTTGAAATCCACTTCGGATATACTGGGGTGGTAGTAGATTAGGCCGTAGGTGGGTTGAACTACTATAAATCATCGAGTGTTGTTTATTTTCCGCATTTACATTCTTGTCATTTATTTGTTCATTCGAAAAAGAGGGTGATTTGTGAAAAATCGGCATAATCTATTCACCATCCTCGAGATTATCGTAGCCACTTGGACTAACACTGCTCTCATCCCAGTTCCATTTCAAGAAGAGGCCTTTGCCTCTGTTCTTCCTTGGGAAAAGGACAATGAAATCGACGTCGGCAACCCTCTGGATTTTGAGATAATTCAAATAGTTAATGGGCCACTGAGAAACCCCAATGTTTGATGTTCAAAACGATTTAGAGGATACTCTCCAGAAGTTTTTGAGGATTCGGAGTCTACGCCTGAAATTTCTCCCAAAAAGCAAAAGACCACTTTAGGGGGTACTTCGAAGCAAGGGGAGAAGATTTGCCTATTCCTCACGTCACTTTCAGTGATTCTGATGATAATATGAATCAATTTGTTGTTAAGCCCAGAGGTAATGTACAGTTCGAGCCCACAGATAGTGATGATGATGCACCATTGGCACAAATGGTTAAGAAAGCCAAGAAAGGCAAAGGTGTGGCGAAGGATGTGACCACTTCCAAGCTTGCACCTACTACAGCTGAGTCGAGTTCTGAGTTTGATGACTCTAGTGATGAGGATTTCGATGCCTCAAAGGAACCATACACAGAGATTGACTATGAGACTATGGTTGATGAAATTAGTGATGAACTAATGGCTGAAGAACGAAAAGAGGTTGTTGATGCGGATGCAGAGGAAGATGTGATGTCATCCGACGATACATCTGACTCTGAGTTCGATATTAGGAGAGCTCATTCTGAGTTATTTTACACAGCTGTTGCATCTTCCAGTTTCATGCTTTATTTTCCCGTTCTTTTATTGGTGAGAAATACAGAGATTATGAGCATTTTGCCAAGTATAATTTGAATCATTTTTTTTAGGAACGGAATTTATTGACCACTATTGATATTGCTCTTTCTTATGTTGATATTGTGGTTTGTGAGTTTTATGCCAACATGTCCACCAGAATTGTTGTTAGACGGTCTCCTAAGTGTGGCAAGGTTTTTATTCGCAATAGGATTTATGAGTTCAATCCTTCTATTATCAATCGCTTCTTTGATATGCTTGACTTTGAAGAGGGTAAGATTCCCTCTGATTTCAATGAAATGACCAGGTTTCTCACTGGTGGTCGTGAAAAAGAGTGGCCTGCTCATCCCAAAAAGCTCACATATTCCCATCTTACGTCCTTTTATGGATTTTTGCACAAAATTTGTTGTGCAAACTGGTCTCCGTCCAAGAATAATTCCATTGTAAATAGGATGCATGCCAGAGTTTTGTATCAAATTGGGAAAGGGTTGCCCTTTAATTTTGGCAAATTGGCTTTTGAGGAAGTGACATTCTTTGCTACAAGCGAGTCCAAATCCTGGTCTCTACCATTCCCCCGTCTCATCAATAAAATCCTGGTTTCTCAAGGATTTGAACCAAGGCAGGGTGATCGCTTCACTAATCCGCCTGGGGTCTTTCATGTTTCTCGACCACTGCTCAGTTCTCAGAATCGGATTGTTGATTTGCCCCTTGTATATCCAGGGGATGCTCCATCTACTCCTGAAACTCCTATCTCTGATGCCTCCTAAAGTGTTGATGCCCCTGTTCCTGAGTCCGTTCCAGATGTGGCCTCGATTGTGGTCCCGGATGTTGGCAACATCTCGGCTCACATTTCATCTAACATCTCCTCTATCCCTGTTTCTATGGCTTTCTTACAGGTACAACTGGCCTTTGTTGAGCACCAAATTGCTCACTTCACTGCTCTCCGCTCTCAATTGCAAACTATCCTTTGCTCTATTTCTGGCCAAAAAGGGGGAGAGAATGTGGCTGGACCAAGCAATGTTGAAAGGGGAGTTATGGCTACTGAGGCTCCTGGGAAAGATGATCCAATTCCTGCAAATGTTGAAGCCCAAGATGTTGCTGCTACACCATTGGCTAGACAGGGTGAAGGTGATGAAGGTCTACAGTTTGATTTTGAAGGACAGATGGATACGAATGTGTCCACTGATGAACTTTATGATATTTAAATTTGGGATGTACTAAAAACTGTTCTCTAGTTTGGTTTATCTGCTTTTGGTTATTGATAACTTGATAAAACTCTCTTATGTTATTTTTGCTGCAGTTATGAATGTGACCTGAAATGTGATTACATCTGCTTCAGTATTTTTACTCAGCATGATATTTAGGGGGAGTTGTTATTATTAGGAGGAGCTTGTTTGTTTTGTGCTTGATACATGTTTTGTCCAGAAAGGCAAAAAGGGAGAGATTGTTAGGGCGTGAGTTTTGGGCCCAAGTAATTTCCTAAAATAAAAGGATTTTGTTTTTAATTGTTTTGCCTTTCTAGACTTATGGTATGATTAGGACTTATTTAGATTAGGAAACAAATCATATTGATATAGTATAGATATATTAGGACTCTTTGATATTTATCTTGTTTCCTAACATAAGTGATATACTTTTCATATATTTGTATATATCTTCTTTCCTCGTGTATTAGGACTCTTTAATGGACTTGGACGCCTGTATAAAGAGAAGAGGATGTCCATACTCTTTACACAAGAAATACACCAGAGTTACAAGAGTCTTGAGAGAGTTAATAGTCATACAAGCACAAGAGTCTCGTTGCCCTAGATGCGATCTCAAATGTGACAACATCTGAGATAACATTCAGCCCTGCAGTTGTGTTTGTTAGCTTTTTTCTCCATTGTTTTTAGTATCGTGATTAACGAAGTCCACATACGTCTATTGTTGGATGAGTTGAATTACATAGATCAGATCTACTCTAGATAGAAGTTTTTCGTTGATTTTCTACTAGTTGGTTTTAGTATTTTTATATACGGAATCAAAACGATTTTACTAGTGGAAAGTTTCATCATATTGGCACATTTACAAGCTAGTTGGCTTGTAGATAATTTTTATATCTTGTGTCTTGTTTCTATTTTTGAAATTCCGCTGCATGTGATTGTAAATGTGATCACATCTGCAATCACATCTATACTCTGTGAAACTTTTTGTATTTATCCGTGATATAATTCTTTCACACTCCATGCCACAAATATGATTTTTGTTTGATCCGACGTTACATTTGTCGGAAAATTAAAAGTTTTGCGCGTATTTGTACGAATAATTGCTCAATAAGATTGCACAAGTAACAATTGGGAGCTAGGGTGTTAAATGGAACCAAAACTATGGTCAACGGTTTCAGAAAACTATTGATCGGACCCAGTTCCAAAACCAGTAACCAAAACCGTGTAGACCGATTCCAGTTCTGGTTCCTTGGTGTCAAAAACCGTGGAACCGACGGTTTTAGATCTGAACCATTGTAGAACAGAAACCGTCAGTTTTAAGGTTAAAACCATTGATTTTTATTTTATTTTTTTTGGGTAAAAAGATGCTAAAAGAAATGTTAAATGTTTATTATGGAGTTTTACATTTGCAACCCCATGAGACACATTTTAAACGAAATATTGTAAGCGAGCCACGTGCATTTTGATTACATACATAGACAACTTAATACTATTGTTAATATTAAGTTCAAAATTTAATATTATTATGAATATTAAATCCAATTCTTTTTCTATTTTTCGTTTTTCCTTTTATTTTGTAACTAAATTTGATAAATTATTTTTAAAAAATAATCAAAAATTATCGGAAGAGGAAAAAAACGGTTATGGTATAAGTAAATGCATTTCTGCATATGATTCCATTTTTCATTTTTGGCTAAATAGAATATATACTATCGTGTTTGTCTACATAAACAAAATATATATTATCAATTTACCCTCCAAATTAATATATTATATATTGTAAAATTAAAAATAATTATACATCTATTTATACCAATTAAGTCATAACATTCATAATTTGCATCCAAACAACCCACTTTTAATTCACAAGAGCACTAATTTTGTCATGGCAGCATTTTCGGAATACAATATCCCCAAAATTGAAAATATGACCAAATGTACAACTTTTTGATAGTTAATGGTTGTTAAGCGTCATCTTTAAAACATGGAGGACTAAAAGTGTATTTATGTCAACTTAAATAACCAAAAATACTTCCAGTTACTAAAGCTCCACGACAGAAATTTTACTCAAAAACACGTTTTCTGATGTCAGGTTAATTTTATCAAGAAGCTGCATTCGCATTTCGCATGGCAGAAAACAAGGCAACTTTACATTAAATTACTCAAAACTCTTTCAATCTGTCTTCCTGCAGTAACTCCGACAAACAAAAAAAAGTTAAAAATTGAAAAGGTATGTTTGATTTATCCACATTTGAATCTTTCAACGGCACGAAATTTGGACGTTGGCCAAAGAAAAGACTAATGTTTTTACTTTACTGTTAAGAATGATTAGAAGAAGCCAAAATATAAAATAGTATTAAAATATCTAGTTTCATGTAAATACCGTGTTACGTGAATCGAAATTTCGTTTAGTTTTGGGATTAAAATTTAATTCTCACCAACTTTATGTTTATCAATCGCTCATTACGGCATAACCATTAGTCCTGCTGGCATATTTGCTGTGGTTACATTTAATACTTTAAAACACCCTAAATGTTAACAAGTTGGTTAAGGTTTTAATGTTTTATATATATCAAGAATTTGAACAATTAAATATAAAAAAGTTAGGAAAAAAATAATGCACAATGCCCTTAAAAATTCAAAACCTTTTTGAGGGGGGAACCCCATTCATTGACCGTGGTTCCCTACTTTAATATTTTATTACTACTAATATTTTTTCATATAATATAATAATAATTAAGAAGAACAAGATGGGCCGGAACCGCACTTTGATAGAAATTACAAGGAGAAAAATGTCAAAATTTTAAAAGATATATTATAGAATTAATAATCAATATAGACTCAGATCTTTAGGAAGAAGGAAACATGCTTCCCTCAAAAAAAAAAAAAAAAAAAAAATAATCAATATAGACTCAGATCTTTAGGAAGAAGGAAACATGCTTCTGTTTGTCTTTCTCTCAAGGCAAGAATCTCTCTCTCTCCATTGACACTGCATTTTCTTGCATCAGCAAACAAGACCAACCTATGATGACTTTTTTCTAGGATTTGTGAAGGAATTTCTTGTAAACAGGACAGGCAAGTATGTGTGGATCTCAATTGGCTTAACAACATAATTTAATATAGAATGATTAAAATTGATTAATATACTGTAAATAATTAGTTTAACAAATTAAAGTGTGATCATCAATTTTTTATTCCACTTTCTAGCTATTCCGATGTATTGGAAGAATGACACATGTACCAATTAAATGATATCATAATTATATACGTATCATTCTTCCAATATATTGAAATAGAAATTGATATTCGACTGTGGAATATGAAATTTTAATCCCAATCCTACAACCTCCAATTTAAGTGAACTTTAAACATGTTCCAAATAAGTCATAAGATTGACGCCCTAGAAAATTGTCAAGTCTTTACAAGTTTTTATTTTGATAAACTGAAACCGACAATTTTATTTTTCTTTAGTACAAATCCTAGGAAGGTGGGGTGATGAGAATCGAACTCCAGTCTTCTAGTTTTAGACTTAAGAGTTTGCACCAGTAGACCACTATTCGATTCCCCAAACCGACAATATCTGATTGTATATATTAAGTAATTTTCCAACAGTTTATCATTTTTAGTTAAATAAATCGAGTCTGAGTAAACCACAAAAATAATTGTTAATTCCGTGTTTTTCACGGTTATTTAAATATTTTCTTTATTTTTCGAAAATCTTATTTTTAAGAGTTTTCCCTTTCTAGATTACTTCTTGTAATAGGATTTATTAAATAAGGGAATTTGATTTATAAAAGGATTGTTTTAAAACTTGACTCTCAAGTATTGGATTAATATGGAAAGATCGTATTTTGATAAGGAAGGATTCTAAGAGTCCTACTTCTTTTATGATTATGAATCCTAGTTCTATTATGTCTCTCTTTCCTTGTTTTGTAGGGACTCAAACTCTTCAAAGGAGCGCCTATATAAGGAGGACGTCCCTCACATAAATCAAGTACGCAGAATTACAACTGAGAGAGCACATATATACGAGAGAGAGTCGAATTCTACAAGAAAGAAATAAAGTCCGATATTCTGCACAGATTAGAGTGTTGAATGAAGTGTTGCTATAGTATCCGTTCAACACCTGAAGATTGAGCGTCTTTGTTTCTTTATTTTCGTCCATCGTTTGTTTTCATATACGTTCTGAGAAGTCGATAGTATTCTGTTTTGGACGAGCTGTCTTTCAAAGTAGAGATCTACTCATAGAAAGGAGTTTTGATAGATTTCGTACTATTTGAGTCATTCGATTGAGTTCTGTAAACGATACTTCAACTAGTGAATATATTTCGCCCTTATGGCACGTTTACAAGTATTTTTATACTTGTAGACAAATTTTATTTCTATGTTTTACTTTTATCCGCTGCGAGTTGGTACAAGTGTTACTGGCACTTGTAATAACACTTTATTCTGAGAACGTAGGGACCTTAAATTATTTCAATTGATATCAGAACCAACACTTGATTTCACTAAGTATTGCTCCTAAGTTCGAGCAACTGATGAATAATCAAGTTGCAGCCATGTTTCGTCCACCTATGTTAGATGGATCTAACTACTCTATTTGGAAGATCAAGATGCGGGCTTTCATAAAATCAATTGTTGAGAAAGCTTGGAGCGCTGTTTTAGTTGGATGGACTCCTCCAAAGATCATTGATGTGGATGGCGACTACATAAATCAGGATTAAATAAGCTGGTCCAATGAAGATATTCAACTGTCAAACTACAATTCGGAAGCTCTAAATGTTATTTTGGGGGCAGTTGATTTCAATATGTTTAAAATCATCTGCAATTATACTGCAGCCAAAGATGCATGGGAGGCTTTGCAAAAATATTGTGAAGGATCTGTGAGTGTTCATCTCTCAAAGTTACGACACCAGACCATTAGGTTTGAAAATCTGAAGATGGAGGAAGATGAAGACACCACATCGTACCATGGACGACTTTGTGATATTGCCAATGAATCTCAATCTCTGGGTGAGCCTATTTCAAATTCAAGGTTGGTAAGCAAGATGATGTGTTCCCTGCCTGAACGGTTTTTTATAAAGATTGTTGCGGTTGAAGAACTATCAAACATAACTTATCTACGATTTGATGAGTTAGCTGGGATTCTCAAAACCTGAGAACTCAATTTTGTCAACAGAAGAAAGCCAAAAGGGAAAAGCATAGCTCCACAGGTATTACCCGATGAATCTAATGAATTAATTCAACTTGAGGAATCTGGATTAGGTGAGGAGTCTATGGCTATGTTTGCTAAAAAATTCAGCAGAATTATGAAAAATGAAAGCAAAAATCAATTTTCTTCCAAAGCCAACAAGCCTTTTAATCCTAATGCTCCCAAATATCCATAAAGAAATATGCCTGATAGGAACCAAGAAAAATATGCAAATCAATTTGATATTGAAAACGTTAGATGTAGAGCATGCACTGGGTTTGGGCACTATGCCAATGAATGTGCAAACACTTTACGGAAAAAGGGTATGAATCTGAGTGTTACTTTAAGCGATGATGATTCTGAGGAAGAAAACTTAGGTCGGTACGATGAATATACTGCCCTCATAACGATCATCAAAGAGAAAAAAGCGCTGCAAATCAATCTACTAAGTGTTTCTCGAGGTGTTGCTCGAGATGTTCCAACACCTGACAGGTACACATTCTCTAACCCTTCAAATACAATTTGCTTAACATTTGCCTCTCTAGTTGAAACAGATAACCAGGTAGCTGAGGACTCCGATAGTGAACAACAGAACATTGTGGATGCTTACCAAGAGTTATACCACGATTGGGAGAAACGTGTTGAATATATCGGATGTGTTACAAAGGTGAATGAAAAGCTTACAAAGGAGAACGAGGAGTAGAAGAATTCTCTGACATGACTGGAAATCATGTTAATCAAGAAGGATGAGGAATTAGAAAAGGTAAAATCTGAACTTCAAAAATCTCTCGAAACATTGAAAAGGCTTAATACTGGCAAAGCTAAACTTGATGAAATCCTAGCCTTAGAAAGTACAGAAAAGGCTAGTTTAGGATACAAAACACCTGTCTTTGTAAAAGGATCTAAAAACTCTGAGGCGTCAAATTCTTCTACTGAAAAATCCTCTTGTTCTAATCAAAAGCCACAGAAAAGAAAAAGACATTATGTCTGCCATTACCGCTATAAGCCTGGTCATATTAAACCATATTGCTGCAAGCTAAAATCTGACTTAAAACATCAAAGGTTTTCTGGTCAAGTATCTTCACAAGTGTCCTCACACACTTTTAGCAACACCTCGACTAGACAAAAAACTATTTGGGTCCGCAAAACTGAGTTGACTTGTAATGTTTTATATACATCCTTGAGGTCTAATGTTGTAGGGTCGTGGTACTTTGATAGCGGGTGTTCTCGCCATATGACTGGCACCAAAGAATACCTAACGGACTATGAGTTATTTGATGGAGGTAAGGTCACATATGGTGGTGGTGCTCGATGATAGTTGGTAAAGGTACACTAAATGTAAAAGGTCTCCCAAAGCTCAAAAATGTTTTACATTTTGAGGGGCTATCGGCAAACCTACTTAGTATAAGCCAACTTTGTGATGATGATTTATATGTTAAATTTGATTGGAATTCTTATGAAGTCTTTGATAAAACTAACATTTGCATCTTAGCGGGCTTAAGATCTATTGATAATTGCTACCAATTTGGTGGTATTACTGCTTATCATAGTGTAAACCTGAATGAAATAGATTTGTGGCATCAAAAGTTAGGACATGTGAACTTTAAAATGATTGATAAACTTGTACGTTATGAAGCTGTGAGAGGCTTACTAAAGTTGAACACAAAAAATACATTTGTGTGTGGATCTTGTCAAAAAGGTAAGCAAACTCGAGTGTCACACCAAGTGTCGCAACACTTTAACACTACTCGATGTTTTGAACTTCTTCATATGGATCTTATGGATCCTATTGAGGTTGAAAGTGTTGGAGGTAAGAAATATTCTTTTGTATGTGTTGATAACTTCTCTCGTTTCACTTGGGTGTGTTTTCAACGTGAAAAATCTGATGCTTTTGGTCTTTCAGAAACTTGCATAAGAAGGTGTGTAATTTATATAGTGTCACAATTGCTAGGATTAAGATTGATCATGGAAAAGAATTTGAAAATTCATCATTTTTATCCTTTTGTGATAGGAAAGGTATTTCTCATGAATTCTCCGCACCCAAAACTCCACAACAAATGGGGTGGCTGAAAGGAAAAATCAAACATTGCAAGAAATGGCACGAGTTATGTTGAGTTCGAAAAATTTGACCAAACGTTTTTGGGCTGAGGCCTTAAACATTGCTTGTCATATTACAAATCGTGTGTATTTAAGGGTAGGAAGTACTATGACACCTTATGATATACTTTTGGGTAAAAAACCTAACCTTAAATATTTTCATGTGTTTGGATGCGTGTGCTATTGGTTAAATGATAGAGATGAACTTGCTAAATTTGACTCTAAAAGTGATAAAAGTCTGTTCCTAGGATATTCTACTAATAGTCATGCTTATAGAGTCTTTAACCTTCAAACAAGGACTATTATGGAAAATGTGAATGTTGTCTTCGATGATTTGGCTGACCTTGCAGGAAAAACTGAAGAAGACTGTGTCTTTGATCTAATTGAGACAACTGGTACATCTGAGTCAGTCCCTGAAACTGAAATTGAACCAAGTGTTACAACAGATGTTGGTGCAAGTGTCCCAACAGATGTTGAGATACATGCAGCAGCACCTGTAAACCTACCTGCACAAACAGACTCAGAAACTGAATCTGAACATGAGAATGAACAAAACCAAGTGCTTGATGATCATGTGACTGATCGAACAAGTGACATACCAAGCTGAATTTAGAAAAATCACCCAACTGCTCAAGTGATAGGTGATGTTACTGAAGGTATACGAACATGGAGAAAGGAGAAGGTAAACTATCGTGATATGGTCAGAAACGCGTACCTATCCTCAAACTGCACTCTGGTAAGAACTTGTTGTTTTATCTCAAATTTTGAGCCTAAGAATGTCAATGAGGCTTTGAAAGATGAATTCTGGATTAATGATTTGCAAGATGAACTTGATCAATTTGCTAAAAATGATGTGTGGTATTTAGTTCCTAGAACTAATAATGGAATGTGATTGGTACAAAATGGATCTTTAAAAACAAAACTGATGAGTCTGGGAACATTGTGCGTAATAAAGCTCGTTTAGTAGCACAAGGGTATACACAGGTTGAGGGGGCGGACTTTGATGAAACCTTCGCACTTGTAGCCCGAATTGAGTCCATCAGACTTCTTCTTGCGATAGCTTGTCATCTTGGTCTTACACTTCACCAAATGGATGTTAAAAGTGCCTTTCTAAATGGTATTTTAAACGAAGAAGCTTATGTTGAACAACCAAAAGGCTTTGAAGATCCCTATAAGCCGAACTATGTGTTTAAGCTTAAAAAGGCTCTTTATGGTCTTAAACAAGCCCCTAGAGCTTGGTATAGAAGATTAACTGACCATTTACTTCAAATGGGTTTTAAACGTGGTGAAGTGGATAAGATCCTTTTCATTCAAAGAACTAACCATAGAATTTTAATTGCTCAAATTTACGTGGATGATATTGTGTTTGGTGCTTCTAGTCAAAAATTGTTAAATGATATGTCTTTTACGTTTGAAATGAGTATGGTTGGTGAATTGAATTACTTTTTGGGCTTGCAAATCAAACAATCGAATGATGGGATTTTTATTTTTTAAATCAAATATGCACGAAATTTGGTGAAGAAATTTAACTTGGATAGTGCATCTCATATGAAAACTCCCATGGGTTTGAGTCAAAAACTTAGTAGAGAAGATGTTGCTAAAAGTGTTGATAACGCTTTATATAGAAGCATGATAGGTAGTCTGATGTACTTAACTGCCAACCATCCTGATATCATGTATAGTGTTTGTTTGTGTGCTCGTTATCAAGCCAATCCTAAGATCACTTATTTGAAAGCCTTAAAAAGAATTATTCGATATGTTGGAGGCACCACTAATTTAGGGATTTGGTATACTAAAGATACAAACACTAATCTAGTTGGTTTTAGTGATTCAGATTGGGCTGGAGATATTGATGATAGAAAAAGTACAACAGGTGGTTGTTTTTACCTTGGAAATAATTTGGCATCTTGGTACAGTCGTAAACAAAATTGTGTTTCTCTTTCGGCTGCCGAATCTGAATATGTTGTTGTTGGGAGGTGTTATTCCCAATTGCTTTGGATGAATCAAATGATTTAGGATTATGGTCTTCATAGTGATATCTTAACCATTTATTGTGATAATTCAAGTGCTATTGATATTTCAAAGAATTCGGTACAACACTCTCGCACAAAACACATAGACATAAGACACTACTTTATTCGTGATTTGGTTGAGAAAAACATTATTCGCATAGAATACATTGGAACTGAAAATCAGTTGGCTGATATTTTCACCAAAGCTTTAGATTTTGAGAGATTTTCCACTCTAAGGAAGTCTCTTGGTTCGTGTGCTATTTAACACTGTTTCTGAAAGTGTTGCAGCACTCACAGTAACACTTGCTGCAACACATTTTTCCCTGTTTTTCTTTTCTATGTTTTTGCATTCATGCATTAGTTATATTTGCATTTGCACGACTAAATCAGTTTGACAGAGTTATGGTAATTTACCCAAGAGTGTTCACTTGATAAGCTGATGTGAATGGATGTTTCCAATCTACAAAATCATTATATTTTTACCCAGGCGATGAGTTAAAAAAAATTATCGCTCATGTTTTGAGGCCTTTGAAGGAAAACAACTACCTCTCCACTGAGTGCAACTAATCCTTTTGATCATTTCTTACCTTATAAAAGTGTTTTAACTGGCATAATCTTGTGATAAAAAGCTACCATTGGGATTTTGTGTGAAAGCTACCCACTGGCTAAATCTGGCATGAATCTTGGAAAAATCAAAAGAAAAACTCGAAAAATCCTATATGCTGGGTATGTGGATCACTATTCATTGAATCGGTGTAAAGGTGTTACAACACTCGGTACAATGTCAGCTGATATGAGTCCCCCACTTGTGTGTTTTTTCTTTTTTTTGTCACATATCTAGACATAATTAGGACATGCATTTTTGGTGAAAATTGATGATTGACAGAATTCGTACTCCCTTGGATTTTATGCGATCTTGATTTTTTCTCTCCTTAATTATTGGATTTTGTGGTGGTTTAAGTTTTGTGGTGTTATATGGTTTGTGATATACTTGGATATAATTGAAATATTTTTAGCACTATCTTATATATATTTAAGGTTAAGTGTTTCATTTTTTCTAGAGACTTGAAATTCAAAATCAATTTGAAACTAGGTTTTATCCCTACTTTGTATCCATTTCTTTTTGGAAATTGGTCTTATTGGGCTTCTCTATATCCACCCGTTACATGAGTATTAGAGTATTTATTGTGATTGTCATCTCTCATATCATATTTCATATCATTCTTCCATATATTCATCATTTTTCTCTCATACTCACTGTGCTTCTCCATTTTTTCTCTCATATTTTTCACTGTGATTTTCTTTCTCTTCTTCACTTACACATCCTCTACAAATCAAAATGAAGAGAATTCTTTCAAGAATTTCAGGCATTTCCAGTCCGAATGCCAGTCCGACTTCATCTTTATCATCTCAACCTGTTACAGGGACGACTCCGTCAACCCCTGCAAAATCCACTAGTGACTCTGCTTTGATCGACTCCCAAGTACAATCTACACCCCCACCATCACTTTTTGGGGTTGATACAAGTCTGCAACACCCCCTGCAGCGCCCTCCGTTCAAAATCTTGAAACCCCTGTGGAATCCACAGAACAGAGTATTCCCATGGAATAAATCCAAAAGTCTCCTGTGCACTCTACTCCAGTTCAAGAAACTCAAGAATTTACCAGAAAATATTGCCCCGATCGAAGAAAATCCGCAAGAAAACCCACAAGAAACTCTTGATGAAACGATTGATATAAATACAACTCTAGTTCTTGCCCTGAAACACCAACTCCGATAGGTGTTTTTCCACATGGTGATCCGGATAATGTGATTAATGTCTATGATATCCCAGATTTGGCCACCCAAGAAAAACCCTTAAACCCTAAAAGTCTCCAATTTCGAAAAAGAGGGGTTTTTCATCATCGCAATTTGTTGGTGGTGGCTCACCGTCTCAAGGGAATCCAAAGAGAGAGAAGAAGGTTGTGTGACGGTCATCCAAGAAAGGTGGAGAACCGTCCTTGTTTCCTGATATTCCTTTACAGTCCAATTCCTATGATGATATCTCCAAGTATGTGATGGCTAGAGGGTCACGAACTAGAAGCTCTGTCAAGAAACCCACAGTCTCGAAAACTCCGGCCAAGAAACCTCCCGTCAAAAGGACTCCGATCAAGAAAGCGACTCCGTCCACTCCGAGCAAGAAAAAGGGAACGTCTGGGTCTAAGTCTGGTACGAAAGGTCAGGGAAAATCCTCCAAAAAGGGCTCGGCAGAGGAAGGGGCTGAAATTCTAGAAACTTTAAAGACACGTACAGGGCCAAGTACTACTAGGAGAGCTGGTAAAAGTGTTGCTCCTCCAGTTGCAACACTCTCTGATTCAGAACAGACCAAATCAGACAACTCAAGTGATGAGGATTTTGATATTCTAAAAGATGATGGCACTGACCCTGATCTGGTGCCTGAGATAGAGGAAGAACGAGTTGAATCGGGTGTCCCTCCAAGTGTTGATACTCTGGCTACTGTTTGATACATGTTTTTATCTTAATTTTGATGATTTTATTTTATTACCAAAACAATGTTTTTAAAGGTTGTCCAATTACTCCTAAATGATTTAAAATGGTTTTAATATTTTCCGGAGTATTTCTTCAAGTTTATTTTTGTTAATAATGGACAACACTTTTATTGATTTTATATCAATGAGTTTTTACTCCTATAACAGGTTCCTAAATGTTGTCTAAATACTCTCGATCGGTTTAAAATGTTTTTACTAAATTTTCGGAGTATTTCTTGAGTTTTATTTTCGACTAAAATTGGACAACATTTCTGTCTCGTGGTCGACCACCGCCTCTATAGGGCAACCCGTACTCAAGATGTTTTTAGAAACAGAAAATGAGACGGAAGCAAAAATAAGCGGTCGGCCAGTCGCCGGCACCCAAATGCCGACCTACCTGCAAGTTTGTTTTTGAAATAGAACAAAATCTCTTCTATTTTTGATTAGGGGGACCGGTTGAGACAGGGGTCGACCGGTCGAAGCCTACGTCGACCGGTCGCCCTGTTGTAATTTTCAAAGTGTTCTTATTTCTCTTATTTCGTGCGACGGTCGCCTGTATTGACAAAGAAAAAATATGACCGTTTGACAAAGACACATTTCCTTAAATTGTGGGATTGATTTCTAACAGCTATATTCTTGATTTTAATTGTATTTTTCTCAGAGATTTTCAATCCCCAAGAGGAGCCTATGCTTGATCAATCATCTCCTATAAATAGAGGAAGTTTTGGAGCAACCAAAACAACAATTGAGATACAACACAACAAGATACACTTCAAGCAAACACTTGGTCTTTCATTGTTATTATTCTTGTTGTAAAATTGCCTAGCTTATCACTTTCACATCTTTGAGGTCTAGGCTTTTCTTGATTACACTTCGCACTCAAATTGTATTATTCATTATTGAGTTGTAATCTTGATTTTTGTTTATCATTCAAACACAAGATATCCTTGTGAGTGTTCTTGTGGTAAGAACACACTTGGATGATCTAGGTGATAGGTGAAGAAGATTGTGGTAATCTTCTTATTGAGGTGTTGAAGAATTTGGTATTCTTCAAGGTTGAAGATTGTGGTAATCTTCACAAGGTGCCGTTGAATGAAGATTGTGGTGATCTTCAAAGGGAGATTGTGGTAATCTCCAAAGGTGTTGTTGAAGAAGAGTGTGGTGCTCTTCAAGGTGTTGTAAGTTGAATTTGTATTAATTTTGGTAATTAATAAAATTCTTTTTCTTTTCGAAATCCATCCCGGATATACTGGGGTGGTAGAGGATTAGGCCCTAGGTGGGTTGAACCTCTTTAAATCGACGTGTGTTGTTTACATTCCGCACCTTTGTTATTATCTTTGAGCATTCGGTTGGAAAAAGAGGGTGAAATCGAAAAGATGGAGATAATCTATTCACCCCCCCTCTAGATTATCGTAGCCGCTTGGACTTACAGCTACAACACCCAACTCAGTTGTGATCTCTGAGTCCGCTGGAACTCCTCCCTCCGATACATCCCCTGAATCTTCCATCGCATTAACTGCGGAATTTGAGATAAGTAAAGCCTACTCTGCTTCCTTTTATACTGAGGCTGCTTTAACTCGATTTCATAAAATGCATGATCGTAAGTTTATTTGTGAAAAAAGGATTGAGTACGATATTTTTGAGAAAAATAACATTGTTCGTCTATTTCAAAAGAGAAATATGTTAAGTACGGTGACCACTTCAATGCCTTTTGTGAGAAATGTTGTCTTAGAATTTTATGCCAATTTGGAGTCTATAGCGAAGAATAGGAGATCGCTAAGTATGGTAAGGTGTTTGTACGTAACACGATTTATGACTTTTCTCCAAAAGTCATTAACACTTTTTATGGCACCCCTGATTTTGAAGAAGGCGCACTAATAGATGACTATAATGAAGTGGTTCGCACTATTACTGGAAACCGTGTTACATTTTGGCCGGTCCACCCTGCTAAACTTCCTGCTTCTAAGTTGACTTCTTTGTACTTTGTCTTGCATAAATTTTCGTTCAAAATTAGATTCCTACTTCCCACAGTACTTCAGTTGCTAAAGAACAAGCAGTGGTTTTGTATAAAATTGGGACGGGGATCCCTTTGAACTTTGGGCAACTGGTCTTCGATATGGTTATGGGTTTCGCTGAATCATCTGTGTCTCATGCTCTTCCTTATCCCTCTTTGATTTATGTGATCTTAAGCTCACAGGGATTGAATATGGGGAGTGCTGATTCTTTCTCGCCTGAACCTGAACTTTTCATGATCTCCCACAAATTATTCAAGGGGGACAGAGAGAAGGATTTGCCTCTCAGATTTCCTAGTGAAGATGCAGAACCTAAACACATTCCTCCTACTGAGTCTGAGGGTGTTCCGCCAACTGTTCCAACTCCTGCAACCGACACTTCTACTATCCCTCCGCCTACATTTGATTCTACTTCTGCTATTTCTGTTGCTATGAAATTTATGCAGGGACAACTTGCATTTGCTGATCAGCAAATTGCATTGGCTAGGCAGCATATCCAGTACTATGAACAATTTAAGGCTCATATCAATGGTTTGCTCTCACCTCTTTCTGGACAAAAAGGGGGAGATGGAGTTGGCGGTGCTGGAACAAGTACTGAACCAAGCACAAGTGGAGGGGGCCCTACTTCAAATGGAGCAAAGGAAGGAGCTGGAGAAGCAAAGGAAGGAGCTAGAGTTGACGTGGATATGCATTTTGATTTAGAGGATGAATTGTATAAATTTGACTAATGTTATGCTTGTTGATGTACTTAACCAAACAATGTTGCTTTTGATCTTTTGTTAATTAGGTCGTATGCTCTGATAGACTAATATTTTGCTTTTTGGATGTTCTAACACTTCGTATGTTTTTGAACTACCTGATGATAGTATTCTGCATTTGGAGTCCGATGACTCTTTTTCTTATACTCTGATATTATGTTTGCGTACTAATTATCGTTGCAGACTTTAGGTGTTCGTGGAAGTGTTCTCACATCGGTGTGAACACTTTGTGAAGCAGGGCGATTTCTGATTAAGGGGGAGAAACTTTCTTTTATACTGATTTTCAACTAAGGGGAGTTACTTACTTGTTTTTATAAATCCTGTGATTGATTTTTTATATTTTGTCCAGAAAGGCAAAAAGGGGGAAAATGTTAATTCTGTGTTTTTCACGGTTATTTAAATATTTTCTTTATTTTTCGAAAATCTTATTTTTAAGAGTTTTGCCTTTCTAGATTACTTCTTGTAATAGGATTTATTAAATAAGGGAATTTGATTTATAAAAGGATTGTTTTAAAACTTGACTCTCAAGTATTGGATTAATATGGAAAGATCGTATTTTGATAAGGAAGGATTCTAAGAGTCCTACTTCTTTTATGATTATGAATCCTAGTTCTATTATGTCTTTATTTCCTTGTTTTATAGGGACTCAAACTCTTCAAATGAGCGCCTATAAAAGGGACGCCCTCACATAAATCAAGTACGCAGAATTACAAATCGAGAGAGAACATATATACGAGAGAGAGTCGACTTTCGCAAGAAAGAAATAAAGTCCGATATTCTCGCATGGTCGTGAGTGTTGAATGAAGTCTCGCTACAAAGAACTGCTCAACACCAAGATTGAGCGTCTTTGTTTCTTTATTTTCGTCCATCGTTTGTTTTTATATATGTTCTGAAAAGTCAATAGTATTCTGTTTTGGACGAGTTGTGTTTCAAAGTAGAGATCTACTCTTAGAAAGGAGTTCTGATAGATTTTGTACTAGTTGAGTCATTCGATTGAGTTCTCAAATGATAGTTCAACTAGTGAATATATTTCACTCGTCAAGCACGCTTTACAAGTATTTTTATACTTGTAGACAAATTTTATTTCTCGTGTTTTACTTTTATCCGCCGCGAGTTGGTACAAGTGTTACCGCACTTGTAACAACACTTTATTCTCAAAACGTTAGGGACCTTAAATTCTTTCAATAATGATTTCAAATCTTGATCTCAAATCAAGTACCAATGAATTTTGAATGAGCTAGTTCCAACTTCTTGTAATTTCCTAGTAATTAGCGATTAAATCAGACTTGTTTTATTTGGGGCAGGAGTGGATTTTGAGCTAATTACGGTACTTTGCCATCAAGCCCAACTTGTTTGCACCCCCTATATGAATAATTACATGAAACACTGTAAAGAAATAATTTGAAAATTGTTGTAATTAATTTTAATTTATAATCAAAATACATATAAAAAAATTCAAGGCATTGAAGTCCAGAAGAGGTCGGGGTGGAAACCAATCATTTGGTGTACGTATTAATAAATGTGAATGATATGTATACAATAATAACTTAATCTCATACATGCAATATCCACTTTGTGAACTAAAACACCATAAGAAATAGAAGATATCGCGTATACTAAATCATTGTTACAAAAATACAAGACTTGTACGTTATACGAATAATATTGAATAATGTTTTTGACTCGTCCTTGAGAAAACATATTGGCTCCCCATATTGACATTCACAGTGACTGTATATGTCATTTCATGTTTAAAAGTAATGAAAAACAATTCTCTCAAGTAGAGCAACAAATTAGACGTGACTTCCATTATTTAAAAAGAAAATCTTTTTCTAAGTCTTGTTAACGCTTGATCTAAAGGCAATTAATAATGAGTCCAGATCAGTGGTTAAATGTGTCGGACATCAAATTGCTTGTTTTAGTAGACTGGGGTTTTTATGATATCGTTTTATAATGTCCAAAATCTAAAATGATTTTTTTGTGCTGCTGGAGATCGAGGTTCAAGTGGTTCACTAGATGATGCATAAATATCAATAAGGTTGATTTGTATGTTGGGGCCTGGGTGAAACAACATTTGTCAATATGTGGTAGTAACATACCACATATGTCACATGGGAATTAATGGGATTATATGAAAATTTAGAAAATCTGATCAGAAATACTCATAAATATTGCCCAAGTATGCAGTAAACTCTCGATTTTACAATTAATATGAAAAGCATATCATAACCCTAATTTCAGCGCACAAATTATTTGTGAGAATAATTAACTTGTTTACGGAAAGAATCCTTTCAATCAACCATGATTTTTCATATAATGTTGGGCGTTGTATGCTTTTTTTTTTTTTAGCATAAGTTCTAGGAAGGGGACGGAGCCACGTGGGAATCGAACTCAGACACATGTCCGAGCTTTACAAACATTTTACCACTAGGCTACCAAGCGATTCCCATTAGACGCTCTGTGCTTACAATATATATTGTAGGATAATATCCTTGAGTTTAAGCCTAATTACAAAAAAAATAAAAAATAAATTTTCTTTCGTAATTACAAATACTCCCTTAAATTATTACAAACACTCCTTAAGATGTCAATTTGTCTAACAAATGCATACCTCTTGACGGAAGAGAGACACAAATATCAAGGGAGTATTTGTAATTTCAAATGATAACTGGTTTTTTTTTTCTTCCAATTGGGCTAAAGCTTAGTGGTAGTTTTTGTAGCATCCGGATGTTATATATATCGGGCGTAGCATCTCAAAACGAACATTAAACAAAGTTAAGATATCCAACTAGGGGTGTAAAAGAAGTGAGACCTTTTTTTATTCGATTTCATATATTGACATTCAAATTCGAAAAATTAGAATACGAATCCAAATAAGAATATTTATTAAGATTCACATATTATGCGAATATGAATATGAAGATCATTATATTTGATCGAATTGAGTATTCAAACAATATTATATATATTTATATTTATACAAACCACTTATATATAATCTTTATATGCATATAAGTATATATTCATTTATGTAGATTATTAATATATAATGAATCATACATTCACTTATAAAAGGCCCAAACTAATAAGTCCATATATAATTATATTCTCGTAGTATATCTTTTATGGACTCATTAATAGACTCTTTTTTTGTTCATGTATTTGGTGATTAATGTTCTTGATGTATTTGACAATTTCATAACCCAAAGTTATTATTTAGATTTTAATTATTGTTGCAATTTAATCAGATATCACATGAAAAAAGATAGATAGAAGTTAGGATTTCGAATACGAATATTTGAATTGATTTGTATATATTCGAATATATTTTCAAATAAGAATATATAAGAATTAGTTTTTGTATTGGAATATGAAAAGAATACAAATAAAAATATTCTCTAAATAAGCCGGATACCAATAGAATATCTTGATATTCGACTCGATTCGATTCGTTTATACTCCTATATCCAACAATCCTTTGTTCTGTATTCTGAAGATAAACATTAAAATCTGTTGAGATATAGTAATCAAATATACAACCCATATAACTGTTGAATTATAAACTTATTTTTAATTGTGGTAGTTGAGTTTTGTAGTTGATTTTAAGTTGTTGGTATGGTAGGTGAATGTGGTAGATGGAAATAAAAGATGACCATTGGATTAAGGTTGGTGAGAATCAATCTTAGCCATTGATTTAGATGAAGTTTTAGTATAAATAGGGGGTGTTGTTGGTTCATTTTGTATCAAGTTAAGAAAGAAAAACAAGTGAGTGAGAAGCAAAGCTTCTAAGTAATATTTGAGTTTGAGTGAAGTTTTGGTGAGGTGTGTCTTGTAATATTTGAGTGATCAATAAAATTATGTCTTTTGAGTGGTAAATTTCCAACAAAGTGGTATCAGAGCCACGGTTGTAAAATCTCGTGAAATTCTAAGTATGCTCTGTGGTTGCAGCTTTGACTGATCTTCCACATCAGAAAAAAAAAATTCTTGAGATTTTATACATAGTGAGATCAGGTTGAGAGTATTGAGTCAACTCATAGAGTTGACCAAGTCAAGTTGATAGTTGACCGTTGACCAAGTAAAAAAAAATCCAAGATTTTTTTTCAGTCCATTTGTTAGTCAGAATCTTCAATTCACATGGCGAGTGTGGCATCATTCCAAGTTCCACAACTTAAGGGAAGCGACTTTGAAAACTGGAGTATCAAAATGAAGGCACTTCTCGGAGCACATGACGTATGGGAAGTCGTGGAAAAAGGCTATGAAGAGACTAAAGACGAGTCAACATTATCCTCTACAGAAAAGGATAGTTTGAAGGACTCGAGAAAGAAAGACAAGAAGGCTCTCTTCCTCATCTACCAAGCTTTAGATGATGATGGCTTTGAGAAAATCTCAAGTGCTACCTCTCTAAACAAGTGTGGGATAAGCTCCAAGTCTCTTACAAGGAGAAGAGAAAGTTAAAAGGTACGACTACAAACATTGAGAAGAGAGTTTGATTCACTACAAATGAAAGAAGGTGAACTTGTTTCTGATTACTTTTCTAGAGTTTTGACCGCTTTAATCAACTAAAAAGAAATGGTGAAAAACTAGAAGATGTAGTCATTATGGAGAAAATTTTACGATCTTTGGATGCAAATTTTGATAGTATTACAACTATCATCGAGGAAACTAAAGACCTCGAAACTATGACAATTGAACAACTTCTTGGTTCACCGCAAGCCCATGAAGAAAAGAAGAAGAAAAAGGGTGTTGCGATCAACTTCTTAAGACAAAGTCCAAAGAAACCAAGAATGAAGAAAACTTCCACAATAATGTAAGTCAACGTGGAAGAGGTCGTGGACAAGGAAGAGGTCGAGGCCATGGACGAGGTTGGAATTCAAATAATAATTTCAACAACAACTATATGCAGGAGAAAGTTCCACAAGAGGCCGTGGAAGAGGAAATTCATACTCGAGGTATGATAAATCTCAAGTTCAATGTTATAATTGTCAAAAGTTTGGTCATTACGCCGAGATTGTAGAAATCCCAATACTCGAGTTAATGAGAGAGCCAATTTGGTGGAAGAAAAGAAAGAAGATGGTGCTAATGTTTTGCTTCTAGACGAAACGATAACGGTGAAGGTCAAGATGACACATGGTACCTGATACAGTGCTAGCAATCATATGTGTGGGAGACGAACAATGTTCGTAGAACTTGATGAATCTGTAAGTGGCAATGTCTCTTTCGGTGATGATTCTAAAGTAGCCGTAAAAGGAAAAGGTACAATCCTTATTCGCTTGAAAGATGGGAGGCATCAATTTATTTCTAATGTTTATTATGTACCCACCATGAAAACAAATATTTTGAGTGGGACAACTCTTAGAGAAAGGTTATGATATTCATTTGAAAGACAATAACCTTTCTATAAGAGACAATTTGAATAACTTGATTGCCAGGGTACCCATGTCAAGAAATAGAATGTTTCTGCTCAACATTCAAACTGATGTAGCAAAATGTCTCAAGATGTGCTATAAAGATTCATCATGGTTGTGGCATCTAAGATTTGGACATCTCAACTTTGGAGGACTCGAGTTACTATCCAAGAAGAATATGGTGAGAGGTTTACCTTGTAGACCCCATCCCGATCGCCTTGTGAAGGATGTTTACTTGGGAAGCAATTCAGGCAAAGCTTTCCAAAAGAGTCAAACTCCGATCCCAAAAGCCACTTGAGCTCATACATGCCGATGTTTGTGGTCCTATCAAGCCAAATTCATTCGGTAAAAGTAATTACTTTCTACTATTCATTGATGATTTTTCAAGAAAAACTTGGGTTTACTTCTTGAAGCAAGTCGAGTGTGTTTGAAGCATTCAAAAGTTTAAGGCGCAAAGGTGGAGAAAGAAAGTGGTCTTCACATTAAAGCCATGAGAACGATCGAGGAGGAGAATTCACTTGAAGGAATTCCAAGAGTTTTGTGAAACAAATGGAATTCGACGACCACTTATCGTTCCCGCATCCCCCAACGAATGGAGTTGCGAGAAGAAATAATCGAACCATTCTCAACATGGTACGAAGTATGCTCAAAAGCAAGAAAATGCCAAAGGAGTTCTCGGGAAGGCTGTGGCGTGTGCGGTTTATCCACAAATCGCTCACCAACAAGAAGCGTGTGGGGCAAGACACCACAAGAAGCATGGAATGGGAGAAAGCCTGGTATTTCTCATTTAAGAGTTTTTGAAGCATAGCTCATGTACATGTACCGATGAACAAAGAAGCAAGTTGGATGATAAAAGCGAGAAGTTCATCTTCATCGGCTACGACAATAACTCCAAAGGCTACAAACTATATAACCCCATCAATGGAAAGATAATCACCAATGAGATGTTATCTTTGATGAAGAAGGCGAATGGGATTGGGGTACACATGCCAAAGATTACAACTTCGATCCCGACCAAGATGATGAACAAGTAATTGTTGAGCAATCGGAGAAGAACCCATTACACCACCAACATCACCGTCATTTTCACAATCACCACCATCTTTCCTAGTTTAGAGAAATGAAGAGCGTGCAAGAAGTCCGGAAGAGCTCTATGAGGTAATCGATAAGCTCGAAAACCTCACCCTATTTTGTCCTTCGCAGATTGTGAGCCAGTGAACTTTGAAGAAGCTACTCAAAATAAGAAATGGGAGATGCAATGGATGAAGAAATTAAATCCATCAAGAAAAATGACACTTGGGAGCTTGCTCAACTTCCCAAAGGTCATAAAACAATCGGTGTAAAATGGGTGTACAAGGTGAAAAAGAATGCCAAAGGAGAAGTTGAAAGATACAAGGCGAGGCTTGTTGCAAAAGGTTATAGTCAAAGAGTCGGCATTGACTATGATGAGGTATTTGCTCTCGTTGCACGTTTAGAAACCATAAGACTAATAATTTCTTTCGCACCCAAAATAAGTGGAAAATACATCGATGGATGTAAAATCAGCGTTTCTTAATGGAGTACTAGAGGAAGAAGTCTACATTGAACAACCAATGGGCTATGTGGTTGAAGGACAAGAAGCTAAAGTCTTGAAGTTAAAGAAAGCTCTCTACGGATTGAAGCAAGCACCGAGAGCATGGAATAGTAGAATTGACAAATACTTGCAAGAGAAAGGCTTCACCAAATGTCCCTACGAACATGCTCTTTACATCAAGAACAAGGATAGTGATGTTTTAATTGTCTCGCTTGTACGTTGATGATTTGATTTTTACAGGGGAACAATATAGGCTTGTTCCAAGAATTCAAGAAGCAATGACAAAAGAGTTTGAAATGACCGATATTGGGTTGATGGCTCACTACCTCGGAATCGAAATCAAGCGAGAAGGATGATGGGATTTTTATCTCACAAGAAGGCTACACAAAAGAGATCCCAAGAAGTTTAAGATGGATGATTGCAATCCAATAAACACACCAAAAGAAATGTGGATTGAAATTGTGCAAGGATGATGAAGCAAATAAAGTGGACCCAACACTTTTCAAAAGCCTAGTTGGATGTTTGAGGTACTTAACTTGTACAAGGCCCGATATTCTTTACGCAGCTTGGACTTGTGAGCCGCTATATGGAAAATCCAACCACCACACATTTCAAGGCAAAAAGAAGAGAATTCTTCGTTACCTAAAAGGTACAATCAACTTTGTCCGCTTTATTCATTTCTAATGATTATAAGCTAGTTGATACAAAATGATAGTGATTGGGCCGAGATACCGATGATCGAAAAAGTACAACCGGCTTCACATTTTTCATGGGAGATATCGCTTTCACTTGGGCATCGAAGAAACAACCAATAGTCACTCTTTCAACATGTGAAGTCGAGTGCGTGGCAGCTACATCATGTGTTAGTCATGCAATATGGCTAAGGAATTTGTTAAAAGAATTAAGCATGTCACAAGAAGATCCAACAGAGATTTATGTTGATAACAAGTCAAAATAGCTTTGGCCAAGAATCCGGTATTTCATAATCGGAGCAAGCATATTGATACTCGATACCATTACATCGTAGAATGCATTGCAAGAGAAGAGATTCAAGTGAAATACGTGAAGTCGCAAGATCAAGTAGCCGATATCTTTACCAAGCCATTGAAGTATGAAGACTTTGCAAGATTGAGAAGTTCACTTGGAATTATAAAATAAGTTTAAAGGGGAGTGTTGAATTATAAACTTATTTTTAATTGTGGTAGTTGAGTTTTGTAGTTGATTTTAAGTTGTTGGTATGGTAGGTGAATGTGGTAGATGGAAATAAAAGATGACCATTGGATTAAGGTTGGTGAGAATCAATCTTAGCCATTGATTTAGATGAAGTTTTAGTATAAATAGGGGGTGTTGTTGGTTCATTTTGTATCAAGTTAAGAAAGAAAAACAAGTGAGTGAGAAGCAAAGCTTCTAAGTAATATTTGAGTTTGAGTGAAGTTTTGGTGAGGTGTGTCTTGTAATATTTGAGTGATCAATAAAATTATGTCTTTTGAGTGGTAAATTTCCAACAATAACCATGCTAGAATTGCTAGTTAGCTTGATTAATAGATATATCAAGAGCCAAATTTCTTACCTGATCATTCAATACAGAATACACTTCTCCAACTGTACACTTCTATAATTATTTGCTTGACTTAAATCAGATGAGCAGTTGATCAATATTTCTCAACTACAGACCCTATATACCAGTCTGCATCATTGTATATTCCTTTATAATTTTAATTCCAAGTCCAAAAGTGGAGTTGGATGCACACCAACAAGAAAAGGCAAAATTATTTTTTTAGTCCTCTAAGTAAATTACTTCGGAGATTTATTCTCATTTGTTTTAATTTTGACATTTAATTAGTTCTTTAAATGAGTTTTTTTCAGTTTTTTGGTCATGTTGCCTGCTACAGCCGGTAAAAGTCACTTGCTAGGCTTATGTGGATTTTTAAAAACAAAAAACTTATTTTTTTCATTCATTTTTGGATGACTAGGCATCATATGTGACATTATAGTTGTAAGGGATGAAATTTACAGGGAAATATAAGTATTTAAAAATTATATTTAAATATAAAAAATATTTAATGTACAAATATAAAAATATTTTACCATTTTAATAATTTGGTACACTCGAAAAACTAAATTAAATATGAAAATTGGAAAAAATAATGTTAAAATTTATATTTATAACCAAACCTAACATAAATTATTTTCGAAAAGAATAAATTATTAATAGAATAATTTGGTAATTTTTATTAAATCATAACCAAATTAATCTTTTTCCGGATAAAAAAATTCGAAAATACAGTGGGGGTGGGGGTGGGGGTTGATTGAAATTATACCTTTTTTCAAAATTTCATATATATGTTTTAATTAATTTTATTTTATTTAAAATTTGATTGTTTAAATTTTGAGTAAATTATTGTATTGATGTTATTTAAATATATTATAAATAAAATGTACATTTTGAAAATTAAAGATATTTAAAATTTTATTCTTATGATAAATAGCTATCTAGAAATAATTTATTATTTTCGAAACTGAGTTAAGTTATATTTAGTTATAAATTTAATTTTAAACATTATTCATCCAATTTATAACAATTTTTTTGTACATTAAATATTTTTTTATATTTAAATATAATTTTTAAGTACTTATATTTTCCTTCGTTTTCACCCTAAATGTAATGCCACATATGATACCTAGTCAGCCAAAAATGAATAAAAAAATAAGGTTTTCTTGTTTTTAAAATCTACATAAGCCTAGCAGTGACTTTTACTGTAGTAGGTTGCATGAATAAAAAGCTTAAAAACATTTAAAGGACTAAATGTCAAAATTGAAATAAGTGAAGACTAAATGTCCGAAGTGGTCCACTTAGAGAACTAAAAAAAAACCTACAAGAAAATATGAAGCTGGTTATCATGTATATCCTTTTCATGACCATGCACGCATATACACTAAAGGATAAGTTATCAAAATTATCCTTGAAATTAAATCTAATTAAGTTTTAAATTATCCTTGTATATTATATGTTTTAAGTTACAAAATACTCTTTAAAATCATCTTTATTTACGGATGCGTTAATAAAATATAAACAATTAATAAAACAAATGCCAAGTAAACATTTATAATTTTAAGAACTAACTGATTTTTTTATTATTAAACTAAATTCAAAAAGAAAAATATCAATTACCCCCAAACTAAATACAATATCCATATTACATAAGACTATTAATTTGTATCATTAGTACAAAATACTTCAAGAATTAAATAAAGATACTAATCATAGTTTATCAGAAGGAATATCCACTTGACGTTCGCCACCTGGCAAAGCCCATCACAACCTCAAAAAAACATAAAAGAGGATTTGCATACCTGAGCTCTCACCTCCAAACATAGATACACTGGCTCAATCATGCACCTGTACAAAAATTGCATGTTAACAAAGTTTTATAATATCTTTTAAGCAGACCCCAAACGACTTTTCTTGTGCAATTAATTTGGAGATTATAATAATTAAGGTGTTATTATCTGAAATGCACTTTTTGTAAAATAATCCATAAAGGATGCTACAAATTAAAAGACGTAGTTGCTGAGCTAAAACAGAGGGCCTAATCCCTCAAAAATGCCAAAGTTATCTTCACCAATTGTCAACCCCTTCTTTTAACAAACCCGTCTCTTAATTTATTGGGCATCCAAGAAATTGACTTGTCCCTTATCACCTAAGATTGGAACAATTATTGGCATTTCTTCACTGTAGAATGTTATATTATTCGTGACTATCATCAATATTCGACTAGTATTTAGTAGCAATTAATACAAATTCCGAGCATGGAAAAAGAAAAAATTGATGAAAATTTCCTTCCAATGTGAAAATATAACTTCTAAGTTTAATAACTGTGGATTAAAGTGCAGTGTGGATAAATTCTAGTGGCCCGTGAGGAGTTGACTTCCAAAAACTATCTTAATAAGATTGTGTATTAGGTGAAATTTTTAAGAGATTTTTTAGAGCAAATAGGATTGATGATGGTGTCACTGAATTTGACCTCCAAACATTTGTTAATCCAGTTGGTGAGACCATTGTACTTGCATCACTTCAATTATTAACATTGCATGCCAAAAATCTCATAGAAATATCAAAAACATGTAAACTACATGCTTTTATTATTTTTGTCATATTTGATGTACTAATAGATTTGTTTGATATGTTTTTGCATACTTACTATATATTTAATATTTGTTTAGAACATTCATCAGCTTTTTTATTTCTGTATTTTTTAATACATATTGAAATTTATTCATACATATTTACTATATCATAACAACATATTTACAATATTATTACTGCTTGAAGAACCTTAACTTGAAAAACTCTCAAACTTGTCAATTTGAATTAGAACCCGCCCATCTATCCTTTCAGAATGAATATGGAAAAAATTGGTCCATAAAACTGTTTTTTTTTTAATTCGGTCATGTCACTGCAGAGACTCGAACCCGGCCCCTTCACTGAAGAGTAATACCCGTAGTCCATAAATCTGTTTTATTCTTCTTGAGTCTTGACTTATTAAAAACATTGAAAAATTATTAGATTACCCTACAAAATGTCAATCAGTTACTCTCACCCTCTGTTGTAGAAATCCCCACCTAGCCTCGATTAATCCCCGTCTAGGCGGTAGGCCCTCCTTGTCCGCCTACGATTTTTCCTCCGATTAGGCACGCCTAATCCCGCCCAGGTCCCGCCTAGGCGCTAGGTCTCAGTCTGCCGCCTAGCGAGTGCCTAGCGCTTTTTACAACATTGCTCTCACCTCCTAAAAAAATCTCAGTCATTAAAACTTATCTTCCAACGGCCGAGATTAGTCCCTATGGCCTTACCTCAGGAAATGGGTCTCACCACATGCAGTAAGAATGACGGACACTATACAAATTCATAATTACAATAAACACCTCAGAGAAAAAATAATAATGGACAACATACAAATTCATAATTATAATAATATGAGTATAATACGATAAAAGGAATTGTTAGAAAAACGATTTACTTTACAATATTTTTAAATGTACACGTTCTTAAGTTATACAAAACCTATATCCATATGGTACTTATTTTTACTTATAAATAATTTCCATACGACTTCTAGGTTTTTTAAATATTATAAATTTGTTAAGATAAAACATTGTGTGTCAAATATTATACGGAATGAATATGATATTTGAACTAAATATTTCACATGTATGAGTATGAATTGTTTTAGGAGTGAAGTGATCCCTGAAATTATAGGATCGATGACCAACTAAACGGAATGGTCGAGAGAGAATAACACAAGGACAGCTCTGTAGACTCGAAAACCGAGTTATAGACCCCAGGATGAATGTGAGAAGCAACGGCCAGCGGGCCAGGTTCTAATTCCATACTTCCATTTCATGGATTGCATAAGTATTTATATAAATTATAATATATATATATATATATATATATATATATATATATATATATGAAGAGAACACAAAAATACCCAGATATTGATTTTTAACATGCCGAATCTTGAGCCCTCATTCTTACCCATTTGACATGTCGAAAAAAACAAAATTAACTAATTAAATGCTCTCTCTTCTTAACATCATCCAGCTTTCCACATTTTTTTTTTCATTGCACATGGTTACCATTGAAATGAATCAGTCAGATTACGAAGGAAATGGCCGTATATCTTCATACACTCACTTGTACAACACAAATTTACCTACAAAAGTAAGATTAATAATCATTTTTTATTACATAAAAGAACTAGACATTGCACAGTATGTCAAGGCCTTTTAATCAAGTATAGATAAATGGAGATGAGGCATAAGAGGAACAAAATGGAAATCTATATACATTTACTGAATCAAAGAAACTATAGATACAAAATAATGATAGCACCATAGCTGTGTACATGTGATCCATATAAGCTGAAGCTAGGTGATGTGCACAGATGAGAATCAAGTTTTCATTCTTTAAATCCGGTTTCCAAGAACCTATGAAAGAGCATCTGTCATCATTGAACGGTGAGATAACTGCTGCCCGTAAAGATCACGAAAGATTCGATATTTAGCATCGTGGTACTTTCTCACTTTTGGATCATTAGAGGGATATACAACCTGTCGAGGATGTATGACAGAAACATCAGTGAAAAACTGAAACTAAAACACAAAAAATAGAAAGATTGACAACATGATCATAAATCTAGAGAAAAACCTTAGTACTTTGATTTCTTTTTGTAATTAAATTAAACCTCGATAGTTTTTGCGATCATCCCTTATAACTAGAAAAGATGGTAACTTCAGTCCGATTGGTAATTTATTCAGGGCATAGATAAATAAATATTCTGTGTCAACACTAGAACAGAAGATGAACAATTACAAAGGGAAAGGAAGGAGGAAAAAGAGGAAAATGGTGGATTAGCTGGCCTATATCTCTTTTAAATCCAATGCCAATACAGAGACGAGAGAGAATGCTTATACAGATGTTAATGCCTTGCTGGGTATATCATGTTAGATACTTAGACAGATTACAGCATAGGAACGTCTATATTTTACCGACCGCTGTTACACTTTCAAAATTAAATGATAACATGCAATATCCAGTGGTTTCCTACCTGCCCAGCTGCATTTAGTGCTTTCATGGCCTCTTGGACACTGGAATATTTCTTTGAAGCAACAGCACCAAGAATAGCAGCACCCAAGAGCACTGATTCATTTTCCCGTGGAAGAACTATAGGGTAACCTGTTTAAATTTACAGAGCCCAAAATAAGCTAAGTCTACCAAATCCAGAAAAGAACAAAGTATCTGTATCACTCAAAGAAGGTAAACAAAAGCTTTGTGAACAAAGTTCTTTTTACCTCTTTTAATTGAGGCTCATATCAAGTGCTATTTATCTAAAGCTTTCAATGTGGTATATGGTGTACCATAGCCTGTCACAAGATTCCATGACAACGGATCTTTTAATTTCCTCAACAAAGCAAAATCATTCAAGATTTCCTTGCTGAGATGAGTGCAGTGTATACATGATCACTGTTCTAAAAATCCCCGCCTAGCCCTGATTAGTCATCGCCTAGGCGCTAGGCCCTCCTTGTCCGCCTACGTTATTTTTCCGATTAGGCCCCGCCTAACCGCATAGGTTCCGCCTAACCCCGATTAGTCCCCGCCTAGGCGCTAGGCCCCAGTCTGCCGCCCGACTAGCGCCTAGCGCTTTTTAGAACACTGTACAAGATGACTCATCACTATAACATAATAATTCTGAAATTTAGACCCCAAACAAATGAGTAATTGCGCTAATGGTGGCTGACGCTCAACTAAAATCATCTCTGCAGAATGTTAGGAAATGCGAACAAAAAGTCCAACATCAACTAGACATGGGAAAGGTACATTGATATGAAACCTTTTTGGTGGGAGCCCAAAAAACAAAACCATGAGGACTTTTGGCCCAAAGTGGACTATATCGTACCAATGTAGATATAAGTGGTGTCTGTAGACTCTCAACACAAATAATGTGATGCAGGCACTTAACCTAATACTTTCTAGTGACATTGTTTCTTCTCCGTATTTAAGCAGCAGAAACCATTTACCTTTGGCAATAATTAAGTTTAAATCACAAATGACTCTGAGTGTAACAGTTTTAGTTAACTCATATGTAATGGTTGTGAATGGTAATCAACTCCTATATAATGGTTGTGAGTGGTAATTGATACATACATCTACTTTTTTTAAAAGCAACTATTAGTCGATAGAGTAAAAAAAAAAAAATTTCAGCCTAAAATTAGTTTGCACGGGTTGGACTTCATAAAAATGGCAACTAATGAACTGAAGTATTGTTAATTTGAATGAGATAATAACGGAAGAAAATCTAACTCATTTAATAAAGGAATGGGAGGAAGTAACGGAGAATTATTTATTCTATGAAATGAAATGAAATACGGAGTATGTTTACGTGGTTTCAAAAGATACCATAATTGAGCATGTATGTATCAGATTATTTTAGCATTTAAGAATTTAGGATTTAAATTTGAGAACTATTTAGGATATCAAAACTGTTGTCTTCTTGCAACTCACGTGTACGTCACTTGTTTTCACAAAATGATCTCGAGATATGCACTCAGCATCCACATTGAACCAAGCCACAAGGTTGCAGCTTCTCTGTTCTACAATTAAAACTACCGCCAAAAGAGCGCAGTGTTTAGAAAAACATTAGGTGACAAAAGGCGATTAGGGGTCATAGTGCCTAGGCGCTAGGCGAAAAGTGGTGCCTGAGCGAAGTGAGGCGCCCGTCTTACAAAATAAAATTCAGTTATCATTACTAAAGAAGTATGACACAATACTAAGATAAAATTTTAATTTCATACTAAGATAAAATTTTAGTTAGTTAATACTTTACTCAAAGTCTCATACAAGCATCATTTTGCAAATTAAAATATCTAAAAACCGCTAATAACTGATGGGAAAAAATATTATCCCAGATCTACTCATCATACTCCAATTGAAAAGAATCAATAACCCCATCATCCTCCTCTCCATCAAATGACTTATATCCCTCATCATCATCTTCTTCTTCTTTACAATCATGTGTGAGTTGTTTCTTAGAGCTAGAGGTCAAATTTGATTGCCTAAGTCTTGTGTGAGTTCTTTTTCTTGGGTTTCATTTAAGTAAGGGTGTATTGGTATTTTAAAAGGTATTCTAAACCCTAAAAAAATAGGAATAACTTAACTGCGAAAAAAGGCAAGCCTTGAGCGCCTCGGGCACCTTAGCTCGCCTTACAGAACTCGCCTAGCCTTAGCCCAACTAGGCGCTTAGGTGTCGCCTAGCACCTGAGGCGCGCCTAGGCACCGCCTTTTTAAACACTGAAAGAGCATATATTAATTGGAATTGATCAACTCCATGCACTATTGTGATCAATCTGCCTGTGAACACTCTTTTGGGCTCAAAAAGAGCGTACATTAATAGGAATTTCTCAACTCCTAACAAAATTTATTAGCATACTGGTTGGAACCAGGTAGCTAAGAGGACATTGTTGCAAATAATCAGGAGAAGATATAAAAAATTAGCAAGTATACTCCTAAATGCCTTGTGCTGTTCGTGTACACATCAGAACAAACAGACGCGCCGAAATAGATAGATAGATAGATAGATAGATAGATAGATAGATAGATAGATAGAAACCTGTAATATCTGCATGCTCTTGAATGAACATGGAATTCTTTGTAAGCCCACCACATGCAAGTAAGGTGTCAATCTGGTAACAAAAAAGATCAATGACAAAACATCCAGACGAAAAGCAAATAATAAGTCATAATCTTCAGGGATAGGATGCTTATAGACTTCACGTAGATTTTTCTCAATAGAGATTTTCATGTAACTGGAAAACGTATTTACATTCACCAGTAGCGATGGCATTTGCAGGACATTGAGTTGGCACATACAGTTAAATATCATAAACTCAAATAAGTAATGATAAAAATCTGAAATTTGTACCACAAATATATGTAACAACAGAAAACCTCATTTCAGTTCGAATTTAAGACTAATTGGACCATTTGTTTCAATATGCACAAGGATCCCAATAAGCAGAGTCACTCTGATAAATATACAAAGTGATGAATTTCCTCAAGTATGTTTGAAGCTATGTTGCTCGGACTCGGACACGGGTGTTAGACACTGGTACATATCCGGATGTCGGACCTTTTTTTGTCTAAAATCTAGGATACGTAGACACGGCCAAAAATGATCCAAAATTTGGATTCTGACACGGGGACACGCCGATAACTTTAGATTTTTTAAATATATAGTATATATAATATTACACTTTTCATACGACATTTATAAACAATATATGTTCGATATAATTTGAAAAAATTAATTATAATTGAAAACGTTATGTGAAAAAAAGCTTTCATATATGTGTTTTACTGCTTACTACTTAGTAGTATGAAAGAGGAGTGTCCAAATTTTTTCTGGAGGATCGGACACGTGTCCCATGTCGTGTCGACACGGGTACTTCACCTGAAATGAAGAGTCTGAGCATCATAGGTTTAAAGTCATTGAAGTTCCAGAAAAGGCATTCTAAATCATTTTTTATTTGTTTCATCCACAAGATACTATTAAAAGATAAAAATGAGCTATAAGCACTAATCATAAGAAAAAATTTAAAATTGAATCCACTACTGAGATGTAAATAAGAATCAAATGCTGCTATTGTCTTTATGCAACTTCACTTGATTCTTTTCAACTCTTATTTTTAAACTGTGCATAATATGGTGAAGGTAACCAAGTATATAGCAACCAATATCATGAAACATTAGGTGCACAAACTTCCTTACTTTGTGTCCATGGGCATTGCAATGCTCTACAATATGTCGTGTACCATATGCTATACCCTGTACTGTGGCAAGGTATAGAAGAGCCAGCTGTTTTTCACTTGTATCAAGAGTTAGGCCACATATCACCCCTTTTGATATTGGATCTGCAATGGGGGATCTAAACTAAAAACTTAGAAAGTACAAATAAACAACTTTAACAATAAGAAAAACAAATGCTGACAAAGTGTCAAGCTTTCACCTGTTTCCGTGAAAATCAGGAAGGACATGTATGTCAGTAGTCAAAGCAGCAAGAAATGGAGAACCTACTTCTTGCTTCACTGATTCCAGTATCTCATTCAGAAGTTCAAATATTGATATACCTTATAACACAAAAAGTTTATACAAGATTTTAGGTGAAGAACGTTAAAAAACATGAATATATACATAGGAAAAATTTATGAAGTTCAAGCTATCTCACTTCGGGAAGCAGCTCTATTTGCCAGGCGTGGAGAAGCAACATGGTTCTCTATAATATAATCAAGTAATGCCCCAGTGGCACTCTGGCCTCCTTCTGTCAGCCAATACTGAGGCACCATAGCTGAACGATTCATGAAAGTGAAACAAAATAAATATCACTCCTTGCATCAAAGAAAGGACAAACTAATTGCATCAAAGAAACGACAAACTAATTATTCAAATAACCAAAAGGAGACATGACACTTCAAGTAATATATAACATAAAAGTTATGTAAGACAGTGGATATGAAAAACGGACACCAAAGGACTATTGTATCATCTCCATCATGTGGTACAAGAAAATTATTGTTAAGTGAAATAAATAAAATAATTAATAGGGATAATTACATAAGACCCCCTGAGGTTTGGGCTAATTACAAAAAAACCTACACATGTTTTAAAATTACAAAAAGCCTCCTCATGTTTGATTATGTCTTAATATTGAGGGGTAATTGTAATATTTCAAAAAATATTAGGGGGGTTTTTGAAATATATTTTGCTATGAAGGGAGAAATATAAGCAGAATCAAACCTCAAGGGGTTTTTTGCAATTTTCAAAAACCTCTGGGTTTTTTTATTAGCCCGAACCTCAAGGTTTTTTTTTAATTATCCCTAATTAATAACTGTAAATTAAAACCATGTGGAAGTTGACATGAAAACTGCATGGACTATTGCTACTCGACTATAATCACATTTCATACCTAAGATACGAAAAAGTAGAA
The DNA here is from genome assembly GCA_016081115.2 of Rehmannia glutinosa. Classification (NCBI taxonomy): domain Eukaryota; kingdom Viridiplantae; phylum Streptophyta; class Magnoliopsida; order Lamiales; family Orobanchaceae; genus Rehmannia; species Rehmannia glutinosa. Next base: position 76,018,116 of record CM071927.1, on the reverse strand, counting down.
GGCTTTGGATCTAATATACATATCTGAGCAGCATATCTAAATTAATTAGGTAACTTCTTCTAGAGCTCCAAACTTTGAGATCAAACTGGATGCTTAAGTAGCAACTATAGCTTGGAAGTTCATTTTCCCTTTTAATACCATATTACATTGACATGAGAATATATGGTCACCACGAGATTCACTTTCTGAGTGTTAAAGAAAATAAATATAAGGTTCCATTGCTAAGGCATCCATCAGGTGAATTTGAAAACGGCCAAAATTATTGAAAAATACCCTTTTATCTTATGGTAACATTAAATTCCAATGAATGTGGTCCCAGGAGCATTTACTTTTTAACAAAAACATCGTGAAAGCAAACAATACTTCGGTCAGAATATACCTGACCAGAATGGTCCCCAGACCCCTGGAATGAACAATTTGGTCTTAGAAATAGCCATGTGGCAAGTGGAAGTTCCGCATACTAACACCATTCGATGACATATTGCTTCATCATCAACCTCTGCACTTTCCAAACCAATCAGTTATGATATAGATTCGGACACAGAGAAATTCCATCATGAAAATGTTATGCTGTTAAGAGACAAATTGAAGATGAATAACCTTTTGATTCAGGATCTGCCACAGGCACACTTTCCATCACTCCGACACCACCAGCATGAGCATCTATTAAGGATGTACCAACTGGTGTCCCAGCCACCAGACCCAATTCCTGAAAATAGATAATGCTTCTCAGCGAAAAGGATTATTTAAGACACGATGACTAAGTTAATCATCCTTATTAGAGATTAAAATAAAAAAAAAGCATGCGCTTTTATGTTTGACTGAACTGGATGTTTTACATCATTAATAGACTCAAGAGAGGATTCCTGGAATCAAGTGAAATTTTCACTAGGTTTCTTGCCTTTGCAGCATCAGGTGTCAGACCAGAGCCCAAGGCGTGGCCAGGAAAAGCTACACTTCGTCCTGTAAACAGTTAATGTTTTTGTAGGAATTAAGAAAGAAATATACAATAATGGAAAGAATGAAACTCAAAGCAATAAATATTAAGTTGAGACAAGACTAATAGCGATTCTGTCATGGAAGAAATTCACGAAAGTATCTAGCTTAACACTCACTTCTAACTGTTTTCCCTGCTCTATGAGCAAACAGAAACAACTATGTAAATGCCTAAGACAAAAGAGTTACAGGAACTTAAATAATTTGGACCACTAGAAAATTTCAGTCAGGAATATAGGGAGTTACTTATAAACCACCTTCTTATCTAGATATGTGTTTTCAACATTGCCAGTGATTACAGTTGCAATATTCAAGTGAAACCAGAAAGACGAAAACATCTTCTATAGGTTGAAATAATGTTTTGTAAATAGCAAAATAGTGACTATTCCGCCATTTCTATGCTACTGCTTCTATTTTACAAGAAATATAGACTTCTCAAGAGTCAAGACTAAGTAAAAGTAACCATCTAATGCAGTCACTCATCAAATTAGCGATTCGCGAAGAACTGTAGGTATAAAAGACTATTGAAATTTTTAACAACTGTAAATATATCAGTGGTCGTGAACATAGTTAGATGCATACCAATCTTGGAATGGTGGCCATCCACAAGATCACCTAAACCAATCTCCTCCCAAAAGTCATCATCCCAACCAAGAGCTTCCATGTCACGGGAATCTATCTCATTGGTCTGTTGCATATGTGCATGACCTAAATAGGTCCACTTGCAGACCGTTGTGCACAAACTCCGAGTATCATCTCCGGTTGCCCTAAAGAAAAAACCAACAAGAGGCTATATTTTATTTTGGGGTATGTTCAGAAACGGCCTTATTTCAAGTTTGATTTACAACTATAGCCATCCTTATTAAAAGGATTCAAATATGCACTGAAGTTCCCATTATACCCTTTATAACAGAATAAGGAAATATGATTAATTCGTACCAGATTTCACAGAATACGAACACTTTCAGTTTCTATTTCCTGTTTCATTCGTGGCATTGTTACACCTACTTAGATCCAGTCTCCATACGGAGGTTTTAAAAGATCATGTCAGGTTTCAAATGATAAACTTAACAGTCATAGAATTTTAAAAGATGTTCGATTCTATGTTATCGGGTTCCAAACCAAGAGTTTACAGTGAAAATGGAAATAGTCCATTACGACCATATCAGCCCAACATGCTTCCGTAAAATTAATAAATCCCTTAAAATTCATACCTCTTTTGGCCAAACAAAGACCGGTTAAGTGGTTCGCAACGCCACCACCGGAAAATTACGCCCCGATCGTTTGACAAACAACTCCTCACTGTTCAACCTCACCCTCGGGAAGATGATCTCGCAAGTTATCCGACTCCTTCGTAAAACCGCTCGCCAAAGACCTTGGTTCGTTCCTACTCCAAGCGTAAAAGTAATTCTTCAAAGGGATGAATCAATAGTACATTATGAACACATGTTGAACAAACGGCCTTTATTTTATTAAGAACTTAAAGAAAAATTTATTACATCGAATCTCCTTTTGGGAGGAGAAAACCTGTTTAGCCTCTCATAAAGGCTATTACACTCTTGTACATAAAATTAAAAAAAAAAAACTAAACTCTAAAACTCGAAAACACTCAAATTCTAAACACTTAATATTACGTAAATTTTTATTGTAGAAGACTTAGGAGAATTTTCGATGTCCTCACCTCCTTCAAACTCTGGTTTAAATAGATGTAAGTCCGGATTTCAATTTCGGACTTCAACCCTTGTTGAGATGTAAAACGTCACTGCTTACATCATACTCTTGAATTATTGCTTGCTTCCACTTGCGATAAATTAGTTGGCTTTTCCCTTTCTTCACATGGATCGCCCCATCTTATGCGTATCCGGTTCTTTATGCAAACTTCCAAATCCTGCCGACTCGTCCTTTGTTTTGTAATACGTTGACGGCATCTTTCATGGACCCACTTTTCGTCTTTTTTTCTAAGTGGGTTGTTACTTGTCCTGAGTCACATGTCTCCAATAGCTTTGTTGGGGAATCTACTTTTTAGTGGTCCCCAAACTTTGGATACTTCGTGACTTTTCTTCTCCGTCGCCGGGTCTTCTCCGATCGACTTTTGGCCGGAATCCTTTGCCAAATTCCGGTTCCTTCTGGTTTTGACATTCGGGACATACCCGAAGTTCCCAATGGCCGATATGAGCCATGTTACAATATTTCCGGCGAGTTTCTTTACTCCCCCGTGAGCTTATTTTCCCATAGAAGATTTCTTTTCTTTTCGAATGGATCTTCTGCGAACCTTGTAGTTTTTCCCCGTCATGGTATTCAACAGAATGACCCGTTCACCGAATTCGGTAGAACTTGAACGGAAACTTGACTTTGTCCATCTCTCGTGAGACAGACCCACAATCCCCATGCCCTTCTTGTAGTGATCGATCTTGATAAAGGTCATGGCCAATTGTACTTCTTCCGAACTTGCCTCCTTGATATTTCCGGGCGCTCTTTCATCCGGTCTTGGCTTTAATGTAATGGAAGGCTTCATGTCCACCTTTTCCGACGACTCTGTCGGCCGCACTTATGAAATACACTCAATGTATCCCCTCGTCTTAGGTTGTCATTGTTGGACCAAAGACTCGTAAATGTACTTCCGGATCCACTTTGGTAATTTTGTGATCTCCGGAATCCTGGTGAAGTAGTATGGCGAGGCCAAAGCCCCAAACTCGTACCACCTCTTTACTTCTTGAGGACTGGAATTTGGTAGCATCCAAACCCTTGGATATTTTCGAAAACATCAATTTTTGTTTTTTCCGAGATATTCCATGCTGGTAATTAGTTTCTCCCAATTTGCACGGTATTCCCGCCAAGAAGAAACTTTAATCTCGTTAGTATCAACCTTAGAAGTGCCCATCATAGGCCTAGATTGATCTCTTCGTCCTTTACCCGGACGTCTTTGGGTTGATGTGATAACTCGGGATTTGACTCGAGTATCGCTTTTCCTTGGGCCAACATTTACGCCACTTAGGACTTGTCTTTAGGTATTTGAATCCTCTGCTACGAGGTTGGGAGCCTGCGCTCTAAACGCTCCGTTTGCTTATTAGCGGCCGGAGGAGTGGCCGCAAATGCCGTTCTCAACCGAGAGTGAGACCGGACACATGCTCGTATACGATCGGTTACTTTGTCCCGATCATTCCTTTGTAATTTCGGCGAAATCGGCATTGATGACCAGGGTATCAAATTCTCGGAGTAGCATTTCCAAATGGTCTCCAAGATGTCTTGATCTTTGTGAGGATGGAATCGGCTTCAATTCCTCCATCTCTTGTTAGAAAATCTGCAAGAATATTTTCATGAGATTTTATAATGACAATATCATAATCATAATATTGACATTCAAATTGCCATCTAAGTATCCTAGCTTTTTTCTCGGTTTTGATTCAATTTTGTTTTTCGTAAAAGCTTTGACACTTGAATTATCAATTTTTAAGATAAACTTTTTAGCCAAGAAAAAATAAAGGCCATTTTTTAAAAGCCTTCTCGATCGCAAAGAATTCTTTCGTTGATATGCCACCGAGTCGATTCACTGGGTGTGAATAAACCACCGCAATATCTGCATGGCACTTCTCCATTTGGTGTAGCTTTTGTAAGTACCGCCCACCAATAATCACCGCATCCGTATAAAGAACCAGTTCATCTTCATCCCGTGGTATTGCAAGTTTTGGAAGATTTTTGCAAACTTCCTTAAGTTGCTTGATTCCTTCTTGATGTTCATTCTCCCATTTGAATATTTGCATCCTTTTTAAGCAATGGGCTAAACACCTTCCCGTAATGTCTTTGGATTGTTTATAAACATTCCCGCAAAAATGACAACTCCAAGAAAACTCAAGTCGCTTGTCTTTCAATGTATCCGAAATCCTCAGTATCTTTTCTACAATATGACTTTGTAGGATAATTCCGATTCGTCGATTTCAATTCCTAGAATTCAACTGTCTTGTTGCAATCACGCCTTCTTCTCCGAAAGCACTAATCCTCCTCTTGTGACAAACATCCAAAATATTTCCAAATGTTTAAGATGCTCCTTCATGTTCTTTGAGGCGATAAGAATATCATCGATGTACACGAACATGAAACTCGAAATAATCTTTGAATAGATTATCCATCTTTCTTTGATATATCCTCGGGGTGCATTAGCCAATCCCATAGGCATCACATTCCAAATATAGTGTCCCTGTGGTGTAGAAAAGTCAAACTTCTTACTTTCTTCTTCCATCTTAATCTGGTAGAATCCAGACTTGCAATCGAACTTTGAGAATATCTTGCACCTTTGATTTAACCGGATGTTCTCTACTTGGGATATAGTATCCGTCGAACTCCAAAATGTTATTAATCCCTTTGTAATTAATAAAAATGTTTCGCTTTCCTCTTTTGATTTCTCCATGGTTTCGACTAAGAATCCCGGATCTAGCCAGTATGGAGAAACTCCTGGTGAAATCAACTTAAGGTCAAGATGTTCCTTAAGTATCTTCTCGCATATCCTCACGATCCTCCTGGTTCATAAGGATTGGTTTGAATCTTACGAACTCGTACTCCTTTCCTGGCTTAACCTTCAAGGATGCCTGAGCTCGTTCTTGTCCCACCATGCCAAAGGATCTTCATTATAATTCCTTTGGATCTTCTTCGATATCCTCGAGTGATATTTGTTCCTCTATGGTTACATCACTCTGTGGATTCTCCATAAGACTCATCCATAATTCTCGGCAACGGCTTCTCGAGTAACTCGTTCTTCACCTTGTACTCGAATGAATACAAGTTGTTATCCCATATTTTTGATCCTTTTGAATTGAACCAAATTGTCATAGGATAATAATGCTTCACCAAATTTTCTTCGATCCGCCATTTTTGATTGCGGTTTGGCTTCATCACCACGCTTTTTGCTGCGAAAATTAATAGGCATTTTTCTGTAAAATGCTTCCCGCAGTCTCTGGACAATAATCTTATGATCACATAAGGTTGTGAAAATAAGTCTTCTCGTCTCATTTTCTTGTGTGAATCGCTTGAATGTTTGTAGGAAATTATTTCCTAGCAAAATATCTCGCACTGTATCATGGAAATAGATTGGTGGCGTCTTCACTTTGTACCATGGGTACCACCGCGCCCTCCGATCATAATTTCCGCTTGTTTAATTCCTCGATTAAGGATAAGAATCCTTTTAGAGAAATCTCTTCCCGCAATAGTAAAATCTTCTCCAATTTCTTTAGGAAAAACATCCGCTTTGCGGACATATTCCTAAGACTGAATCAATATAGCGTGAAATACTCGGCTTTGTATTCAAAGATATAACATTCCAATAGAAATGTATATGGAGAATGGACTAGTGGTCATCGATTACTCATCTTTTATTCGCCACCTGTAAACTCCATTCCGTCTTGTAATCTTTCCCGAGTTTATGATCCTCGAGAAATTCAATTCCCAAATGTTAATTGCTCGGGATTTTCCCCGCAATTCTGTGATAGTAAACTCAATTTCTCCTATCTTCAGGCTTCTCGATACCTTCCAACTATTGGTTGTTGGAGATAATATAGAACATCACAAGGAAAAATATTATCCTTTTGAGTGATGTCGAATATTACTTCAACTTCTCGCCATCATTCGGACATTTCGGCTCTCTCTGTTTTGAAAACATCCGGGATACGCCGAATCGTATTTCTCTCTTTTCTTCCCAACGGCCGCTACTCGTCATTCTCGTCTGTTGGAAAGACATCCTTCGCTCAACTCTGAGACTTCGACTTTTGTTGAAGACCGGTTGATCTTGAATTATCATATCAATCTCCTTAATAGTTGGAGATTCAATGATTTCTGGTAACACCACCCTGGCAAAGTCCTCAAAGATTCTTGGGACTTCTATAAATTCCTTTCTCAAGAATACTTGAATGATGGGTATTCGAGAGAGCATAGGAAATCTTGTATGTGATCGAGTAAGGCCTGTTTCCTTCTTTCATCAAATCGACTCTTTTGAAATCTTGATGAAGGGTTAGGACTCTACTGAATTCTCGATCTCCCAAATTGTATGCGATTCTAGGATAGACATTAAATGCCAATTTCCCAAAGATACAAATTCCTGTAGAATCGCTCCAAGGCATGAATCATTGAGGTTTGAGATTCGCTTATCAAAGATAGCCAAATTGATTGGCGAATCTATTCCTTCTTTGAATGTTGCTTTAATAATGACTCGTATGGCTCCGATATGAATCCATGAGAGTGTGTTTGCAACTTCTCTTTTAACTCTGCTTTTGATCTCCTGTATCTCTCTAATAGGGACCAACTGCATCTCGATCGGAGTTCCCTGTAAACTCCATTGGAATGGCCATTCTCCTATTGTTACCCCGTGGATAATTTGGTGTCTTCTATTACGAAACCCAATTTTATCCAATGCTTTTTCCATAGCTCCGATCGTAAATCCATCGTATACTTGAAGCTTTGGATCTTCCTTCATTATTCTCATAAGAGTCTTATGAGAAACTGTGTGTGAGAGAGAAATCGACATATCCTCTCGATTTGTCTGCATTGAAGAATTTCTTCTTCACTCCGATTCTCGAGTCGGAGTCACTTCCATCCATCGCCGAATAGATTTCTTCTTCATAGATGCTTTCATCCGAGGAATATCCTCAAATTGATACACTGTATAAGATCTTGATAATAGGCAGCTTCTTTCGATTTACGTGTAGCCTCGAATCGAACCGTCGACTCCTCGTTTACGGTTTTACGACAATCGGTTGAGATATGTCCTCTTGCTCCGCATGTCCAAAGAATTACAATCTTTGAAACTTTCATTTGCTCTAGTATGAGCACGCCCGAAAGTTCTTCTTCCTGGATTCTGGCTGGTACACCGCTTGATTAGAACCCGATGATGAGGCTCTACTCCTCCAGTCTGCCGTCCGCCTCGCCCGATTTATAACTTCGAGCTTTTTGTTTTGACGAACCTTCTAGGTCTCCATGAAGACCGCTTTTTTCTTGCTTCCTCGGCGGTATGGATGGCTTCTCTCCTTCTTCTTCAGTGCGCTTCAATTGACCTCCCACAATCGTTGGGATATCATTATCTATGCAACATAGAGGAACCGCTTTGTTAATTCCTCTTAATCTCTTGTAATTCTGTGCGGAGCCGCTTGATAGCACCATTCGGATAACTTGGCCTTTAGGAAAGACATTTTTCCGCCCACGCTTTCTACTTCGACTCCACCACTTGTATTCCCGATAAGCATTTCTCTCCAGGGACTCGGAATCTTGCAAAGAATAGGCGCACTTCTTTTTCCTCAATCTTGATTTCCACCGTATTCGGTGAACAACTTGATATATTCGTCAATATGACAAATATCCGAAGAACTTTCAGCCTATAGAGGGCTTGTTTATATTTCTTTCTTTTTTCATCCTCTAATCCTCGAAATAACTTTGTCTTGATGAACTGGATTTTGAATAGTTTTGCCATGCCATCGACAATTCCTTTAAGTGATTCCCCGATGTGACCGAACTTTTCGTACTAGCGTCGGTCATATCCCAGAGCAATCTTCACCGATCCTTCAAGACTCATTTCAAGAAGTAAAATGAATGAATCCTTCGTAAGATCGAGGTTCTCACTTGAAATTCTCATAGTCAAGCCCATTCATCAATGAGAACTTCTGCTGTTTTAAAATCAGGATGTCCAGATTTAACATCAACCCATACGGATGTATTGGGTCGAGTGCGATCTTCCATAAGGCGTCGATAAACATTCGCCTTCCTAGGTTATGCGTTCCCCGCAAGAGGTTTCGACCTCTGTCCTGAAAGTGGATCTTCCCCGCCGTGAAATCCTCTACATGTGGCATCCTTTCGTCTCGAGTTCCATGATGCGAACCCGCATTTCTTCGACGTTAGGATTAATCGGGTGGCGGTGGTGGAATTGGTCTACCTTGTGGTCATAGGTAACCAAAGCCGATTCTCACTGCGTTCATCTTTAAATCTACAATACCTAATCCCCGCAAAGGATTATTCTCACTGCAGTCATGTAGATCTTTAAGATTCATCTTTTCAATATCCATCCTTTTTAATTTTTGATGGATTTCCCTTTGATTAGAAGCAATGAGCTTTTCCTCATCGATCATCTTTCGTATAACTTCGGTTGGTTTCCCCTTTTGGTGTAAATAAGGTATCTTGTCCCCAAAATCGACGTTTCCTTCCTCCCGGATGAACTCGGTCTGTCCTCCAAGTTCTTGACTCGTTTTTGAATATCATGAAGGAGTTCAAGAGTTTCCTTCGATATTTCACCATCGTCTCCATCCGGTTTTGGATCGATGAACTTGTAATGGTAGATGAATATGGTGGTTGCCATAATTACGCACCGCCGTCTTACGGATTTCTCTAAGATCTTCGGAGATCTTAGATTTATCTGAAGTATCTCGTTCCACTCCTGGGTCCACCATCGAATCATTGTTCTCGATGGGAATTTTCATGAACCGATTCTTGAAGGTTCATCAAGTGAACATATAAGTGCCGGTTAAGCATCCGAATCGCTATAATATTCTCGCTCGCCTTTTGCATTGACGCTTAGGTTTCCCGCTTCGGCTCCTGCCGTTCTTTTTCTTCATGTTGGTATTCCCAATATGAAACCTGGTCAAGTGTTCTTGTGCATACATCGTCAAAATTTGACGATATCTCCTGTAAGGGGTACATCTCGGACATCGGTCCGGATCCATAATCTTGGAGTAATTTCTCCTCACCAATTGTTAATTACATAAATATAATAAATTTAACTAAAAGTTCTTAATAAACCTAGGCTCTGATACCAATTTTTCGGCCCCTAAAACCTTTAAAAACCATCAGTTTACCTTTAATTCAATATAAGGGGTATTTTGGGGTTTTATCAAATAAGAAGGCCATTTTTGAAACTTTTGAATAAGTAAGGCCATTTGTGTATATGTGGTTTAAAATTAGGCTATTTCCAATCATTTCCCTTTTATTTTGATAGCCAGTAAAGTAACTGATATAATATGGGGGAAGACCTTAACAGCCTACCTAAATGATAACCAATCACTCAGATCCATCCACCTAAATGCCATTGACCAGGACTCTGGCAAATTCTCTTTGACCCACAGAAGCTGCGATTGCAGTTTTGCAACATTAGACAATATGTGAAGAAAAACATAATGGACTGATGATTAGATATCTGCTTAGTTCATGAAAAATGAAGGATAATCACTAGTAAAGCACCTCTTAACAGTAGCGACCAAATTAACAAAATTGGGTGGAGAAAGAAAAAATTAAAAACAAAAGGAAAAATTTAAAAACAAAAGGAAAAAGATCTCCTGATAGAGAACCAACCTCCCCCCCCCCCCCCCCAAGAAAGTATAAAAGAAAAGTATACCAGCTAAAAGAAAGGTTATGTTTTAAATATTTATATTTTGGAATTACAGCACAACTTTTAGAAATTTTACCAAAAAAAAAAAAAAAGGCTTTAGTTGCCACGAACTAAAAGACTTTGTCTTCCCTTTCTTTATAGGCTTTGCAAGTTTACCAATTAGCTATCTTGCATTTTCAAAGCTTCTACTATGATTTTCCAGAATTTCAGCCTACCCTTAAATTGACTCTCAACATTTTATCTAATCAAAGTATTTTTTCTCAGCCTTCCACATTTTGTAAGGAGCTGGAGTACCATATCACATACTATGCCACCCATGAGAAGTCTACTCTTCCACAAATATAGCCTCTGGCAGAAAATGCCCTTGACATAATTAATTGAAATATGACATCATTGCAAAAATAATATTGACCAGAAGCACCAAATCGATTGCATGAACTTCAATTTCCTCAAAGTACTACTTCAAGAATATATTTTACTTCCAGGACAGAGAATCTTCTGTATACCCACTCAATAACAATCCTGATTTCCTATTTATTTACGTTTCAAGAGAGAGACAGAATAAAACCAGCATAAGTGACCTTATTTAATATATTATAGCCTCATGTATAACTGTAACTTGTAAGACAATTCTAACAAAGTTTGGCAAAAAAGAATGTTTTGACAGTCCAATAGCTTCAATTGCTAATTAAAGAAACTGCTCCACTTGTTGTACAGAGCAACAGGGCAACTCAAAAACAGGGAAGCAACCTCAAAGGTTGGCTTTTTTCTAAGGGTCATGGTCAAAGTGATCTAACTAGTTTAATATATAGAGAATCTCCAAGATCGTAAAAAGATAAAATACAAGAATAACTACGAAAAGGAAATACTTCTAAACACATTATATGAATAAATGCTTAGCACCATAAATAAGACAAAGATAATATACTGTAAAATTTTATTCCTTTACGCATAACTCCTGTTATCTTGTGTCTTTAGTAAATATTTTCACATAATATGACAAACACAAATAAAAAAAGAAAAATGAAGGCCTTCATTAGGTCCTGCATAACTTCTAAACTTCCTGATGCAACTTTAGAACCTACTGACATTTGATAGTGATACTGCACAAACATGCATCATTTGGGAGATCTTTCATGATGCCTCAAATTTCTAAGATTACAACAAACTAAGTTCTTTAATTACACCAAACTAACTATACGGCTATGATGATAAGTTACATGACATACTCGTGATGCAAAAGCATCACAACCATTCAGATTCTGTGAGTTAAAGAAATAAAAAACACTCTGGGGCCAAATAGCATCCATGAATGCAAAAGAAAATTATTTATTTACAGACCCATAATTGAGATAATCCAGCATGAGCAAATACTGACACTTCGATATTTGCAGAAATACCTTCGGTGGCTCCATTTCAGGGGATACAGCCCCACCGCAATATTCCAATACTGGTGATTTAGAGGAATTAATTCTCTCAGCTTGTTTTACAGCTCTGTGGTCCATCCACACTATAATATTTCTTCTTGTATCACCACTCCATGATACTGTGACAGGTTCTCCATCATAATCAACAGCAACTGCACACAAGACCAACTTCCCTGGTAAATACTTAGGCCATAAGCTAAATGTTCCATAAACAGTGGGGGAAAAGATGGATCGACAGATTATTACCAAGAGAACAAGTTGCAGCAAAACCCAAACTAGTCACTTCGTCTCCTGAAATGTTTGCAAGAGAGCATGCTGCTTTGACAGCTGTGCAAATTGCAAGCCATATATCGGTCGAAGATTGCTGGATACAACAAAATCAAGGAACATATAAGTATGTCAATTTTTCAGTGATGATACCCGTAGGCCTATATATTAGAATTTAAAGTATGTTTTCAAAATTCACAACATTAGATAATCACCTCAACACAGTCACCTTCTTTCCAAATCTGTATGGGGCTACTGGCACTACCTAAAAGTCGTCCATCATTATCAAATAGGCCTGCATTAAACAGCGACGAACGAACATGCAGTAAGTATTTCTCTAACACCATAATTTCAATTTACACACTTATCTGCAGCTCACCATTCTTAGCAGTTAAACTGTAAGAAACGAAAGAGATTTATTCTCATAAATGCAACTCAGCAACCCACAACACTATGAATCAACTCCATACAGTCCTAAGCTTCATTAAGTTCATTTATTCAATAAGCTACAGAACAAACTTCCAAATTCCTATGAAGTATGAACCCATCATTTATCATCAGAGAACACCGAGTAATCAGTACAAAAACAACTATAGTCAGAACAACCATTATTTAGGCTGTCCTGGGAAAATAACATCAATGCAACAGAAAACATTGAATACTTCAAACAAGACAAAGACCCATCATTTATGATCGGATACCTAATTAGAGTACAAAACATATCTCACGAAGAATTTTAAACGTAAGGAAGTCAAATAAATGTATATATGAGTGCGATAATTATAGTAGATAGAAGCGGAAAAAAGCTACCTGCACGTGCGCTTCCGGTGCCAACGTCAACGCCGAGGGAAATAGAGCGGCGGGATGGCGGCGGAGGTGCGGCTGTGGTCATCTCGACTGCGAAGAAGCGGTGAGGTTGGTTATGATTGTCGAGAAATGGAGTTTTATATCTCTGATGTGTGCCAGACATTTTGTAGTAATATTTTTATCCTTTTTCTTTTCTTTTCTTTTCTTTTATTTTTTATTTTAATTTTTATTTTATTTTATTTTCTCTGTCTCTCAATTGTTGGATTATGATTGATTATGAGAAACTAAGGGCTAATAATCTGGGTTTGTGGAATAATGCAGATCTTAATCCAGTATTAACAACCTGATGTTGGAAAAGATTATACTTATTTTTCACAGATTTTTTTGGCAGTATTGTAAATGAAGTTTTGTTGACTTAAACTTATTGACATTTCCAAAGCCTTTTTTGACATATAGGTCTCTCTTGTATTCTTTCCCAATCAAAGTTTTGTTTATTAAAATAAAAATCACCTTATATCATAAATAACACAAGAAAATAATCATTTGCAAAGTATTTGTGACACCCCGAACCCGCTAGGCTCGGAATGACACTAAACTTGCTTGTCTGTATCAGAATTATATTATTGCGGAAGCTTTCTTGAAATAGATAAATTAATAAAATATTTAAAACTGGGTAAGATTCTTTTTGTTTTTCCAATAACGTAAAATTATATATATTATTACAAAAAAAACAGCCAAGCAAAGGATTTGTACAAAAGTACTTCTGTTTATTACAAACCCATATTTTAGCAAAATATTAACAAAATGTGGAGGAGACCCGTTCCTCACTGTCATCAGCCCAGCTGTCCTATTCCTCGTCCTGTAATAAAAATAGAATATACGTGGCATGAGTATAAAAACTCAGTGGGGAACACCGCAAGCAGTTATAACCAATTGTCACACGCATACAGTTTATAAGAATCATTCATTCATTGTTGATCAGACCCACTCTGTGAGACGAACCATTAGCTAGCATTAATCCCGAAGGATTCATTCTATTTGGATTACCCGAAGGTGAATCTCATTCATTCGTTCTTTGACTTCCCGAAGGAGAGTCCATTCATTTGTTCAAATAAACGACACATGGAACAACAATGAGTATAACAGTACGACATACTTACGGATCAAGAGTTACCCCACCTTTATGTAGTGTTTTGAAAATGTGAATGGTAATGACGTTGAATCAGTTCGCTACGCCACATCCCTCCTATTTTTCTCTTTTTCCGTTCTTTTCCTTTCCTTTCACATTTTTTTTTCTTTTTCTTCTGTTTGCTCTCTCTTCTCCATATTTCTTTGTTATTCAATCTGAGTATGTTTTTCGTATAAAAGAGAACTACTAAGCTGCATATATAATCTACTTCCTAAATCAAAGCAATAACATTCAAAGACATTTCATCACTTACGTGGCGAGTTTTCTAAAGGCTAGGTGGCATTCTTTTATTGCAATAGTAATCACTTCATGGGTGAGTTTGATCACTAATGTCCACACTCATATATAGTTAATATTATATACATGTGTGTGTTTATTAGTCTGATATATGTGTTCTAGATACTTAAGTACACTAATATATATATATATATATATATATATATATATCACACGCACAGACATATATGTATACCTTATATAGTCACACATAGCAATATGTATAAATAAATGATTACATATTATTTCTTAAATTAAGGATTTATCCTTTTTCTATTATTGTAGAATATTAATAATAAAATGAATCACACGATGCTCTTTTAATACTAATAGAGTTTAAATATTTTGATTAAACAAGCAATTTGAGATTCGGGGTATTACATTCTCTCCTCCTTACAAAAATTTCGTCCTCGAAATTTTGTTCGCCTAATGCGTTCCACACACTTATATCTCACATTTTATCCCAATATTACCAAAAGGAGCAATATCTTTCAAACTTTGTAGCTCTATGGCCAACTTTGGTGTATCACACATGGACTACACCTACATATTGTTAAGTCATGGATGGCCAAAGCAATTTCAATATCATTCTTATATAATCAGAACCTACCATTTCTATGGCATGGAAAGAGAACTATCCCAATAACTGGTTCATAGTTTTTATTCTACAAGAAAAAAAAATTTTCATCCTAATGTAAAGATCATTCTTTCCCTTGCTCATGGATTCCAGATGATATGTACTAGTAAAAAAAACTATGTTCCCAATATTTGCAAGCTCTTTTATACAAGTGATAAAATCATTGGGTCTCTAAAGTGTAGCATAAATAAATCCATTATACTTATGCCTAAAAATCCATCAATATGACTAATAACACAAATCACAAATTTCGCTATAACCGTAAGTTATCTGAATACACTTCCTTTTAGTTCTAGAGCTTATAGCATGCTTTGAAATTGCGACTTATTCAAACTATTAGATTACCCAAATAAGAAAAGACAATATCATCATCACCTAAATGTAGTCTTGTAATTCTTGTAACCTGTGTTCATATTCAATATTCAAGAAATTCATCAAAAATCTATTTAAGTATCCTCGAAATATTTTTCATCGATCCTAATCTATTTTTATTCTTGTCTCAGATACTCATTATTTAATTAGATAGAATCTAATTAACCCAAAGTATCAATTATAAATTCATTATCATTTCCTTGAGTTTAACCTCAATTATCCTCAACTTGACAATATATTGTCCCGTAAAACTAATATAAATCTTAGTCTTATAAAATATATTATCCAGATGATACCAATAGTCGTGCGGTTAATATTTATAACTCTCCTGAAAACAAATTTCACTAATAGTAAAAGTTGTATTATATTATATCCTACATAGTCGATACCTTGCTAAGTGCTTCAATATCTATTATTTATGTCTATTGGTCGCCATTAATTACCCCAAAACGACACACTTCTCTAGCTCATATCAAGTCATGTCCTAAGTTTTTGATTTGATCTCTTTCTTTACAATAGTGAACCTCATAGTTGATGAATATCCCATGTAATCGTCCAATTTCACTGAAGCTGAAGGACCTATGGGTTATGGGCTCAATATTCTCACCCGAAAGATGCATGTATTACATATAACTTGCACACCACCATGTAGCACTCGTGACATCAAGTCATCCTATCTATGGTACGCCTTAATAGGAATCTAAATCATAGAGGAAATCAAATTCTATAAGGCTTCTAAGTCTAGTCATAATTCGATTATAGGGTTATGAAATGCTATGTTCATGAAATTTCGTGAAATTTTTAAAGCGTCAATAAATATTTTTTATGTCCTCACGAAAGTATTTTGTAAATCATGTTGAATGCATAAATCATGCATATTTGAATCGCATCAAATCTTTATATATTTTTAATCATAATACATTCGTAGAAACTTGTCATGTTGATGCAATCAGAACATTTTAAATCTCGTCATAATACAACTTATGCTTCATAAGTAGAAAAGCCTTTAAGTCATACATTACCTTCGGAATAGGCGTAGGACTGCTGACAAGTGTACGAGTCTCCCTTAACAATTTTTATATAAATTGGAAACACTCTTTTTTTTAAAAAAAAAAACTGTCATTTTTTCGCAAGTCTACAGGAAGGTAGACCGGCTCTGATACCACTCTGTGACACCCCGAACCCGCTAGGCTCGGAATGACACTAAACTTGCTTGTCTGTATCAGAATTATATTATTGCGGAAGCTTTCTTGAAATAGATAAATTAATAAAATATTTAAAACTGGGTAAGATTCTTTTTGTTTTTCCAATAATGTAAAATTATATATATTATTAAAAAAAAAACAGCCAAGCAAAGGATTTGTACAAAAGTACTTCAGTTTATTACAAACCCATATTTTAGCAAAATATTAACAAAATGTGGAGGAGACCCGTTCATCACATCATCGGCCCACCGCCTATTCCTCGTCCCCGTAATAAAAATAGAATATACGTGGCATGATGTTAGGAAATTTATTGTTTAGATTTTGATGAATGCCATGTAAAACTTAGAATAGGAAGTTGGCACCCCAACTCTTGTTGAAAAATGCATTGTAATAAATAGAGTCGGCCAAGGCGAAGAGTTAAGTCGACTACGACCTAACATGCAAGAAGACAATCAAGACTAGAAGCGGACTCACATTGCGAGGCAAAATTGAGTATGGCAAAGAAGAGTAGAGGGAACTCTATCAAGAAGCGGTGAGATGCAATGAGTGGAGTATCGATCAAGTCAACTCGAGAAAAGCCAAGTCTCAAGTTGAAGTGACAAAGAGTCATCCATGATTGGAAGGCGACTCTAAGTCACCTGGGGAAAGCAAAGAAATGTAGTCAAGTCGAGATAATCGAAAAGATCCGTTGCACAAAAAATCAAGAGAATTACTTAAACAAGTAATATCTCCATACCACCTTTCTCGGAGTGCTCGGAGGAAGCGTGCAAATGGAATGAACCAATGGGAAGCACTACACCGTGTCGAACTCGAAAAGGTGAAAGAACAATTCATACGAGGAAATGGCAATTCCAAGGATCGCAACAAGACAAACCAACGACGCAGAAGTGACTTTCAAAAATAAGCCTATCTCTTCAACGGGCAAATTTTTGAAAGATCACTATAAAAGGCCGAGGAGTTTGTTTGAGAATTAGAGAGAGACACAAGAGATAGACCTGAACCAAAAACGTTCAAGCAATTATTAGAAAATCAAATATTCTCAATCCTCAAGCCTACACTACGAAGAACATCAATCCAACACTCACCGTGAAGGAAAGATAACTTCAATCGGTTGAAGAGGAAAATATCGAAAACAAGGGGTCTACATTCCACGAAGGATTGTAGGAAGGTTCAAGATCGAACCAAGTCTTAAGTTTTTGGAGGGCTTCGTGATCAAATCCAAAGAGCTTGAGCAAGTGAGTCAGTAGTAGCAAGGCAAACCCTTGTGAAGAAGTTCGAGTCGCACGAGAAGCCACCGAGTGATCAAGGCGTCTCCGATCGAGTCCCAAAGGATCAAGTCACCGTGTGATCAAGACTTGTATCCGGATCTGCTTACCACTTTGTATACTCGATCATTACCTAGTGGATTCCTCCAGGAGTTGGAGAAGAGAGGAGTAGAAGAATTACCCCATCTTCGAACCTCTATAAAATTTTATTGTGTTATTTACATTTCAAAGACTTTAATTTATGCACCTTAATTGCTTAATTCTGCTGACATATTTGCTATCCACTTGATAATTTATAAGTACTAAACTAAGCACTAAATCCTTGCTTAACCAAACTTAAGGGTGTTAAGTCTTCCGCTGAAAACAAAACCACAAATGAGTTAATTTAGAGCCAACAATGAGTTATTCCATCAACAAATGGCTCGGTTGAGTCTTGAGAGGCTAACTCTACTGATTGACTAAATTGATCGTCCATCAAGGTCACAAACGTAGTATCAACTCTTTATATTTTAAAAGGACTAAATCGAAAATTTGGTAAGGTTTATTCAACCCCCTTCTAAACCTTACACTTACACCCCTTGGGACCTACAAGTGGTATCGAGCGGTTGGTTCATTGAACCCTCCGCACCGGTTCTTGAACTAGATCTCCAAACTTTTCAAAGTCTCGCTTTAGTACTTAAACTTTCAAAACTCTTTTTATCATTAAAAGTTATTATCATGGAAACAAATTTGACACGCATCCCTATGTTCACAATTGAAGAATTTGATGATTGGAAAATTCGTATGCGGCTCATCTATCAAAGATTACATGATGAGATGTGGATAGTAATAGAAGATGGGCCACCGCAAATCTTAAAGGTGAACACACTTTGTAAGAAGAGTGCATTTGAAGGAGAAGAGGATGTTGCTCCCGGACGATCCATGGTTGAAAAACCAAGAACTGAGTGGACAAATGATGAAAGAAAAAGATACAACCTGGACAATGTAGCCAAGGACATCCTGTACAAAACTTTGGACAAAGCCATGTTCAATAAAGTCAAATCTTGCAAAACGGCTAAAGAAATCTGGGACAAGTGACATTGATTTGTGAAGGCTCGTGAGCAAATCAAAGAAAACAAATTATCAAAGGGGTCAGTACAAAAATTTGAGAACTTCAAAATGATCTCGGGAGAAAACCTGGATCAATTGGATGCTCGGTTCACGAAATCACAAATGAGTCATCTGCACTTGGAAAGGAATATACACAAAAGGAAATGTGTATGAAGATCCTAAAAAGTCTTCCAAATTTGAATGGGAAATGAAGGTCATGGCACCGAGACATTCCATGGACCTATCAAAGACATCCAACCATGAATTGTTCTCGGACCTCAAAGCCTACGAGTTTGAGTGAGAAGAAAAGACCAAGAAGAGACAATGTACCCAAAACAAATGCTCTAATTGTTAAAGATGGGAAGAGAGCCGAGGTCAAAGAAGTCATTGATCCGGAAGAAATAGCCCGATGGTTAAGAGGTTCAACAAGTTCTTCAATAAGAACTACAAGAGAGGAAAGGGTGAATCTTCCGAAAGACACTCGACTCCCCTCCAAATCAAGGAAGATAGGCCAACCAAGAGAACATATAATCAAAAGGCCAATATCAAAGGGTCGACAATCCAAGAATGGAAAGAGTCGACCAAAAGGTTGAATATCTATCTTTCAGACAACCAGGTCACTATGCCATTGATCGCCCATATCCTGTAGTCAACAAATACGGGAATGAAGAAGAAAGAAAGGTCTTGAGAGAAAGAAGACAAGAAAAGAAAAAGGCAATGATGGCTGCAGAGATCACGAGACAAATAAGTCAAGAGAGACAATGATTGAGAGCAGTGAAGGTGACTACTCAAGTGACTCACGAAGAAGAAGCCCTGATCCGCTTGATGGCCAAAGAACAAGATCAACTCCGACCAAGAAGATGAGGTACACTCTAACTCATCAAACTCGGACTCCATGATAGTGAGAGCGTGATACACACACTTCATCACCCACTGATCTTTATGATTCATTAGGCAAAATGATGAAAGATTTTGAACACATTAAATCCTCACACACACTATTGAATGAGGAAAACAAAATTTACTCAAGAGTCAAAACTCAAAGTCGACTAAGGAGCCGAGTACTCTAAGTCAAATAGCCGATGAGAATGAAAGTTTAAAGGTGAAAATGCTAAATTAATAAATTAGAAATTGCTTTGCTATAGAGAAGAGGAGAATGACCTCAAAATGTTATTGCCTCATTCACTAAGGCATCTAAATCATTGGATGATCTTATTTTGAGTCAAAGAGAATGTGGAGACAAGACAAAGCTTAGGATTTAATTCCTCTGTGCTAAGTCAAACCTCAAAAGTAATTTTGAAAAAGGATCTTCAAGCTATGAAGAGTCTAAAAATCCAAAACTCTAAATGTTGCACACACATTCACTCCAAAACACAATAACAAGCAAACGGCCTTGATTATAAAGGAAAAGGAAAACAAACCGAGTTGAGTGCGAAAAGGACAACCGAGAAGAGATTCACCGAGTTCCTCAAAGAAACTCCAAATGAAAATACTCTGCAAAGAAGAAGCGAGCTACCAAAAACCCTTAAAAAATCTATAAGAGAAATACATATGATGGGAATGGTAGAAAATATCCAAGCCAAGTGATTGGAATAATGTGAACTATCAAAGACTTATGGAATATAAGCCCAAATGGCAAAGGCCTAGAACTCAAGAAAGGCCATTCCAAAAGTATAAGAGCTTTCATCAAGACACATATGCACCTAGCACTACACTCAAAGACACCACAATTACCCAAGAAAGGCAATTGCTAAAACACATATGCGGACATACGACAAAAGAGACATTGTATGAACCTAAAATCCCCAAGCAATTTGCCAGGATTAATTATGATTATGGCACGATAGATGGCAACCCCTTAGAGTCAAATCATTTGGCTATAGGTTGGTTGGATCATCTTACAATTCTAACCCCTCAGACCCGCACAAATATGGGTACCTAAAACTTAATTTCCTTGATTGCGGTTCAAGAATGTGAGTGCCAAGGAACCTGATACATGGATAGTGGTCGTTTCCGGACATATACGACAGAAATAAGAAAAATCACAAAATTCAAGGAAGTTAAAGGAGCAAAAGTCATATTTGGAGGAAATGAAGCTCCTGGTGAAATAAGAGGCATTGGATCCATCAAAAGAAATGGATTAGAAATCACAGATGTTGCATATGTTGAAGGACTCAACTTCAACTTATCGAGCATCGATCAACTCGTGACAAGGGCTACAATGTTGGATTCAACATGGGTGTATGCCAAATCAAGGATATCTTGAATCGAATGAAGTTGTCTTTGCAAGGATGTAGACGAAGAATATGTATGTCGTGGATTGGTCAACCGCAACACCCAAAGACTGCCTACTAGCAAAGAGCACAAATTTGAATCAAGTGGCGTGGGCACAAAAAGCCGAGTCACCTAAATTTCAAAACGATTAACAAGCTTGCAAGAAGTAATCTTGTGGAAGGACTTCCGCATCAAGATATACAAAAAGGAGAGTATATGTGACGCATGTCGAAGGAAAACAAATCAAATCATCATTCAAAGAAAAGACATGCCAATCTTCAACAAGAATATTGCATACGCTTCATATGGATCTATTTGGCCCAAAGGGAACCAAACAAAGATAAGTGGAAAGAAATACACCTTGGTGGTAGTAGATGACTACTCAAGATATACATGGACAATATTCATGTGTAAGAAGAAAAACTCTACAAAAACTACCACAAATGATGAAGAGGATTCAAAACGAGAAGAGCCAAACCATTATCAAAATAAGATCGACATGGAGGAACCGAGTTTGTCAATGGAATAATAACTCGATCAGTATTGAAAATGGTATTGGTCATGAACTATCGCCAGCAGCTAAGGACTCCACAATGAGAAATGGAGTTGCGAGAAAGAAGAAAGAACCCTCAAAGAAGCGGCAAGACCATGTTAGTCAAGCAGGTTACCAAAAAGATTTTGGGTCAAGCAATCAACACAAACTTGCTACACTCAAAACAAGATGTATGATAAAATGACAACAAAGACTCCCTATGAGATTTGGACTGGAAGAAAACCAAATGTTGCATATTTCGAGAATATTTGGATGTAAATGCTTCATCCACAACAATGGAAAAGACAATCTAAAGGCTTTTGATGCTAAAGTCGATGAAGGTATCTTCCTAGATACTCACCAAAAGCAAAGCCTACAGAGTACTCAACAAAAGGACTATGGTTGCGAAGAATCCATTCATGTGGTATTCGATGAGCCAAATGTAAATAGAGAAGACATTGAAGAGTCACCGATAAGTCAATCATCCAACCATACGTAAGAGTCCCTATCTTTGTCAAGCCAAGCCGGAATTATCAATTCAAGAAGATGAGATAGTGAATCTCAAAAACAACTGGAAAATTTGCAAAGTGATTACGATTCTGAGAGTGACCACAAAGACACAGCCGCAAGTCGATCAATCCAGCTAACTTACTCCAACTTTGATGTAAGATGGCCGAGAGACCATCCACCAGAACTTGTCATTGGAGATATAAGAGAAGGTGTCAAAACAAGATCCAACTCAACAAGAAGCTATGTTCACATGTTTTATCTCGCAAATAGAGCCCAAAGACGTGTCACAAGCTTTGGACGACACACATTGGATTCAAGCTATGCAAGAAGAGTCAATCGGTTTGAAAGAAATAAAGTATGGGAATTAGTGCAAAGACCCATACATCAAAATGTTATTGGCACCAAATGGGTGTTCGAAATAAGATGAACGAGGAAGGCTCTATGGTAAGAAACAAAGCAAGACTAGTAGCCAAAGGATATTGCCAAGAAGAAGGGATAGATTTTGATGAAACATTTGCCCTCGTAGCAAGATTGGAAACTATAAGGATGTTTCTTGCCTATGCAAATTCACAAGAATTTCATTGTATATCGATGGATGTAAAAAGTGCATTCCTAAATGGTTTATTGGAAGAAGAAGTGTATGTTGAACAACCTCCAGGATTTGAGCGAAGACTCTTGGAGACAAGGTATACAAACTCAAGAAAGCTCTATATGGATTGAAACAGGCACCCGTGAGCATGGTATGATACTTTGTCACAATTCCTAACCGAAAATGGATTCACAAAAGGAAAAGTAGATAGAACACTTTTCTTAATTCAAGACAAAAAGAGTATCTTTGCTTGTTCAAATATATGTGGATGACATCATTTTTGGATCCACAAACAAAGAGTCAGTGAAAAGTTTTCAAACCTCATGCAAAATAAATTTGAAATGAGCATGATGGGAGAGTCGACATTCTTCCTCGGACTCCAAGTGAAACAATTTGAAGGATGGAACCTTCATAAGTCAAACAAAATACTCCGAGATTTAATGAAGAAGTTTGGTATGGAGGAGAAGTCTTCAGAAAAATACCAATGAATACATCATCAAAAATGGACATGGATGCGGATGGCAAGCCTCAGATCAAACAAGATACATAACACTTATCGGATCATTGCTCTATCTCACAGAAAGCAGGCGATATCACCTTTGATGTAGGTGTATGTGCAAGATTTCAATCTGCTCCAAAAGAGAGCCATATGACAAATGACTAAGAGAATATTGAGATACTTGAAGGGAAGCCAAGAAGACGCCTATGGTATCCAAAGGAAGGTGGATTCAAGCTAATTGGCTATTCGATTCGACTATCTTTGGATGCGTAGTGGGACAGAAGAGCACTTCAGCACATGTCAAATGCTAGGAAACAGTGATTTCCTGGTTTAGCAAGAAGCAAAACTCAATAGCCACCTCTACAAATGGCAGAATACATAGGCATGCGGCAAACAAGTGCCCAAGTCCTATGGATGAGACAAAGAGCTGAGAGACTATGAAGTTGAGGAAAAAGAAATTCCAATCATGTGTGACAACACAAGTGCAATTGCCATTACTCAAAATCCTGTGTTGCACTCAAGAACAAAGCATATCGATGTCAGATATCACTTCATAAGAGATCATGTTGAAAAGAAGGACATCATCTTGAAATATATCTCAACCGATAAACAATTGGTGACATCTTCACAAAACCATTATGTGAGTCAAGATTTGAAGAACTCAAACATGAGTTAGGGTTAATTGAGCCGAGTTGACACTCATAAGAATCAAAGAAAAGAAATGAAACACAAAAAGGGTGAAAAAGAGTTGAACACAAAAATCACCGAGAAATCACCAGACGGAAAAGACAAGACACCGAGTCACCAGCCGAGTCACTAAGAGAACTCGTGAGAGGTAGAGTTAAATCGCCTAAAGGATAAGCCGAGTCACTTATGAGCAAAGTGACAAAAACGCAAATCGTTTGACAAAGCGGGAATGTTTTAAGGAATACGTCGG